>CM055274.1:54452408-54506204 GCA_029237695.1 Conchocele bisecta
AGTCCTTAAATTCAGAAGGGAAACGCCAATTCAACGTATTTTGTCTATATCCCAGTACATTACATTAGCCCCACGTGACGTCGCGCGACGTTGCCGATTCGTTAAAGTCCAGCAACATTGCTGTTCTATGAATTGCTACAAAATGACGTCAAACCAGATTATTCCTAATTTTACCGCCATATTTGGTTATTTACATTCTTTAACCCTTTCAACCCTAAGTAACTGAATGGGCTGCGATATGTTAATTTTGCAACGAATCTAATCGTCGCAAAATGATTTTCAGACTATTCCATTTATAAAAAGGGGGTATTTGTTGTTCTCAAAAATATGAAAATTACTTTCAAACAGTACATATCCTGATGAGACGGCTCGTTACGAGCCGGCTCATCTGGATCTTCACTGTTTGCATAAACCGATATAGCGGGCTTTCGGGTTCAAAGGTTTAAACTATCAGAAAATGCAGTGTAAATATAATTAATAAAACCATGGGCTGTTGCATTCACTGGTATAAACAATACATTTGGTCTGTTTAAAGTTTGCGAGGAGTCCGAACATTAAACAGACCAAATGTATTGTGTAAACGAAACATCCCAAGGTTTTATTTTTCAAAACAGAATCGAACATTTATCATGATTGTATATGATATTTATTAAACGCTTTGACTGATTTCGTAAGAAATGAGGCATTGCCTCGTTTGTTATGAAACCAGAAAACTTGTTTAGTTTAAACAATATTTATTTCAAGTTGTGGCAAGTGATATATACATACATACAATTGAGAACAGGATTAGAAAACAAGCTTTTACACTTATGTGAATTCTTCTCCTGCAGAAGGTCAGTTTTACAATATGGCTACGGAACAAGTTGGTGAAATAAGGTAACATTGTATGAACAAACCAAAAAAAAAATGTGTATATCAAAATGAATGCGTCGCACAATGATGGAAGCGTATGTGGTGTTTGAACGCCTCACTTACGCTGGACAGTACCGATCAGAAGTGACTTAGCTAAAACGCAGACCGCTTTGTCATGGTGCGCAACATTGGTATTTATAATAGAAATTGAAGACATAGGCAAGCTCAACACCGCCAGAGCGAATGCTGAGGTAGTGTGACTGTCCAACGTATACATTCATGTTTAGCATGGTAATATGAAAACTTCGTTGAAAAGTTAACTAAACGCTGAATGGTTACTCGGGCCCGGCTCCTGCTATCCGTATACAGGCGGGTGAGAATGTACCTTGATCTCCATCAAATGTTTTACATTGAAATTAAAATATGAAAACAAAAAAATACTGAATGTTCTGAGACACATGCGAACTGTCTTTTCTCTAAAAGAATGTAACTACGTCACCCCCGTCCCCGGACTACACCGCACAAAACACACAGAACACTGTGTAGAGGCAAGAATGCAAGGTAATGGGGCTTAGTGACCCACCAACACAATGAGTATCATTTAGGGCCAAGCAATTTAGATGAAGAAGGTAATAGTCCAATTTGATGTTCATTGTGGTAGGCAGTCAGATGGTTAGGGTAAAAATAACAAGAACAATTATAACATGAATGATCATGTTATAAAAGAACGCTTTGAGTGTACGTTATTACTATTGAGGCCAACTACATGTTTGCAAGTAGCATGTAAAGTTATAGATATCAGGGTATGGGATCAGTGGTTTCCGAACCTGCTTTTCCGACGTGACGTATTCTGTGACGTCATTTTTACAGTAAATTTTCTTGAAACTTTTCCAAGCAAACGGACGGATTTCGATGATATGTATCTCACCATAGAAGTGACATACCGGTTCGATGATATGTATCACACCATACATTCACGTTCTTTAGATTTTTATTCACATACATGGTAACCGATTCTTCGTCAAAACCAGAAAATTGTTAGATTAAAGCAAACTATACCATAATGCAAGAACTGGCATCATTAAACGAAGCTAATCCCCTCGCACTGGCATCATTAAACGAAGCTAATCCCCTCGCTGGCAGCCTTGATAATAAAAAAGTACTCCGTGACCTTGGGCGGTCGAACGTGGGTCATATGAGTCTACTCATGCTAAACCATGCTCCATAGACACACATTATGGTCAAATAATATCAAAATCGTGGAAGCAATTCACAAGTTATTGAAAAATGAAAGGTGTTACTAGCGTACGTACATATGTACGCAGTACATGGACTAACGATATACCAGCTCTTGCCTGTCGACGAGGGGATACTAATTGGCAACCTGTTAAGTATTTAATGCGTTATGTTTCATTAAACTCTGTCTTTCCATTATAAAGATATTACATTCAACATCCTGCACCACCTTTAATTGACATGGCGCAATTTTAAAATATGCGCGCGGGCCCAATTTTCCCAATTTTAGTACTTTCCCCTAACAAAAAAAACCGGCATCTAGTCGCACGCTGACTGAGCCGCGATATATAAACTTACCAGGGAGGGAGATTACATTACGCGTCCACTGGCGGTTTGTTTCGGTGAGTCCGCACAGTACAACAGTCCGACTTGGCAACGCCACCTAGCGACTTATCATCGACACTGCAGTGCATGATATAAAAATCCTAAAACCATCAACTTCTAAAACTGGCGTTTTGAAGAAAGTCATGAAATAAAATTATGCAATATTAAATTCGATAAAATTGACGCAGTACAATTTGAACAACGTTATAAGCCAAAGATATGAGTGCCAGAAATAACCCACATTCAAACACGTGAAAATGTTTGCCATTTCTCCCATTTCATTGTCGAAACTCCAGACGGTTTTACAGAATGTGAAAGCCGTGGAAAATGTTACTGGATATCAAATACTCCTACAAGCACTAATATGAACTTGTGAGTGAAATTCACGACAGGTCATACATTACATCGAAACAGAAATCATTGCCTTGAAAAAGTCTGAGAAATATTACACACACACAAGTACACATTCAAACGGCTGTATGTCAAACATTGTTCTGCGACTTTGCACTGCAGTGGAGTAGCCAGATTCATGCAGAGGGGGTGTGAATTGTGAATGGAGTTTGGAAGGGGGTGCGAGAACATACATTCAATTTCTTCCATTGTAGTGATTTTCACATATATTATACAGGTAGTTATTTCCCCCAGAAAACGTTAGGTTAAAGTAAAAAAATACCCACCTGACCAAATGTTACGGGATGCAATTACACACCCACTGGTGAATCCATGTGACAAGTGTTTTGTATGATGTGGTGTTTGTGAATGAGCTGATAAGACACGTGTCGTGCCTTTGCACTTAATGACTGGGTGCCAGACATCCTTCATCAAAGTTGCAAATCATGATTTGAATGGGGTCCCATCTGTTTGGCACAAAGTGTTCTTTATAGGAATTAAATATTAAATAAGTATAATTGTGTAACTATTCCAACAGTTTTAAAAAATACGAGTGCCCGCTACAAAGAAATATTCACTTAGTAATCTTAGGTTTACTGATAGGTTGTATCATCGTGCCATTTTGATTGTAAATGAGGCAGTCATTTTTAAATTATTTATATCAACTAAATGTGTCACCTGAAAAAATATTTGTATTGACTTGTTACAAAATATGATCATTGCACATCAAAAGATAAATAGAGAGAATAAATAGTTGTTTCCATTAACATTTTAAAGAGTCAATGTTATCGCCCTTGATATCAAAGTGGCAATTCAAGCTTCATGTAAAAATAATAATAATGTAAAATTAACATGGTTGATATGACTTTTTTTAAGAATTTTACCAAATTTTCTACGACGGCCATCTTGGATTATGCGACAACCTCCATTTGAACAAATATGAAAATGCTTCACCCACGCACCACAACTGTGAAGTCTGACCAGCGTCGGTCAAACGGTACATGAGAAGAAGACGAAATCTATAATTAAAGGATGACCTGTCGGCGGCCATCTTGTATGATGTATCATCCGATTTTGACAATACCCACGATACCTTCGCCATGTGCCAGATACAAAATCAATGCGTGAAAAAACAAAGGGAGAACACTGGAATATTAGTGAGGCAAGAGTTGTGATAAATATACAAAAAGGAATTCCAGTTATGCTTGGGACACAAAATCAGTACATGTATCCGAAAAAAACAAAAGAAATCAGTATGGTAAGATATGTTATTCTTGCTTTTAAGGACTAGAGCAAGTGAGCGGTGAGCGGGGTCTCATACATACCCTCGGCCGCAGCAAAGTCATTTGGCCTTGACCTTTGGCATGAAAGCCGCTTAGGTGAGATATAGAATGAAAATATGTTGACAAAGAAGTGTGACATTTCCAGTCGATCTAACATACGGTTGCAGATAAATTGTGTACTTAAAACATTAATGCAAATATTTCAAAACATTTAACACAATTTGACCTTGACCTTGGGCATGAAAGTCACATGCGTGGGCTATAAAATGAAAATATGGATGTTGATTGTTGATAGACAAATATATGTTTACTTAAAACTTTAACGCATATATTTCAAAACATTTAACGCAAGTTTCAAAGTAATTTCACCTTCACCGTGTGCATGAAAGCCGTATAGAATGTTTGTTTAATGGTGTTTAACGGCCTATCAACAGCTATGGTCTAATACTCACATAAAGAATATAACTGTCGGATACCAAATGCCAAAGTTGTTTGTTTGTTTATTGGTGTTTAACGGCCTATCAACAGCTCAGGTCATATAAGGCTGGGCAAACGGGTTCGATCCTGTATTAACCTGCTGCATTGGGGGGAAAATCCCAAAATCAGAACGGAATAATTTCATTGAGAAAAATATAGTCAGCCCTGAAATTAGAATAACCTGACCTGATGCCAGGTCCATACCACACCAATGTCACTTGGCCCCTTTCCCTCTTTTCCCTAAAAAAGGATAAAAAAAGGATTACGAATAATCGTAATACTCACACAAGAGATATAACCAGATTCAACTGTCACATACAAAATGCCAAAGACGTATGTGAGGGCCAAACCAGGTCTCCAGTCGGATTTCCGGTAAGGATGAATCGCGATTGTTAAATTACCCATCACATGCACCCACCAGGGCGATAGAAAGAAAATATTGATCTTCTAACTTAATAAAGAAGTATATATATGAAGTTTCAAGTCAACCCGACTTGCGGTTGCAGAGACATTGTGTACTTAAAAACCTTGACATGTTTGATGCAAATATTTAAAAATCAAAACTTTAAGTAATTTGACCTTGTGCAGGAAAGCCACATCGGTGTGCTACAGTATAAAAAATATGGATGACGATAAAGAAGTATATAAAGATTCTACTCAATGCGATTTACGGTTGCAGATATAATGGGTACCCAAAAACCTTTAACGCAAATCTTACGGTGGATGGACGAAAATACAAAAACTATATACACCTCGACATACTTTGTATGCCTGGGTATGAATCATGATTGAAGGCACTGTGTTACAGATGATGCCTCAATATGTTGTTTGCCACATCATGCACTGCAAATGACCAATATCAACCAATTGCACCATTTCATTCGAAGTCAAATTTCGAAGTCGAAATTTATTGTACATATGTAATTTGTTACAAGTTTGACCATTGGGCATTGATTTCAATTATAATCATGATAATAGCACAAAATTAAATCATTAATTCGTAAATTTTCGTTTCCCTTCGAAAGTCTACAAAGTTTGTCTTTGGTCTATTCTGGATGTTTCAAGTAAAATCCTTTATTGCGAAGATATCTGAAACAATGTGAAACCAACCAAATATAGACTTTATAGACTGTGGACGTTAAACAAAAATTTATGAATCAAAGATTGAATGCAATACCTTAAATGCTAATCACTCTAGGTTGGCGGTAGGATTTTTAAATTTGCCCTCAAATAAATGTGTCTGTGACTGGAGGGAAATTGGGGAGCTTATGGGATTTTGCGACCAGTGTAGATACACATATCCGCACAGGATCTGCACTGTTCACCATTGCATCAATGAAATCTCCATCATGCTTCTAACAAGCCACATCATTATCAGGCTACAGGAGTGTACTATTTGATCAGGAGCTACACTGGTCACAAATCCCATAAACCACATTCTCCAGTCACAGCCACCGGTTAAAGTAACGGACCAATACCTATAAATACATTAAATATACCTAAAAGCATCAATAAGTAAAATAAAATAGGCCAAACAAATTATTTACTCCATATATCACACATGGAGTAAATACATTTTGTTTAGCTTATGTTTCTCTCTTATTAGATGCTCTTAGGTGTATTTAATGTATTTATAGGCCATGGTCCGTTACTTCAAACTGAGGTCACAGCCACATATGTGTAAAAGCATAGTAAATATATTTCTGACCATTTCAATATCTAGTCCTTCGAGTGTCACATAATCGGAAATGTACAAATGCCATTCTGTCCACCACAAGAATAAGTCACCGATTCAAAAAATATTGACAAATCTTAAAACTGCACAAGTCAGATTTGTGTGAATAAGATTCATTCTCAATTCCATCAACACAAGAAGTAACATGTCTTCACGACACATCCTTTCAACAGGTTGATTAGATGATTAGAGCAGAAATCAGAGTTAAGAACCACACAAACACTGCCACTGGCATGGATGGTACTCTGGTTAAATGGTTAATTTTTTGTAACTGAACTTGTCTTTCTCAAGCTCTTCCTCGAGCGTCATATTTTCAGATGTCGCTGATCTTAAGATGATGACAGTCTGTCATGGCGACACTATATTTTGCTTCGTGTAGGTGAGGAACTGGATCAGTTCCCATTTCGCGAGTGTTTGTCAACTTGTTGCCCAGGTGGAGTAGTGTTTCCAGGCAGCGATTCTTCTGGTGGCCTTTGTCCTTCAACAGCAGAATGAGAAACAATTTCCGCCTTATCTGCTTCTTCTGAAACCGCCCATATATTATCTCAATAGCCCTGCTGGTGTCTGCCTCGACTGCAGGGTGAAAGTTGAAGAGGCTCGACGAAATAATCCAGATGGCTGAGATCTGTAGACGGCTTCCCTGAAACAAACAATCAAACACTATTATGTACATGGTTAGCCTTTTATTGAATTTCTTACCAGTATTAACCATTACTCAGCAAATGACTCCGCAACTTTCCAACATGAAACAGTGCTTAGAGAACTACATCCCACCCGGGCATCAAACTCACAACACTTGGATAAATGTGGTAAGCGAGTAAGCCACATTGTTCTAGTTGTGAACAGTAACTCTTGAAATCTACAACCGTACTGTCCGTAGCAGAGTTACGTTTCCATTCATAGTCTTCCTCTGCAGAATAGTGAATAAGAGATCTGGTTCGCAAATTAAATGTAGCAGCTAAAGTTGGGGTCCCATCCACAGGTTGAAGTAATGGACCGAGGTATATATGTGTGTGTGTTATAGAGGGAGTAACAAAAAAAAATTAGCTTTTTTTTTTCGTTTATGGACGCTTTTAGGCATATTTAATGTATTTATAGACCTCGGTCCGTTACAATGTAATTCAACCTGTGGTCCCATCTAGTAGGCATAACAGTTTGCTATAAGAATTAAATAAGTGTATAATTGTGTAACTACGGTACATGTATTCCGCCAGTTTAAAAATTACGAGTGCAGGCCCACTATACACATATAATCATTTAGTAATATTGATTTTACTGATAGTGACTCGCGGTGGTATCAGGCTATTTTGATATGCAAATGAGAAATGACATTTTTAAATTATTTATACCAATTAAATGTGTCACCAGAACAAATATTTTTATTGACACATTATAAAGTACGATCATAGTGCACATAACAAAACTAAGCAGACAGAATATAGTTTCCATTAACCTTTAATGGAAACACAGTTATCGCCCCTGTTATCAGTGACGAAATTCACGTTTCATATAAAAAGAAAAAGTACATGTATATTTTTCACGTACATGTACAAATGGGGGGAAAATCACAAAATCAGAACTGAATATTTACAATAACAAAATTCAGCGCTGAAATCAGAATAATCTGGTCTATACCAGGTCCTCGCTACACCAGAATCACTTGGCCCCTCCCAAAAGCAGTAGGATAAGTAATAATCTTAATACTTTTTATAATGGGCAATAACCCAATTCAACTCCCAGGTAACAAAAGAGCCAAAGATAAAAATGTACTGAAGGGTCAAACCAGGCAAATAGTGATTCCTATATAGAGGAACTACTACCGTTAATTTACGTCGTCTCGTTCTCTCGTCCACCACCCACGTAAAGTTTTGTATTACTTTTATAATAGTTTTATTTTCAGATGGAAAATATACAAATTAGGTCACAATTAACAACTAAAGTGTAAATCAGATCTGATTAGCTATTCTGTAAGAGAAGCATACGTATATCATTTATTTGTTTGTTGGGGTCTAACGGCCTATCAACAGATGCGGTCATTTAAGGCCGGGTCAATGGGTTTAGTAATAAAAAATCCCATATATTACCTGTACAAGTACATGTTCAAGTACATGTACAAATGGGGGGAAAATCCTAAAATCAGAAATGAATATTTACAATAAAAGAACTATATACTCAGCCCTGAAATCAGGATGATCCTGATCTGAGGCCAGGTCCTCGCCACACCAGAATCACATGGCCCTCCCAAAAGCAGTAGGATCAGTAATAATCTTACTACTTCTATAATGGGCAATAACCCAATTCAACTGCCAAGTAACAGAAAGAGCGAAAGATGAAAACGTACCTGAGGGCCAAACCAGGCAAATCGTGATCCATACGTATTACTTTTATAAAAAAAAAATTCAAATGGAAAATATACAAATTGTGTCACAATTAACAACTAAAGTGTAAATCAGATCTGATTAGCTATTATGTAGAGGAAGCATACGTATATCATTTATTTGTTTGTTGGGGTCTAACGGCCTATCAACAGATGCGGTCATTTAAGGCCGGGTCAATGGGTTTAGTAATAAATCCCATATTACCTGTACAAGTACATGTTCAAGTACATGTACAAATGGGGGGAAAGGGGGGAAAATCCTAAAATCAGAAATGAATATTTACAATAAAAGAACTATATACTCAGCCCTGAAATCAGGATGATCCTGATCTAATGCGAGGTCCTCGCCACACCAGAATCACATGGCCCCTCCCAAAAAGCAGTAGGATCAGTAATAATCTTACTACTTCTATAATGGGCAATAACCCAATTCAACTGCCAGGTAACAGAAAGAGCGAAAGATGAAAACGTACCTGAGGGCCAAACCAGGCAAATCGTGATCCATACGTATTACTTTTATAATATTTTTTTTCAGATGGAAAATATACAAATTGTGTCACAATTAACAACTAAAGTGTAAATCCGATCTGATTAGCTATTATGTAGAGGAAGCCTACATGTATGAATGGAATAGTAACTCTGCTACAGATGGTACAGGAGTAGATTGCAAGAGTTATTGTTCGCAACTACAATAACATGGTTCAATAATAATGAGACATCAGTGATTCTATATTTTATGTACATATTGGTGTCGTTTTTCTAGTTTCGATGTAGAACCAATAATTCATTAAACTGTGTTAATTCCATTGGGTGACAGTCCAGTTGTTACATTTATAATAGTATAGCCAATTGTTCTCGTCATTTTTTAAATTTTATTTCCACTTCAAGGGAAGGGACCAGGGGTCTCAGAAATGTAATTTCCATTACGTACATTTACATGACGTAAATATAGCTTTACATTTACATTGTTTTCTTTTCAACGGCATAAAACATCAACTGAAGGGGCATCTGTTTAGAAAAGTGTCAAGAATATGATAAGCTAATTGTATTAGTGCGAAACAGAGAAATTTAGTAGCAAGTCGTGGAATTTCTCATTTATGGTAACCCAACAACATGTATTTAATATGAATCAGTAAAGTTAAATAAAACAAAATAGCTTGGCAACTAATAGAATGCCGTGTTTTACCACATGTACCAAACATCGTTATAAAGCTACATTTAATTAATAGCACAGCCTCCAAAAATATGGGCGTAACGGCAATGATTATGTAACGGTAATGACAAAACGTAACGGTAATGACTTTCCATTTATTTAAAATACTAATACAGCATATATAACAAACATATTTATACTTTGAATATGCTGTACAATATAACTTCAAGTTAGTGTTTACTTTTAATGTGATTGCCAATAGAAACCCACACTCCTTGCAAGCTGTGTCTGTTTTTTGTTGTTTCAGAGCTTTTACTAATTAAATCCTGATATATAAATGTTGTAGGTCTGAATAAATGTGCCATTACTGACCGACAACTGATGGGACCTGGTTTATATCTAATTGACGCATCAACTGACTGGTTAGTATGGTAATTTATCATTGCCGTTACACGATCGTCATTACCGTTACACAATTTTGTAACGAAATGACCGTAACGGTAATGATTTTTCTTCAAAAACTCCCATTTGTCACCCCTCTGTTACAACGCATCATGAAGGTAGAATATGCAAAGACAACGTTGTAAGTGTGCTATCTACCAATTTTGGTTTCAGTCGACCTACATACATATGGACGTGTATAAACCGTGAACGGTAATGATGCATGTAATGTGTAACATTAAAATTCCGAATACAGACCGTCTAGTTCTCGGCAATGACTTAAGTTGTGTTACCACCGTGTGTTTATTTATAAATCGGGCGCCCATAAACAGTGTTCATTGCATTTAGTAGCTGAGAGTAGGAAAGGGTGGTTACTCTGATTTTACTTTTTTTTCAGCGTAACGGTAATGATTCGATTTCGATTTCGGGACAGATACATTAAACGTCAGTATTTTTGACAACAAAAGGCAAATTATTGCAGAATAAGCTTAATGTCAATGTTAAACTATTTTAATTCAGATGCAATGTATAGTAAAGTACAAATTGACAAGATTTGAGAATTACGGGCTTGTGAACATGTGCTGATTGATGATCGGGACATGCCCATTTGGTGCACCATACATATGCCAACAACAGAAAATAATAACTAAACACACATAACAAGAATTGTAAATACTGTTTTCTTAATGGATTGGTATTATACATAGTTTCTTTACTGTAAAAAAAAATTTCCTTATAAATTGTGTGATTTGTCAGTAAATTACACCGGACACCAGATGTACTAAAATATAGAATCACTGACATACATATCTGTACATGTATCAAACCAATGAAAACTGACATTCTGATCTGCATATAAAAAATGTCATTTCGGCTAATTCTGCGCACCGGCTAATGCACAATTCACGTAATGTTTTGCCCAGCTTACGTCAGAATAAATTATGTTGATTTTGGAATAAATCAGCTGATTAACGGTATACTAAGTCACAATTTTATCCCATTCCGATAGTTTGGTAAAAAGTTATTCAGAACATGGTCAAAATGATTAGTGGTCCTGCTTACTAAATGAATAGATCAACAACAGATCTGTTAAAAAAAAGCTTCATAAACCAATAATACACATGCAAAAATATACATTGGTTATCATTTTATTCCCGTATTATTCGCAAAACTCAAGGACAAAATGGACTGATATTTTGATCAAATTTGGCTGGGTCTCCGCTAGGCGGATACAGATAATAGACGACAGATGAAATAGTAAAAGCCATCTGTTTAGCCGTGATTATCTCGACTAAGAACTGCCTTGAATGTTCAGGGAATTTAGACGGAATATGGACATTTTCACGAAAATTATTATTAGGTGCGCAGAATTAACAGACACGATTGTAATCCCAACAAACATAGTCTCCACCCCCGCCCATATTTTGTGAGGTCACCCCCAATGAAGCAAAGAAGTCCCTCATCACCACCCCAGACCAAACATGGGTACCCTGTGTACAAATAAATTTTTAGGAGGAAGCCCACCCACTGCAATACAAATACTTAATACAAATACAAATACTGCACTTCAATTTTTGTACTTGTTTGGTCACTGTTGTTATAGTTTTCTAAATCGTGTAAACACGTGACTTTCTGAAAACACTTGTCTTAAGACTCAAAAAAACAACATGAATAATCAGACATGTAAAATATTGGTGTGTGCAAAGCCACATACACGGTGCGAAGCCGGGTACACTTACTTAATAGA
Source organism: Conchocele bisecta (assembly GCA_029237695.1). Classification (NCBI taxonomy): domain Eukaryota; kingdom Metazoa; phylum Mollusca; class Bivalvia; order Lucinida; family Thyasiridae; genus Conchocele; species Conchocele bisecta. The sequence continues at coordinate 54,464,484 of CM055274.1, forward strand.
AATACTGCACCGGCCTATATTCATGATATTTTGGGGAAAAGTCACCGCTGTGCAAATGCATGCAGTGTACCTGGATTCGCACACCTCAATTTTTTACTTATTTCATCACTGTTGTTACAGTTTTTTTAAACACATTTGACTCTCGAAAGGGGGGGGGGGGGGGTGAATGAAAGTAGTGTCTTTTTTAAGTGGCTAAAAGCCTATATAGACAATAGTGAATAGATAACAGATAATAGCCTAAATATATAATGAATTGACTTGTTGGACTGAAAACATATATTCAAAGTGAATCTACAAGTATCGAGGTGCCACAAACACACAGAGTCCGAGATGCACCATAAATTAGAAATTAGCTATTTAAACAACAATTGTGGAAACAACATTGGTCGCGAAAACCAATGACTCGGCACAAGCACAAGCAATGTTGAATATCCCCACCCACTTGAATTCATGTTAGATTAAATACAATGAATTATTTTAGTAGCCCTGTGGTTAAAAAGTGCTGTCGAAGTCAGCACGATTCAAATATTGGTCAACAGAATAAAGAAATAATTCTTACCTGAAATGAATGTTTCGTGTCTTGAAGCCAGTAGACTTATGTAAAATGTAGGTCAATTATTGATGCGTCTTGGGCCATGGCTGTCGCCGTATTGTCCTCTCAACTTTAGCAAATTTGCGAAATGTACGTCTGTAGCATTCACAATCGTCGAGTACACAATGAGTATCTGTATTACCGTATGTAGAGCTTATCAACAATGAAGACAGCAATAATTTCAAAATGTCTTGAACCAGTACGTGTAATGGCAGGACACGAAATATAGTATGACGTCACAATGAAAATAAAATCGCATTTAACAACAAATAGCTGACTTTTTAAACGTAAATTTGTTATTGGTTGGTATATTACATTAAAAAAAAGTGTCCTGTGTCCAATAAATTGGACACATGACACTATGGCGTTTAGTAAAATGGTTCAATATTGACTCTTTATGTACCGGACGTTCTAAATGAGGCTCCATACGGGATAATCTATTTAAACTAAATTTCATTGGGAAGCTATTTTTTTGCAAATTACATGCGTATTATTATTTTAATATAACCTATCAATGTTTACAGGTGTTAGCATGTTTCAATATTGAACTAACATATAGCTTGTTGGTATTGGCACACTTTCATGTTACGAAGTTTCCCGCAGCGAACCCCATTCGGCCCATCGACCGATTGTAATTATAGAACGCCTGTAACTATTTACGAGAATATAGGCGTTCTATGAAAATAAATGTATTATGAGCAATATAAATGAGGAACATGTATAAAATGAGGCTAGCGAGGACAATTATGCATTAAGTGTGGTCAATGTTTTATCTAATAGGTTACATGTACATGCATACATACACATGCATGCATACCCTTGTACACCGCGTTATATACATATGCACGCATACATGCGAAATATTTACGTCAAGAGAATCGTCTTGTGGCTAGCAAGTATGTTTGTACCTGAATGAATATGTGTTTGTTCTCTTCAAAGCTTAGTCGTTCGTTACCAAATAAGTAGTTATCGACAACTGGAGGACAAGGGAGGTTTTTCTAGGTATTGTTGTCGTATGTGCCGGTAATTGTTGCACTGTAACAGGAAGTGACTGGTTGTTTCTATGGCACCACATGTGCAGTTGGGTGTGTCAACTATCGACCTTCGATGAAGGTCATAATTTAATGAACTACATGATAGGCGAAGGCGTGTATGGAGTATTTGACCCTGTCTCGACCGATATTATATAAAGGCGAAGATTTTAATATGTTTTTATTCAAGCGTGCTTTAAAGGACGTTATTGTTGGGGCATTACTAGTCGCTTCAGACAAAGAATTCCATTCTCGGATCGATGACGGAAGAAATGAATTCCTATATGTAAGGGTACGGCATGGTATTAATGGTATGTCACACGCGTTTCTGAGATAATAGCGAACTTGAGTTTGCTGTGGGATTAGCTCACTAAGATATTGGGGAGTGAAGTTGTTTTTCATTTTGTATAGGAGAACTACTTTGTGTTTATTACGTCTGTTGTCAAGAGTTTCCCACTTAAGATCGTGATATAGCTTGTCAATGTTGCATAGCTTTGTGGCTCCACTCACGATGCGCGCAGCCTCGACTTGTACAGATTCAAGCTGTTTTTTTTAACTCGATCGTACAGTTACTCCATACTACATCTGCGTATTCTAGCAGAGGACGAATTAATGAGACATACATTCGTTCAAGGGCCGATCTACTTAATATAAATTTAAATGGATCGTAACATACCAATTCGCTGCCAAGCTTTGCTTATGTACGAGGATATGTGTGAGTTCCACTTACCGTCATCTGATAGAGTAAGACCCAAATGTTTATGCTCTTTAAATGTATTAATAGTTTGACCATTCATCAAGAGGTTAGGATGTTGTTGTTTATTCAGCATTCCTAGAGAGATCATGGTCTCAGTCTTTGAAGGGTTGAATTTTACTAACCATTTTATAGACCACTGGTAAATATATTCTATATCGTAGTTTAATGTTGCAGATGAGGCTAGCGGGTCGTCAACGATTATGTAAAGACTAGTGTCGTCAGCAAATAGTCGAATATTAGAGTGGATGTCACTTACAATGTCATTAATATATATTAAGAATAGGAGAGGGCCTAGAATCGAGCCTTGTGGAACGCCAGCATTTATAGATGTCCAACGGGATGACGAGTTGCCATAGGCTACACGTTGGCGTCTTTGGGAAAGATATGAAGAAAACCAATCAATCAGGGGGCCAGTGATGCCAATGGACGAAAGTTTATACAGGAGGCCTCGGTGCCATACTCTATCGAAGGCCTTGGAAATGTCGCAAAAGACAGCACGGACTTCCTTTTCCTTCGTCCAGTGCTTTGCATTATAATCATATAGAAATGCCAACTGTATTTACAGTCGAATCTCCTCTTATAAAACCAGACTGGTAGCATGTAAGTTTATTATTTGTAGTTATAAAGTTATATAAGTATTTGTGTATGCATCGCTCCATAAGCTTACCTATGCAACTGAGAAGTGATATAGGTCTGTAGTTATGTGGACTTGATGGATCCAACTTCTTAAAGATTGGAGTAACATTGGCTAATTTCCATGGGGAAGGGAAGAAAGATTTGTTTATCAGCTTATTGAAATAGTTAGAAAGGGGAGTAGATAGTTCCCGGGCGCCTTCGCGTAAGAGTCGCGGACTAATAAGGTCTGGACCGCTAGCTTTGGATGGATTTACTAAAGCTATGGCGTCAATGACGTCTGTTGGAGAAATTGAGATGGTCGATAGGCTATGAGGTGAATGTGGTGGGGTAGGAGGCAGGATATGCCCACTGTCGTCGATAGTCGATTGTTTTGAGAAGAACCTATTCAGTAATTCTGTTTTGTCGTCGTCCGATGAGGCATCGATGCCGTCGTCTATCAATGTTGGGATTGTTGTTGATTTATTGTTAGATTTTAATTGCTTAGCGAGTTTAAGCCATGTCTTTATGGGAGTATTTGGATCATTAACATTTCTCATATATTAGTATCGTATTCAGACTTGCACTTTCGGATTAGTTTAGTTACTTCGTTTCTCAGTTTTCGAAAAGTGGCCCATACGGAATCGGTGTTGATGCGTTTCGCTTTTTTATGAGCTCTATTGCGTTTCCTCATCGCTTTCCTGATAGTGTTGATGAACCAGGGGATATCGTTCGGTCTAATTGTGACTAATTTATTTGGTATAGTTTCCGATGCTGCTTTGGAAATGGAGTTCGAAATAGATTCTGCCGTGCTGTCTAAATTTTCGCTGCTAAGAAGTTCTTGCCAGTTGACTGCATTTAGTTTTTCTCTGAAAGCATCGTAATTGCCTTGTTCATAGAGCCATATTTTTCTTATGTATGTAGCTGTTTTCGTTTTTTGGGATTTTAGAATAGCAACTACCGGGCAGTGAAATCTGACTAGATCAGGAATGAAAGGGTCTGCAACAAAACTTGTGATGATGTGTCTGGCTTGTTTGACAAATATTAGGTCGATTAGAGAACAGGAGTTTTCAGTAAAATGAGTGGGCGTAGAAATTAATTGTTGTGCGTCATAAGAAGTGATGAGCCTGCTCATTTTATTATTATGTGAAGACTGTATATTTATGTTGAAGTCCCCAGTAACAATAATGTTGTCACATACTTGATTGAAAGCGCGGTCAATACTTTCTTCTAGTAAAATCCAGTGGCTATTGTTTGAGTCTGGTGGTCTGTATATGCCACCTATTAATATTTTTTTTCCGATTTATGTGTAGTTCAATCCAGAGAGATTCAATACCATTTATTTCTAAGTCTAAACGCCGTGAAGCGTGTAAGCCTTCTTTTATATAAATCGCTACTCCACCACCATGTCTATCTGGTCTGTCGCAACGGTAAAGGGGGGTTAAAATTAGAGATAAGTAGTTCGTCGTCAGTCGTCGTTTGTGAGAGCCATGTTTCTGTGAATATAATTACGTCATATGGTTGTGCTTCGATTTGCAAAATGTCTAATTTTGGTTTAATACTTTGTATGTTCAAGTGCATAACACTGATACCACTGTTAAGTAGGTCCGTATATGAGTCTGTTGATAAATATGAGGAGTCCATATTGGAGCTTGGACCAGGATTGGGATATGAATATCGCCAGATTGTAATAACAGGAGTCCTTGTATATTGGCCGAGTACGACGCATAACATATATGTATACACTCTGTGTTGGTGCTGCACCAGGAATCGACTGCCTCCCGCTGCTCGCACACGGAAACACCAGACCTAGTTGCTATGGGACCAGATCATGAGTTATAACCTAATATGAGGCTTCCGTGCACCAGCGCTGTGCGTAACGGACGGGCGGAGAGGGACGGATGGGATGACGTTAATATTTATTGGGTGACGTAGGTTCGCAGAGGTGTCGCGTACTATACATGAAAAAAATATAACAAAACAACAGAGCTGATATGAAACCCATCTTCCGGGGTTTGAGTGGGATAATAGGACGCATGTTCTATTTTTAAAAAAACTATTGGCATGATTTTTTCTGCATGTACATGATACAAGATGTAATGAAAGTGATTCGATAAACATGTATAGTTTGAATAGACTGCATGTCATTGCGTAGTATCCCTGTGGACCAATATCTATATAGTTAGAACGTTAATGAAATAGACACAATCCACATTCTCCTGATTCTGTGGGGAGTAACTGTGTCGGTCATATATAGCAATGTGGTGTTACCTCCCTTGTATATCTACATGTACAGTACCGCCAATGGACATCTAAATAGTAATTATCGGTCGACACACTCCTCGCGGGCTTGACCTATTAATGAATGGGTTTCCCGTGCCGTCGTCTAATCGGGCTACGCGCATGACATAGTTTGTGTCAGTGACAAGATAAGAACACATCACGTGTAGTAATGGATTTGTCAAGGCATTGAATCTACACATGCGTATGAACATACACGGTACATAATAATGCATGTGGCCTACTAATTATACACGAATAAAAGAAGTAGTCCGCATGTTTTTTTTCAACCAACGTAGCACCGGACCGAAAATTTACGTAGAATGTACCTTTATAGCTAATTAGGGGTGAACTAGTTGACGGCTGGTTTAGGACGATGTGCATGATTCAACATGTAGGGTCATATTTCGTATTATACTGGATAGTGTCACTCTTCAAGTTAATAGTGGGTGGCAGTGACTGGCGAAATGGGGCCTATATCAGTGGGTGAAGAGTCCGGATTCCGGATGTGTAGCGCATTTCTGCAGCCTACTAATAGCACTGTCTATGATTTAGAAGAGGGACACATGTTTTGTTGACTGGCCGACGAACAGTGTAGACCCAAGTCAGATCTCGCGAATACACAAGCCGATATTGGTATAATACCATCGCATAGGACACACGCACGATTTCTCCAGTCACCGCCACATATACCCATTGGTAAGCATGGTAAGCAAATGTCACATACGCTATACATCTCACGTATTTTGGTTAACAGGGTAGGTCATGATCATGCGGAGATCCTTGCAGTCATGTAGTGAGTCTCTTTATGTACAAGTAGTCTGGGCCGCATGGTACATGCAATATTAATGTACAAGTAATTTAACATATAATATATGTAGCTGATCAGATAAAGCATTAACCATTAGAATGCTGAATTGAATTTAGTCGTCTGCTGCTTATTTACTACTTTCGGTTTTTACCACCAAACTTATGGTTTGACAACACTCCGTAATCATCTTCAGTGGAAACGATTCTAAAATTTTGTCAAACCATATCACTACTTAGAATGAAGACAAGATACAAAACAACAACAGACGACAATCTTCGTTTTCCACTTTCTAAGGGTCAATCGCCGAACCGCGTTCACCTGTTTCTAATTTAGATCGGGGTTCAAGTGGGCATCGTGTAACCAGCTACACTACAGTATTTATCCAGCTTATGAAGGAGAAAGTGGTGATGTGGATGTCTTGTGGCAGACACTGTTAATTAACACTGAACATACATATACACTGACCATGGTATGTTGGTGCTACATGCATTGGCGTAGTAGGACCCAACGTGGACGTGATCTATACTGGTACATGTTACAATAGGCCCGTTTTAGCATAGGCGCAACTCGTTGTGCATGTGTGATTACACAGTCCATATCATAGAAAATATACGTTAGAGGCAACACGTGGAAATGTGCAACTTAATGCCATTTAGGAAAAAAGTGTAGCACTTGGTCAGCTGTGTACTTTATATCAAAGGCCACAGTTGTGTCAGGTGCCACACTTGCGTACTTTCGTGTCAAATGCATTATGTTACTAGCGGGTCCGTGGCTATGCTGGTGAACACGTCCACTTGGCCAGGTTGTCTTGCTAGTGACCAGCAGCGGGATGTATACACTAAGCGCTGGTTTGTGCAGGACTATTGGACAATTAATTTCAATGAATAGACTGTGTAGATTTCTAGGCTGTATCAGGTGCAACTGAGTTATTTTGTTATGCACATGTTTACGTGTACGTTTAAGTGTTTGCAATAAGAACGTGATATGCACTTGTTGTGTTGTGTGAGTTCTGTCAAAACACTGGTAACGTAATTTCCTATGGGTGACTGCGGCTAGGGAACTTCCCGTCACTAACTAAGGCGATGTCATCCATGTCTTTGATAAATAATTTCACATCGTTCCTCATAGCATACACTTTGGAACCAGCGACCAGGTTTTATCTAGTTTCTTGGCTCGAACGAGTTTGGCGTTGCGCTTCATATGCTAGTTTGCCCCTGAGTTTGGTTAAGTGTTCCTGGACGAATATGCCGTCTCCCAGGGATTCTCCGAGCCTCGTAGATGCGTTGGCGGGCCTTGGAATTGGTGAACTTAACGATGATGCGTCTGTTCACGCTCAATGATGGTTGGAACCGACCCAGTCTGTGGCAGCAATCAATGTCGGACGGGGCTAAAGGGACATTCTGCAATTCGGTTAAGTGTAATACCTTGGCTTCAACGTTTTCAGCTGGGTCGCCAGAGTCGCCAGGAATGTTGGACACCTCAAGACACATCCTTCGGCCATATTGTTCCAACTCGTCTACTTGCATGTTAGTGGCCTTCAGGGACTCTTTCAGTTGTGTATTTTCAACTCGTAGTTGGGCAACTTCATTTTTAAGTTTGGTCGTCTCGAGTTGGATAAGAGCATGTAATTCCGTTTTTAGCTCACTTATTAGACTGACTATCAGTAACGGAGATAACGCATTGGCTAATTCAGTGATGTCGTCTTTGGAAAATTTCGGCGCCATTTTCAAGAATGATGAAGTGACTGAGCTATCACTGTCACTGTCGGATACCTCAGATGTAATAGTCCGAAATCGTTTGGTTGTCGATGTTGATGGCTGTAGTGGCGAAGATTTATTCCGTTTTCTGCGACCCATTAGTAAGGTGGTGGGTGGGGTATCATGGCGATCTAACTTTGGTAAAATGTAATAAATCACTCCAAAATTTCACATCCATGTACGGTAATGATGTTCAATATAGGTTTATGTCATCGACAGATTTACTCCCATGCTAATCCTATACCCAGTATACCTTTACAACATTATTTTGTGAGAATTTTCTTCGGCGCGAAAATATCTGCCACCATTGTTCCTCAACCGGAAGTTCAAACTTGTTAAACTTGTTTAATACGGAATTACATCATCACTCGTGTACATGTTAACACCCCTATTTAATGCCGTCTCCACATTGCTGGTGTACAGCAACAGTGTCGATAAATATAAAATGTGATCTCTTGGAACAGAATTGTAGCACTGACGCCTACACATATGAGACAAACCATGTGATTTTGTACCAATGAAAGTTCGATAAACTGCGAATGTCGAAAATTTATGAAATGTTCAGAGCAAATGCGGATTGCTGTGCAAATATCGACAATGTTCAACGTCATTTACAGAAAATGTATCAGTTTCTGTAAATTATGTTTTGTATGAAAAATCGTAATCGTATTACATTAGGTACAACACAACATTACATGGCTAGTCTCATCTTATCACGTTTAACTGAAAGACAGTTTGGTCTGCAACATGTCATCGTATCGTGTCATACCAAACAAATAATGAAATCAAACTGTGGCAGATTCGGACGTCAGTGTCACAGTAATTAATTGAGGGGTCAGTGGAAGAAGGGGGCTAAGTCCCTTAATTGACTTTATGGACCTTATTCTATTCTTAGAGCGGTTATACTGTATTTTATTTACCGGACAATGTCTGACGCTCTCTATTACGGAGCCTCGCAGGGGAGGGAAATGGATTTTTTTTTATTAACTTTCGTTCCACGAAATAACAAATTTGTACCTTCAATTCAACAATTCGTTCCCACTGTATAACAATTCGTGGGACCGAATTGTTAAATCGTGGGAACGAATTGTTAATTCGAGGAATGAATTGTTTTAAATTGAGGGAAGGGAACGAATTATTATTTCGTGGGAACGAATTAATAAAAAAATTAATTCCACGTCCCTTGCGGGTCTTCGTACTGTACTGTATTTAGCGCATTCATGCCTAAAATGCGTCTAAGTGTCTATACATACATTGGCCGCACGTGATGTCAAGCGGCTTAGTTGATTGGTTAATAATTATAACTCCAAATGATTCACACTAGTCTAAGAATGTTCATTGGTTGGATGTAGGCACATCGAGGCATGTAGTCAGAGTTCATGCATAAATACACGCCATAACAGTTCAAATGTCTTATATTTCGAACTTTGAAGTGTGAAAATACAATATTGCGACGATCTGTAAATATATATATATATATACAGTGAAACCTCTCTAAACCGGACACACTGGGAGGGCCCAGGGTCTCCGGTTTAGAGATGGTATACTGTCTATCAGGCATATGATCACTCTGGGACACACTTATGTCTTTTGCAATCATGAACATGCATTATTTTCTGAGATGCGTTACCAAGAACACATTATGTTATTGGTGTCCGGTTTAGAGAGGTTCCACTGTACTAGTATATTATAATTCCTCGTGCTGCTTTCACAATTGTTTGTCACAATGTTAAATCTCATGGTCACATTTCCATGTTTTTCGTTTCACATTATGTAATGTATGCTTAGTGCCAGTAGGCTGATTGCAAGTAAAAGCACACAAAATATACATATGTTAAATTTCCCAATTGAGACAAGCCATGTAATTATAATCGAACACAACTAGTAAAGTCGAGGATTGATTATAAGCAGTGTCATCGTAATTACATGTATGAACAAGCAAAATCCGAAACAGTACTGGCAAATGTTGAAAGAAACTGCAGGCTCACCAAAATCAAACACAAATGCTGCTGATTCTTTTGAACAATATTTCAAAGCCATAAATAATCCAACAGACCCTTTTTTCCAGCCAGATGAAGATATTATTCATTTTAATGAGGTATATTTTGAGTCGGAAATAAAAATAATGTTCGCTGAATTGAATATGGAAATTTCTAAGGAAGAAATTTTGCAATCAATTTCCCAGTTATCAAATGGATGGAGTGGGGGACCAGATATGTATTTAAACGAATTTATAATTCACGGAAAAATACTAATTTCACCATTTCTGCACAAACTGTTTAATACAACTTTCAGAAATGGTTACCATAGTTTCCCGGAGACCTGGTCTGAAGGTTATATAGTGCCACTTCATAAAAAAGGTAACGTAAATGATGTAGGTAACTATAGGGGAATTACATTACTTAGTACTATTGGAAAATTATTTTCAAGAAAATTAAACAATAGGCTCACACTGTGGGCCGAGAAATATTTTGTATATGTTGAATCACAAGCTGGCTTTTGTCACAATATTCATTGTTGGGTATATAGGTATATGGTTTGCTGGACACTGGACACATAGGTGGTCAAATTCGGTAGTGTACATGTATGTAGTGAGTGAATATCTACTGTGAGATACATGTTGACATTCCTGTGTATTGGTTTTTTGAGTGGTCAAGCAGGTTACCTGTGTGTTTGGACATGTGCATTGTACATGAGTTGAAGTGGGGTCATTGTGGACAGTGGACATTTAAATCTCGACTAGGCAACAACAATACTTGTATTAGAGACAGCAGACTGAGTTATCCAACTGTAAGTACATGTGCATTAGTTTTAGTGACATGTAGTTTGTGTGTGAATTGTGTGAATTGTGAATATGTATTTTTACTAGTCAAAGGCTTTGTGTAATTTTATCTGAAGTTCAAATGCGATTATTTTTACTAAAGTGTTATTAATATTCTCAAATAGGCATTCGCCTAAGATTGTGAAATATTATACCAGACTTCACAGTAAATGAATTGTTCATTCATTGACACTTTAGTAGAGTGGCTAAGTGACAAATATCTGAGGATTGTTTTTTTTAAAAGATATTTTCTTTTTGGACATACATTGTAATTCTGGAATTTTTGCTAGAAGATAGTTTTGTATTGTACAGGTGGTTTTTGGGTGTGGCCGTGCTACGGGCATGTGAGAGCAGCGAGGCGAGGAAGCGAGCCTGCATGTGCATTGTTGAGACCGTTGTTCCTGTGCTAATATGTAAGAAACTTTCCATTATTACGTTTCCATGAGTGGGGGACTATACTCTGAGGCCGGACCTTACACTACCTGTGTGGAACATTACGTGTCCTGTGTGGACTGTGAATGGCCTGTGTGGACCATTACGTGTCCTGTGTGGACTGTGAATGGCCTGTGTGGAACATTACTTGTCCTATGTGGAACACTATTTGACCTGTGTGGAACATTGTCCTGTGTGGACCGTTACTTGTCCTGTGTGGACCATTCCTTGTCCTGGGTGAACCAATACTTGACCTGTGTGGAACATTACGGGTCCTGTGTGGGCCGTGACTTGTCCTGTGTGGACCATTACTTGTCCTGAGGTGGCCGGGTGTATTATTGAGTACTATCGTCCTGTATATTCACACTCACTGACAATGGAATCTAGAGAGAAGATTAATGCAGTTGCTAATGTAACACATATGCACTTATGTGATGAATTAGACACTTATGAACTGTATGGGATTTATACACTTGTGTGGGGAATTAGACACTTATGAACTGTGTGGGATTTGCGCACTTGTGTTGGGAATTAGACACTTATGAATTGATATGGGGAAATTAGATATGTATGTGGGGAATTAGACACATATTAACTTATGTGAGGAATTAGACACTTATGAACTGGTGTGGGACTTAAGACACTTATGTGGGGAATTAGACACTTATGATCCTGTGTGGGAATTAGATACTTGTGAACAGTTGTGGGGTAGTTGACACTTGTAACATTATGTGGGGTAATGAGACACTTTGGAATTGTGTTATGAAATGATACACTCATAAGCAGGGTGGTTATTTGACATGTGTTTGGGTTGAAGTGTTGAGGGGTTCACTTGTACTTGTGTGTAAAATAGTAATCATATTTTACTTGACGACGTGTTTTAACCATAATATACATGCTACACCTAATCCAACTGTGTTCACTAGTCTTAGCCATCAGATCCATCTGCCGACCTATCCAACGAACTCGTCAATTTGTGACAAATGGTGGCAGCGGTGGGATAGGTCATTGCTCGGGAAAATGTATATGGATATTGGCAATAGGACTATTGATATTAATTGGATTTAGGCTTGTAGGTGAAGGTTCATTGACGAGAAATATGGATTTTGAAAAGTTAATGGAACTTGGAAAGGGGTTTGGTTATCAAGGGCATGAATTGCTAGCATTTATCGAGAAGCGAGAGGAGCTTACACGTGAAAGAGATGAGAGAAATAGGGAGCAAGAGAGTAGGAAGGAATTAGCCTTGTCTGAGGAAAAACAAAAGCATTTCGAGTTAGAGTTGTCTAAAGAGCAGACTAGGTGCAAGTTAGAGCTGTTAGATAAGGAAATTGAACTTGAACGAGTTAGAAGTAGGGCATCAGGTGATGATGTCTTTAGCATATGATAATGCAGGTAATCACTCGTACAATAACGGTGGTGGGGCAAAAATGAAATTACCCAGATTACCTCCATTTGAAGAAGGAAAGGATAACTTAGATGCATACATTCAAAGGTTTGAGCGTTTTGCTGAAATGGCTGGTTGGTCTGAAGATATATGGGCTGTGAATTTGAGTACATTGTTGAAGGGCAAAGCTTTAGAAGTTTATTCACGATTGTCTCCAACAAATGCAGCAGATTACAAAACTTTGAAGGATTCACTGTTGAAACGCTTTCAATTGACTGAAGAAGGATTCAGACATAAATTCAGAAACAGTAAATCTGAGTCTGGGGAAAGTAGTTCGCAATTTGTTGCACGGTTAGAAAATTATCTCGACAGATGGATGGAACTTGGGAATGCACCAAAAACTTATGATGGGCTAAGTGATCTGTTATTAAGGGAACAATTTATGATGGCAATGGGTAAGAATTTGGCTGTTTTTCTAAAAGAACGAAAACCTGAAACCGTTCATGAAATGTCGGTACTGGCAGAACAATACAACGAGGCTCATGGGGTGTTTGATTGCAGTAGCAAATTGAATACAGGTAGAGACAGTCGCAATGTGAATCATTCCAGTAAATTTATTCCATCAGGAGTAGATCGCGTTCGTGAAGTGGGTAGGAAGTGCTATGGCTGTGGTAATCCAGGTCATATGGTTAGAGACTGTCCGGCTAAGTCGATGGGTAGTGGATCAGGGTTTAAGCCATTTGATAAGTCAAGGGAAGGATGGAGTAGTCGAGGCCGAGGTCGAGGCAGGGGATATGGTAGAAATTTTGAGTCAGGAAACTGTGTTGTAGAACAAGAGGAAACAAAGCCCAAGGTCATTGTTAGTTGTTTAATTCCAAATGAATCTACACTTGAACCTTGTTGCATTTCAGATTGTAAGGTACACCTTCAGTGTGGCCATGAACTCCCTATTGTTAGTGCAGCCTGCAAGGCAAATTCAGACCGAAAACCGTTTAGTGGGATGCCAGTTTCAGAGGGTTATGTAGGATATACAAAGGTCAAGGTCCTTAGAGATAGTGGTTGTAGTAGCGCAGTAGTGCGGAAATATTTAGTGAATACACACGAGTTCACGGGGAGAACTCGTCTTTGTGTATTGGTTGATGGGACTGTTAGAAAGGTTGATGTGGTCGCAATTGATGTTGATACCCCTTATTTGGTTGGACAAATTGAAGCACTCTGCATGGAAAACCCGGTCTATGATCTCATATTGGGTAAAATTCCTGGAGTTAGAAATCCTGGAGATCCTAATCCAGATTGGATAGGGCATGAAACACATTTTCAGATGAAGCCAACGGAAGCACTTATACAGGCGGTCGAAACTAGGGCACAGAGAGAACGGAATAAGTCTCGAACACCAAGTAAGTTACATGTTCCAGCACCTATTAGTGATTTCGGAGTAGAGGATGTGAAGACGCATCAAAGCCAGGACCCTGCTCTAAAATCGGTTAGAGAGGCAGCAGTAAGTGGAAAACAATCAATTGGTCGTGGGGGCAACACATCTCGATACCAGATCAAAGATGGATTGATGTATAGGGAATTCCAATCTCCAAAGGTAGAGAACGGTAAGATTTTCAGCCAGTTGGTAGTACCGACAGCTCTGAGAGCCCAGGTATTGAAGTTATCACATGACTCATTGTTCGCTGGACATCTAGGGGTAAAGAAAATGTCAGAAAAGATACTAACACATTTCTTTTGGCCAGGACTCCATTCAGACATTATGCGTTATTGTCGTTCGTGTGATGTGTATCAGAAGACTTTTCCGAAAGTCAAGGTGAGTAAAGTTCCCATTGGCACAATGCCAATCATCGACACACCATTCAAACGTGTGGCTGTGGACTTAGTGGGGCCAATACATCCCAGAACAGACAAAGGTAATAAATACATGTTAACCTTGGTAGACTACGCCACAAGGTATCCGGAGGCGACTGCTTTGAAAAGCATTGAGGCCGAAACCGTAGCCGAAGCATTAGTGGAAATGTTTTCACGCATTGGTATTCCAAATGAAATCTTGACAGATATGGATCACAATTCACTTCTGAGGTGATGAAAGAGTAAGTAATCTTCTATCCATAAAACAGCTGACAACGACTCCATATCATCCCGCATGTAATGGATTGGTGGAGAGGTTTCATCAAACTCTCAAGCGCATGCTTCGCCGAATGTCTGAGGAAAGACCGACCGATTGGGACAGGTATATTGAGCCTTTATTATTTGCTTACAGGGAAGCACCACAAGAAAGTTTGGGATTTTCACCTTTTCAGTTGATCTATGGAAGGACAGTTCGAGGACCATTGACAATTCTTGAGAGAGCTGTGGACGAAGGAGTTGGAGCAGACCGAAATTAAAACCACATACCAGTATGTTGTAGATCTGAGAGAGAGACTGGAAGGGACATGTCAGTTGGCCAGATCAGAATTACGTAAGTCAACAGACAGATACAAGGGTTACTATAATAAGAAGGCCAAGGACAGACAATTCAGTGTAGGAGATAAGGTACTTTTGTTATTGCCCACAGATCACAATAAACTGCTCATGCAGTGGAAGGGGCCATTTGAAGTTGTACAGAAGGTGGGACCTGTGGACTATCGCGTGGAAATTAAAGGTAAGTTGAAATTGTACCACGCAAACATGCTGAAACAATACATAGAGCGGGAACAGGAAGCACCAGCGCAGACAGATTCTGGTGACAGAGGCATCATAGCGCAAGTATGTGTCGGAGTTATTGAGCCTGAAGTGGAAGACCGAGATGACACAAATAAGACAGTTTCAGGTAAGTTGTTGTTACCGAGATTCCAAGCCAAAGAGTCGATAATTCACGTATCATGCGATGGGCTTTATCTCTTCAGCCTTACAGGTTTCGAATTATCGCGATCAAGGGGTCGGATAACGTGGGAGCAGATTTCCTGAGTCGACATGCACAGTAGTAGTGAGAGCAGAAACCACAGTTGGGATTGCGAATGTAGTTGTTAGGTCTGTAATTACAACGAAGAAACCAGACGGCGTGTAAATAGTTGATTTTAGTGAGGAAGTAGGAGTAAAAAGTGGATTCTCCATACACTTAAGGAGGGAGGAATTGTCACAATATTCATTATTGGGTATATAGGTATATGGTTTGCTGGACACTGGACACATAGGTGGTCAAATTCGGTAGTGTACATGTATGTAGTGAGTGAATATCTACTGGGAGATACATGTTGACATTCCTGTGTATTGGTTTTTTGAGTGGTCAAGCAGGTTACCTGTGTGTTTGGACATGTGCATTATACATGAGTTGAAGTGGGGTCATTGTGGACAGTGGACATTTGAATCTCGACTAGGCAACAACAATACTTGTATTAGAGACAGCAGACTGAGTTATCTAACTGTAAGTACATGTGCATTAGTTTTAGAGACATGTAGTTTGTGTGTGAATTGTGTGAATTGTGAATATGTATTTTTACTAGTCAAAGGCTTTGTGTAATTTTATCTGAAGTTCAAATGCGATTATTTTTACTAAAGTGTTATTAATATTCTCAAATAGGCATTCGCCTAAGATTGTGAAATATTATACCAGACTTCACAGTAAATGAATTGTTCATTCATTGACACTTTAGTAGAGTGGCTAAGTGACAAATATCTGAGGATTGTTTTTTTTAAAAGATATTTTCTTTTTGGACATACATTGTAATTCTGGAATTTTTGCTAGAAGATAGTTTTGTATTGTACAGGTGGTTTTTGGGTGTGGCCGTGCTACGGGCATGTGAGAGCAGCGAGGCGAGGAAGCGAGCCTGCATGTGCATTGTTGAGACCGTTTGTTCCTGGGCTAATATGTAAGAACTTTCCATTATTACGTTTCCATGAGTGGGGGACTATACTCTGAGGCCGGGACCTTACACTACCTGTGTGGAACATTACGTGTCCTGTGTGGACTGTGAATGGCCTGTGTGGACCATTACGTGTCCTGTGTGGACTGTGAATGGCCTGTGTGGAACATTACTTGTCCTATGTGGAACACTATTTGACCTGTGTGGAACATTGTCCTGTGTGGACCGTTACTTGTCCTGTGTGGACCATTCCTTGTCCTGGGTGAACCAATACTTGACCTGTGTGGAACATTACGTGTCCTGTGTGGGCCGTGACTTGTCCTGTGTGGACCATTACTTGTCCTGAGGTGGCCGGGTGTATTATTGAGTACTATCGTCCTGTATATTCACACTCACTGACAATGGAATCTAGAGAGAAGATTAATGCAGTTGCTAATGTAACACATATGCACTTATGTGATGAATTAGACACTTATGAACTGTATGGGATTTATACACTTGTGTGGGGAATTAGACACTTATGAACTGTGTGGGATTTGCGCACTTGTGTTGGGAATTAGACACTTATGAATTGATATGGGGAAATTAGAGATGTATGTGGGGAATTAACTTATGTGAGGAATTAGACACTTATGCACTGGTGTGGGACTTAAGACACTTATGTGGGGAATTAGACACTTATGATCCTGTGTGGGAATTAGACACTTGTGAACAGTTGTGGGGTAGTTGACACTTGTAACATTATGTGGGGTAATGAGACACTTTGGAATTGTGTTATGAAATGATACACTCATAAGCAGGGTGGTTATTTGACATGTGTTTGGGTTGAAGTGTTGAGGGGTTCACTTGTACTTGTGTGTAAAATAGTAATCATATTTTACTTGACGACGTGTTTTAACCATAATATACATGCTACACCTAATCCAACTGTGTTCACTAGTCTTAGCCATCAGATCCATCTGCCGACCTATCCAACGAACTCGTCAATTTGTGACAGCTTTAGAAAACATATGTCAACTGTTGATCATATATTTATACTACATGGAATGATTACCAATCTACTTAACCAAGGGAAACAACTACACTGCGCTTTTGTTGATTTTACGAAGGCATTCGATTATATTGTGAGAGAAAACATCTGGTATAAATTAATACGCATAGGAGTGAGGGGCAACATGTTAAGTGTAATAAAATCTATGTATGATAACATAAAATCAAAAGCAAAATTTAATAATCAATTAAGCGAAGAATTTACCTGTATGTTAGGGATGCGTCGAAGGGAATGCTTATCACCATTTATATTTGCAATGTATATAAATGATTTAGAAGATGAGTTCTATTTAAACGGAATAGATGGGATAGACATTGACATGATACATATTTTGTTGTTATTATATGCTGATGACATTGCAATTTTAGCAACGTTGGCAGTACAGTTACAAAAAGGGCTAGACACATTATACAATTATTGTCAAATATGGGAACTTACAGTAAATACTAAGAAAACTAAAATTAAGATGTTTAGAAAAGGCGGTCGACTTCCCGCAAATTTGAAATTCTATTATAACTATTTCGAAATAGAAATAGTAACACACTTTTCATACTTAGGAGTGGTTTTCACGCCAGGTGGCTCCTTTTCAGAGGTCAATATAATACCTTATCGGGACAAGCAGAAAAGGCAATTTTCAATTTATATACATATTTGAAACAATTCACTGACGTATCCCCTAAGCTTATGCTGGAATTATTTGATGAACTTGTCCTCCCTATCCTGAATTATGCCTATGAAGTATTGGGGTTTTAATAGTCTATGCAAATTGAAAGAGTGCATTTACAATTTTGTAAACGCGTGCTAGGTGTCAAAATATCAACACAAAACATCGCTTAGAACAGGTCGTTTATATAATATAATTAAATATTGGTTCAAAGTAATCGGATCAAGTGACCAGAACTATATTAAATATATATATCACATGATGCTTAATGATATTGAACGGTCATCAACTGTGAACAATTGGGCCTCTCTGGTTAAATCTATGTTAACACAGCTTGGTTTTTATAACCATTATAAGATTTTTATCAACATTAAAACAACGCTTAACAGACAATTTCGTTCAAGGTTGGAACACTAGAATAAATGAATCTAGTAGAGCTTTATTTTATAAAAATATTTCATCTTTTGAATATCAATACTATCTCGATTGCACTAGTGTAAACAAGTTTAGAGAGGCTCTAACCAGACTGCGGGTATCTGCCCACTGGCTGGAGGCTGAAACCGACAAATGGCATAGACCAATTAGTACACCCTTTGATGATCGTAAATGTAAATTATGTAACGTGTTAGAAGATGAATTTCATTTCTTGTTTATATGTCCTGTCTACAATGACTTGAGGGTAGGCTACATCGGCCAATACTATAGAAGTAGACCTAACATGTTAAAATTAGTAACACTGTTTCACTCAGATAGAGCGTCTTATTTTTAGAAACCTGCATAATTTCGTTTTCAGAGCGTTCGAGAAACGTAACGAAATTATATCTCAGTTAAACAGATATATGTCGTAATTTATTCTTGAAATAACTGGAAATCAATTGTGTATAATTATTGATAGATATATTTATATAAAATGCTCAGTACAGTCTCAGAACAGGCTGTGCGAATGCCCAGGCTGATCTGGGACTAGGCTGATCGCCAAGTCGACATGTGCATTTATGTAATTTCCTACCATACAATCATATACCGTTTGTTTACAGTATGACATGTATTATATGTGAATGTACATATTCATGTGACTAGTTGTTTTACGATATTGTGATGCTGATTTAAAGCGCATTTGCCAAGAACAAAAATTGTCCCGAAATTTAAAAATTCTTTAACTACTAGTAAGCTTTGTATGCTTTGATTCGTTAAATTATCATATACTTGTGTGGAAAGTAGATACATGTATTATATGTGCAATATTACTTTAAAATGACAATTGGAATACAATGTATGATCAAAGTATTCCTGTTTGAGGGAAAGAACGTTCATGCCATGACGCTACCACTGCTGCAGTGTTTTATGTATGTGTATGTACACATATGTATAAGTAGCTATATGTAAGTATATAGACATGTAATACTATACCACATTTAGAAAGAATATATACATGTATATGGATGTGTATATGTGCGTATATGTGTGTACATGTATGTGCATGTATGCGTGTGTGTGTAAATGTGTATTTGTATGTATATGTATGTATATTTCTCATTTATTGTTAAAATTAATACGAGCTATAACACATAGTACACCCTATGATCAGTAAGCGGTGTACATGAGTGTATGATCATGATGATACAAGTACAGATATGTGTATTAGTGGTCGCGGCAAGGTCTGAAATATATTTGCCTATTTGCCACGATTGTGGTGTTTCTGCATTTATTATATTTAGTAGTTTACCCATGTACGCCATCTTGCATTGTACGTATAGTATACCATAGTCCTATATGTATGCTCATGAGGCCGTTGCCTCGATGCAATAAACGTATCTTCTTCCATGTTGTACCTTCGGACATCTGCGTAATTTGATTAAATACGTTTACAAAATTTACAATATTTTTCAGAAATAAAGTCAAAATATAATTCCGCATGTACTCTGAAATTCTTGTCAACATCTGACGCCATTTACGGAAAATGTTGTAAATCTTTTTGAAAACGTTTTTCATGAAATTACGCAGAAGGTACACAATCACATGGCTTGTCTCATATATTGTTGTTCTGCTCGCCACCTAGTTATGAGTACATAACTGTAATTACATTTCATTACACTGCGTTACATAACCTGTTGCCTATAAAGCGGAAAACGTGCAGCTACTTTCCACCATCTTATTATTGGAAGAATTCACCTTAGCGTTGACGTACATATTTTGTTTGAACCTGTTACAAGTATTGAAACTATTATTTAAATGTACATGCACACACAGTAGGCACAAACTGTTCTTTATAGGATTTAAATAAGCGTATTATTGTGTCACTATTCCAAAAGGTCTAAAAATTACGAGCGCCCGCTATACAGAGAGAATCATTTAGTGATATTTATTTTTCTGATAGTTACTCGCCGTGGTATCAGGCTATTTTCATATGTGTATGAGGCATGTCATTTTTTAATTATTTATACTACATGTAATTAAAT
Source organism: Conchocele bisecta (assembly GCA_029237695.1). NCBI lineage: Eukaryota > Metazoa > Mollusca > Bivalvia > Lucinida > Thyasiridae > Conchocele > Conchocele bisecta. Next base: position 54,484,977 of record CM055274.1, read on the forward strand.
GTGTCACCTGAATTTATTTTTTTTGGACAGATTATAAAGTATGATCTTTGGACACCAAAACATAAATACATATAATGAATACCAACATTTTAAGGAAACACGGTTATCGTCCCTGATATCTGGTATCTGATATAAAATGTATAATAATGTATAAAATGTATAATAATGCCAATCAATACGTGGGGTAATGGTGAATGAATGTTTATTTTGCCAGAAAATGTCATATAATCAGAATATACAAAACTATCTGACTCCCTATAGTATAACTTACTTAGTGGGCATGTACCTTTAAACTCATGTTAAATAGTTCTATTTTTAATTGTGTTGGAACTATAAGGAATAACCGATACATTTTGAAAATGTATCATTTCGGCCTTCTTCCAGTAAACTCGGACGTTTAACACGTTCAACACTACAGTCCTCTATAGCAGTGTTTGCAAACAGTGTATATCCAGATGAGACGGACCGCAACGAGCCGCCTCGTTTGATGCTGAACTTATTGCAAGTGACGTCGTCATTAAAGGTACATGCCCACTGACTAGGCACACAATGTTCTTTATATCAGAGACATAATCTGAGACATTGTTTGGCAAAATAAACATTCATTCACCATTACCCTACGTATTGATTGACATTATTATACATTTTATATCAGACTTAAATTTCCACACTGATATCAGCGGCGATAAACGTGTTTCTTTAAAATGTTAACGGACGTTACCATTTATTATCTGTTTTTATTTTTTGAAGTGTAATGCTCATACATTTATAATCTGTCGGAAATATTATTTTTTCAGGTTAGGAATTTAAATATCGTGCCTCATTTGCATATGAAAATAGCCTGATACCACCGCGAGTCACTATCAGTAAATTAAATTTTTGATAAATGACTATATCTGTACAGCGGGCATTCGTAATTTTTAGAATTGGTGGAATAGTGACACAATTATACACTTGTTTAATTCCTATAAAGAACGTGGTGTGCCTACTGAGTGTGCATGTACCTTTAATATCAACGGCATTGTTAATAACGGCATGATATTGACCGGCAACGTCGCTGTTTCATGAACTCTCAAAATAATATGACGTAAAACAAGATGATTCTTAATTGTTGTTATTTTCATTTTTAAACTATCAGCAAATAAGTAATAAAACCATAGGCTGTTGTACGAAGCCCGGCAGGGGACGTAGAATTTTTTATTATTATTAATTCGTTCCAACGAAAAAACAATTCGTTCCTTCAATTGAACAATTCGTTCCCACGAATTAACAATTCGTTCCCACGAATTAACAATTCGTTCCCACTAATTGACGATTCGTTCCCTCAATTTAACAATTCGTTCCCACGAAATAACAATTCGTTCCCACGGGAAAAAATTGTTAATTCGTCGGAACGAATTGTTATATCGTGGGAACTAATTGTTAAATTGAGGGAACGATTTATTAAATTGAGGGAACGAATTGTCAATTCGTGGGAACGAATTGTTAATTCATGGGAACGAATTGTTATATTATGAGAACGAATTGTTAACTCGTGGGAACGAATTGTTAAATTGAGGGAAGGAATTATTATTTCGTGGGAACGAATTCATAAAAAAAAAAGCATGTCCCCTGCTGGGCTCCGAACTGTTGCGTTTACTGCGGCATGAATAACACATGGTCTGTTTATTGCGTTTGCTGTGGTATAAAAAACTTCTGGTCTGTTAAACAGACCAAATGTTATTCATACTGCAGTAAACGTAACAAACCCATGTTTTTCCCCCTTTAATAACAGTACGGTCTTGGCCGGCAACGTTATTCGAGAATTGAAGACGAAGCTTAATGTTCACGTCATATGACAGTTGTGATTATTTACATTTGTTAAACTATATAAATACTAGAGCACAGTCGATGGCGCGTCATCGCAATATAGCCACTTTTCCCAAAAGGCTAACTCGAAAAAGGGGGAGATAATCCATGACCAGGGGCATAATAAATAAACGAAATTCACTTTGCGCATCTAGATAACGGAAGGCACACATCAAGTTTTAAGTCCCTAGCTATTACAGTTAAACACGTCACTTCTTACAAGGCAACATTGGAAAATTCTAAGTCGAAAAGGGGAGCTAATCCATGACTGGAGGTCGAATCAAAATCGAAATTCACCGTGCGCATCTACACTCCATACGAACACACCAAGTTTTAAGTCCCTACCTATTACGGTTAAAAAGTTTTACGTCTTACAAGGCAAACTTGGGAAATTCACAGTCGAATAGGGAGAGATAATCCATGACCGGAGGGTCAAATAAAAAATTGAAATTCACTTTGCGCATCTACACACCATAAGAAAGGCACTCACCAAGTGCTAAGTCCCTACCTATTACGGTAAAAAATGTCTTACTTCTTACAAGAAACGATAGCCATTTTCGTTATCAATAAATGTGTTTATTATTGTATGAAACGTAGTAAGTAGTAAGTTCAATGTGCCTTGAGTCCGAAGAAGATGGATATGTATAAAGCCTGACCATATCATTGGCTGTTGCAACTATTGTGGTATGGACATATTTAGTCTGATGTTTGCGAGGTGTCAAAAAGACTCCACGCACTTTAACCCCATTGAACCTGAAAGCCCACTATAACGGGGTTTGCTAACAGTGCAGATCCAGATGAGCCGGTTCGTAATGAGCCGCATCATCAGGGTCTGCACTGTTTGCAAGTAATTTTCATATTTTATAGAACAAAAACACCCATTTTCATGAGTGGGCTAATCTGAAAATCATTTTGTGACGATTGGATTGGTCGGAAAATTAGCATTTCACAGTCCAGTCCAGTTAATTATGGTTGAAAGGGTTAAACAAGCCATATAAGTTTACATACCAATTACCATAATGCTTATTAAACCCGTTTTTATGGATTTCTTAAAACAATCTCGACATACATTAGCCTCGTTTCTTGTGAAATCCATACACTAATTTAATAAATGTCATATTAAACCATCACGAATGTAAGATCATCTACATATGCTATTCTCGTTGTGTGAATATGTATGGAAGCCCTGGAGATATTTCTGACTTTAATACTTCTAACTTCATTACTTCTAACTTCCTTAGTTGTAACTTCCTACTTCCTTACTTCTAACTTCCAACTTCATTACTTCTACTTCCAACTTCATCACTTATTACTTCTAAATTCCTTACTGCTAACCGCATTACTTCTAACTTCATTACTTCTTACTTCTAACTTCCTTACTTCTAACTTCATTACTTCTAAGAAGTAATGAAGTTAGAAGCAAGGAAGTTAGAAGTAAGGAAGTTAGACGTAAGAAGTGATGAAGTTCGAAGTAAAAAGTAAAGAAGTTAGAAGCAAGAAGTAGGAAGAAATGAAGTTGGAAGTTAGAAGTAAGGAACTATGAAGTAAGGAAGCTAGAAGTATTGAAGTCAGAAGTCCCTCCAGGGCTTTCATAGCTATATGTACGGACGAACCTATACAATCGGTGTAAATGCCGTAAGCCGCTTTTTCTCAACGAGAGAGTCAATTTCATATGAGATAAGCCATATGATTGTGTACCTTAGAGTATGTGCGATATCGCATTACAATTATTTACAATATTTACGATAGTCTCCATACATTACGTCGAAAGTTGGCGAAATGATCAGGGCAATTATTTGTGCTTAAGAAGATGTGCGATATCTCATATGAAAAATATTGACAAGATTTAGAACATTTCCCATACATTTTACATCAAAATTCAACACTAGAAATCAGTATTTGCTCCGAACATTTCGTCAACTTTCGACGTTATTTACCAAAAAATAATTATCACCGTTTCTGTAAATATTTTTCATGAAAATCCCATTTCTCATTAGGTACAAACTCACATGTGTTGCCTCAGTCATGTTTTCTCAACAAGCCACAACACACAATGGCTCGGTACGTCATGAAATGTATTTTGCTATAAATAGAAATGACATATTGCTCTGTTCAGCACTTGCCAATATCAACTATATCATACTGCATGTATGACTATTGCACAACTACGGAGCCCCGCAGGTGACGTAGAATTGTTTATTTACTCGTTCCCACGAAATAATAATTCGTTCTCACGAAATAACAATTCGTTCCAAAGAAATAACAATTGGTTCTCACGAAATAACAAGTCGTTCCCACGATTTAACAATTCGTTCCCACGAATTAACAATTCGTTAGCTCAATTTAACAATTCGTTCCCACGAAATAACAATTCGTTCCCACGGGAACGAATTTTTAATTCGTTTGTTATTACGTGAGAACGAATTGTTATTTCGTGGGAAAGAATTAATAAATATATAATTCTACGTCCACTGCGGGGCTCCGTAGTGTTCAGCACTTGCCTAAGACACAACTATATCATACTACATGAATATTGCACAACAGCGGCGTAACACGCATTCTCACGTATTAACATAAACTGGTAGACAAGGCACGACGACCTTGAAGTGAAGTTCAGAACGGAGACGGTTACACTTGCTGTCTGATTTTATAAAATAAATACAAACGTAAACATTGACGACACAGTTTATAAATAACAAGAGGATTCTTCATTTTGTTTGATCTCATTCAATAATAACACGTGAGGGATTGATAAGAAATAAGACAAGCGTGGAACGAGTATGTGATAATACTCTCGCGGGATCCGAAGAACACAATAACAACTCTACCGGACTGCCAAGACCATTGTGGAACTAGTAGCTGATAACACTCTCGCGGGATACGAAGAGCAACTCAACTCAACTCAACTCAAATACTCTTTATTACATCCCATTACAGTATATCACATGCAACATGGGGAAATACACATGAATATCGTTGAATGGCGGAATCTAATGCAACAACATGAAATATAATATGTGATTACATGAGTCTTGCAACTGTATCATGTGTGGGGAAAGCATAAATGGCTTTCGTTGTGCAACAACAGACAGTGTTTAACAATCATAATAATATAATGTAATACATATGTCAACTAAACTATTGCAGAAAGTACAGTGCATTTTGATCGTAACCGAATCAATGTATGATAATGTGCTTGTGCAATAAGAAACATTTAATATTTGTGTTGATTTAATATCACATCTGCTAAATGCATTCACCGATTTCATTGGACTCTCGGCATGGCCTCGTTCCCATGCAATCAGTACCCAAGTTCAACATGTACCGTATTAAATCAGTACTTCTGTGAGACATCTATACAAATTAATCATTATAGTTTACTACTAGTTAATCTAATAGTTGATGATAAAATATAATAAAAACTATGTTGACTATTTTTCCCAGAAAATTCCCCCCCCCCCCGAGTAATTTCATTCAATGTTAGTAACAGGAGAGTTCAAATTTATATTGAGGTACAAGTTGCATTAGTGAATCATATATAGTCAATAGTACAATGTACATGTGTGTGTCATCTCCCGACAAAACCGGACTTACACCAATTCTGGCACACGTATATCCTGTAGAACCAGACCAATTTGCGCTGATTTGCAAATTGATATGGGTCTTCCCACTTTTTTACGGTTAACCCGATTTTGTCAGGTGATGGTTCATAGTATGATAATGTCTACCGGTGTACATGGTGTAGCACACTATTTTTACAGGTATGGCACGGAATAAAACTTCACGATTGGAAGTGTACTGCCATTATTTATAGTGACTTTCCCGCGGTGCGACCAGCTTAGGTTTCACCGCCATATTTTCATGCAATCCAATCAAACTTGGATTTATTGTAAACAGTTTCCATGAGTACAGCGAACAGTGTTTATATTTATGTGAGCATGTACGTTCCTTAAATCAGAACACAATTAATGAGCACACGATGTAGACTGGCATGCATAGTCGGATAACTTCAGTTTGCCAAACCAGCTAATATGCGGCAGTATGTCAAGACATGGGCTGCATGGAAATATTTGGCTGACCTGTGGACTGGTGCATGACGGCGAGTCATAAATATGTACTTTAATTTTGTCAGGCCGGCGTGAACAGTGTCGCAGGCGGCTGGATTTATATTTCTAAATTTCCGCGACTACCTCCAAACCCTTCAGCAATCGCTTTAAAAAAATAATAGTGAACATGACTGGCCGAACTCGAGCACAGCTGTGGCTCAGCAAATCAGGTCAGTAAATTTAAAGTGTAAAGGCAAAAACATATCCACCAACGTACGTTATTATGTAAAATCAAGTAGGAATAATTCAGCGGAATTTATTCATTATTGCAGAATGCGAATTCACTAAGATTGAGTAATTCTTCTTTATCTTCAATCATCATTAATATATTAAATGCATGTTCGCCGGGATATTCCAGATGGCGCGCATGGACATATTGTTCCCGTTTCGCATTGAAAATGAGCATCTAAGAATATAGTGCTTTTCGGAACCGATCTCGTTTAAATTGCATAATGTACATATACGGTTATTGAAGTATACACCAGACCATCTGCCTGTTTCTATTGGGAATCCATGATTCGCGGTACGTACACGTATGAGCGTGAGTGCGAGATTATGTGGGATAGTTATTAAATGACATTTTGAAACTATTGTAAATTCGACCTTTGTTTGAGTTTCGTTTGCTAGCATTCCAAGTTTGGATATACTGGTCAATTAAAGTTCGCTTAACACCACATTTTATGGTTTTACAGTTCAGGAATAATTGGTTTAGCCATATCTCGTGTCTTTCAACGTCTGTCAATATGGTGTGTATTAATTTTGCCACTTATATTCTACATCTGGATTACGTACCATTGATAAATATATAAGGTAAGCATATTTAGTATCTTTTCCGGTGACAAGTCAATTCCAATATTCAATCATCCTGCTCTTTACACTAACAGATAACGGGTATCGACCTAATTCTCCAAGCAACATGTAGATGGGCGTACTTTTTATCGTTTTAGTAATTTTTCGTAAGAAGTCATTGTGTACTTTTTCAATTATATTAAGGGATTCGATGCCGCATACCTCACAGCTATATGTTAAAATAAGGACAATTGTATGATCAAATAGTTTGATCTGTAGGTCAATCGATAGATCTAAATTATAAATTCGTGTTTATGACATATACATGGCCTTTGCCTGTTCAGTTAAATATTTTCGAGCAGTAGCAAAAGAGCCATTGCTTGTGAAATATATACCAAGATATTTGTATTTATCTAACAATTCCAGCACAAAAATATTTACACAATTCCCTAACATTTGATTGGCCCGTAGCAAGTCTCTATCCAAAATTTATATCCCAGTAAACTCCCATATGCCGAACTACTTTCCGTAACCGTGAGGCGCAGTTAAAATAATTCTTAAGAAAACGGAAAATAAACACATTTTCTTGATGAATTTATTTCAAATGCTGGAATTATAAGGAATGAATGGCCTTTTTGTGGAATTTATCGGGGATATAAACTTGGAAAAAATGGCCTTTTTGTGGAATTTATCGGGGATATAAACTTGGAAAAGTCGCGGGAATACTGGACGAGGCCTTCCGGCCTTCGTCCAGTATTCCCGCGACTTTTCCAAGTTTATACCCCGATAAATTCCACAAAAAGGCCATTCATTCCTATATTATATTCTCACCAACAAGTTTAAATTGATGCATGCTTGTGTTCCTAGCACCGAAGACTATAACATTACTTTTTGATAGATTTACCTTACGTTTCCAATTCTGGGAATAAGTAGTAAAATTGTCTAGCGAATTTTGAAAATATTCAGGATTATCGGATACAATGAGAGTATCATCAGCATAAAGTATGACTAACAGTCTGAGCCACTGTTGTACATCTCCATGTTGTATAGTTATACCGTATGATCCGGATATTAATAAATTCGATTCGAGATCGTTAACAAATAGTGAGAATATAATTGGGGATAAATTTTCGCTCTGTCTCACGCCGCGTTCACAGGCAAAACAAGTTGATGTTTCATTTTCATTAAATATACACGATTTTATATCACTATACACGTTATCTATTAGTCTGAATAATTTTCCGTTAATGGACGATGATAAAAGTTTCTGCCAGACGCCTATTCTCCAAACAGAGTCGAAAGCTGCTGCGAAATCTATAAATGCACAATAAAGTGTTTTCTTACCTTTTCTCAACATCTCAATCAAACTATTTAACAGAAATATATGATCTGATGTTGAATAATTCTTTCTAAAACCCTGCCTGATTCTGGGAAAATTCCTGTAGTAAATATTCTGTTGAATAGGTTTATATAAAATGGCATAATAATACGTATTGTGTTTTTTATGTATTCGTTTAATATATTGTCAGATGGTCTCGGCGCTTTAGAATTTTTCAGGCTGGTTATGTGTTTTTATATTTCGCTTTCTGTGATTGGGTAGTTTAGCTGCTCTTCACTGTTATTTAAATAATATCTGGAAAGATCGAAATATTCATCACCTGCCTCGTTTTCATTACCTTTTTTGAAAAACTTGTACAATTCATCAAACGATGGCATATCGGTTTTAGTTTTAGTTTTGTATGCTATACTCAACAAAACTAGAAACGTCCCTGTTGTATAGCCGATGTAGCTCTGTCTATGTATGTACCACATGTTCAAAGTACATGTATTTTAAACCGTGGCGATGTTCAGAATACGATCGTGTAGAGTTTAGCTGATACACACGGTTTACATAGCGGCCAGTGACCGGAACGTTGATTTCCACTTTTTGCACGTGCACGCTGTACTTGTCATCGATAAGGTGATTCAGTTCATGTCGTACCATTCATGCGATATGGGCTATTCGGAAAATTAAAAAACTTTTTTAATTTTTCACTGTTTTCGATATGCCACGGCTTTCCGAAAACGAGCGAAATCAGGCAATTGGGATGCTTGCGGGTGGGATGGCCTCCAGGGCTGTCGCGCCTCGGTTTGGTTGCTGTCGGAGGACGATTGATCGTCTTGCAGCCCGGTACCAGCAGACTGGGGCTGTTCACGACCGGCAGCGACCTGCTAGAGCCGATCGTTACATTACGTTGACGCACTTACGTCAACGTCGATTGGCAGCCACAGTCACTGCTAGGCGATACGGTGTCTCAGGGCAGACCATTCGCAACCGGTTACGTCGTAACGCCCAACCAATCCGGGCACGCCGCCCGTACACTGGTCAGATAATGACCCAACGTCACCGTGCTGCCAGACTGTTATGGGCACGACGTGATCTGAACTGGAGAAGGGCTGACTGGAACCGAGTTTTGTTCACCGATGAATCTCGGTTCACAGTTAGTCATGCTGACGGAAGATTACGGGTATACAAGCGTAAAAATGAAAGATTCACCGATTGTTGCATTATTGAGAAGAACAGGTTTGGGGGAGGGAGCGTAATGGTCTGGGGTGGGATCATGGGAAACCGGAAGACATATTTGGTTGTTGTACAGGGCAACATCAATGCACAACGTTATGTTGCAGATGTGCTAAATGCACATGCCTTACCATTTATCCGTCAGCATGGTCCTGGTGTGACATTGATGCACGACAATGCCCGCCCTCACGTAGCCAGGGTCACCACTCAATACTTACAGCAAAACAACGTCGACGTCATGCCATGGCCCGCGGTCTCCCCAGATCTCAATCCCATTGAACACATATGGGATGAGCTGGGCCGCAAAGCACGAGCTAACCATCAGATTGACAATGTTCGCGATCTTACACGGGCGTTACAACGGGAATGGAGGAATTTGCCCAACGCACTGGTATTGCGTTACGTCACGTCGATGCGGCGTAGGATCATTGCATGCATTCATGCAAATGGTGGCCACACTCGGTACTAACGAGATTTACTGAATTTGCCACATTACTTATTGAAATTCCATCTCTAAACATTAAGTAACACATTTCTGAGTTTCTGTGATTTTTGATTTTGACCCCTACCGCCCTTGGCCGGTTATCTCTCGAATATTTAACAAGATATCCAAATGCAATTTATTGGCTTTGATACAGAAATGAATGAACTTGTTTTTCCATTTTGATTTTTAAAAGTAACCCTTTTGGTTTTTGATGAATCTTTCCTTAAACATGGAGGGACGTTTCTAGTTTTGCTCAGTATATTTATAAAAGGCCAGTATCGTTTTGGGTTTTTGGTTATGCATTTTACGTATTCTTTGTTCATTTTCATGTTTATGTTTATTTATATATTTATGCATAGTAATGTTGTACTTTTTACTACGACGTGATAGTTTATTTTTGTTGTAGCTTGTTTTGTGGTGGTAATATTGTTTTTTCGCTCAATGGTATGCTTTGCGCGCCCGTTTGCATTCGTTTCCAAACCACGGTTTGTCTCCTTCCGATTGTGATACATATTTTGATGTAAACGTTTTTTTGTGCTGCGTTTCTGAAAATATTAGATATTTCTGATGTAATTTTATTTATGACATCTTTAGAATCGGTTAAAGATAATATATCACTCAGTTTTGACGTATCAATATTACTTTGAAACTGTTCTGTTAATTTATTATTCCATTTTCTCGACTGATTTTTACTTTTAGCTTCTGTTCGCCGCGTAGTTCGTTTAACTGGTTTGCAGCATAAATCCACACTTATTAAGGAGTGTCCATCTGAGAACAGTGGATCTAATTCGGTAATTTTAAAATCCGTTACGTAACGGAAAAGGTCAACAGACGCAAATGCGTAGTCAATTACAGACTTATTTCGAAATGTGAACTCTCCGACGTCCGTATATGAACTTGCGCGACCGTTTAGTAAGAATAAATTGACTTTTCTACATATTTATGTAAAAAAATAACCATGTGGATTTGTTTTTATACCCTTTGACCGTCGCTGTAATGTGAAACCTAAGTTCTCTAATGTGACATGTTTTTGAAAATAATTTGACGCATTGCTATCAATTTGAAGATGTATTGATAAATAGTCGTCAAACACAATATTATAGGAATGAATGGCCTTTTTGTGGAATATATCGGGGTATAAACTTGGAAAAGTCGCGGGAATACTGGACGAGGCCGGAAGGCCTCGTCCAGTATCCCGCGACTTTTCCAAGTTTATATCCCCGATAAATTCCACAAAAAGGCCATTCATTTCTTATAATTCCAGCATTTCAAATAAATTCGTCAAGAAAATGTGTTTATTTTCAGTTTTCTTAATAATTATTTTAGCTGTGCCTCACGGTTACGGAAAGTAGTTCGGCGTGGGAGTTTATTGGGATATAAATTTTGGACAGAGACGTGCTACGGGCCAATCAAATGTTAGGGAATTGTGTAAATATTTTTGTGCTGGAATTATAATCTGGTAAACACGTAATTCTGGCATTTACGTCATCTAGGAGTATCGACAATTTGAAATGTGCACAATTTTGTGTGATTTCGTCATCTAATTGCGACATATGGTCTTCATCAAGGTATCGGGAACCTGTGGGTGGCAAATAAATAGCACCTATTAAAACATCATTTTCAAGATTCAGGGAAATTTGCTTAATGTTAAGCCATAACATGTAATCACAAGTGTTATTTAGTATTTTGACGGATCCAGACAACTCTTCTTTGATATACACCCCAATACCTCCAGATTTCTGAGAACTCAGTGTCGTTCTTGATTTACCATAGAAAGCATAGCATTTTACATCAATAATGTCATGTAGACCTATGTTTGTTTCAAATATACAGAGAATATCATAAGAGCAAATGAGGAATATGAATTCTGGGTAGCATAATCTACGTTTCAAACCATTTACATTTAAGGATCCAATACGTAAAGAGTGGCTTTCCTTGTGTAATCATATTGAGTCCGCGTGTCGCTATTGGGTACAACACTAAAATGTTCGGTAGCATCTGATATATCAGTTTGTGTCCTCGGTTTGGCCGAGGTGGTTTCCGATGCTTGCATGGCACTGCGCAAGTCATTTTGACAAACGTTGTTGCTAATCATTGACGGTGACTCTGGTTCACAGTCAGTGTTTGTATTTTGATTGGGTGAGTGGGTGCTGGAGAAATATAACTTGGTACACGCCTGATGTTACCGCCCTTCACCTTGTCACCAGGCGGGCCGCTAATGAGTGAGGGGGATGCCGGTTCCGAATGACCAGCATTGGAATATGGATTAGTTGGTATCGCCCGACTCAAGCTCAGTGTTTGGGCATCACAATTGTTAATTTTGGGACGAGCCCCAAATGGGATGACACACGCCTGGGCAGTATCAATGTCCATGGGATGACAGTCGTCCGATGAATCACTCGATGTGGTAGACAGTGCATCCGTGTCGTGGGGTGGGCAATGACTGCTGGTCTGCTGGCTAGGCTCGCGAACAGCACGTGACGGTTTCGCTACGTCGGTACTCGGGCGGATCCGTGACTGCTTACTCAGATGTTTGTAGTTCACCCTGCTGCGCCTCATGTATTCGTCCCAGTTTCGGAACATATCGACTACGACTTTACCGTTATGCACGAGCTTTGCTGGATACACAATATTTACATTGTGACCTGTATAAATGACAGACGATAATAAGTTGCTGGAGGTCAATGGATGAGTCCAAATATATGCATACCAGATGTATTATCATATCATATCATATAAAGTGCACGTGCATGCATGTCAATATAATAATGTATCTTGGTGCCCGAAATAGACATGTAGTGTGGCTCAGTGGTATCGTTGCTGTGGCTCAGTGGTATCGTTGCGGGAGAATATCCATACGTTTGCAGAACTTTTGTTCTTTTTATCTGGTCGAGAGTTCGTACCTCATAAAACGCATTACTTTTGTCGATATCATTTCGTTCATTGTATGATTGCTTCTTGGAGAAGGGAATAAGTGAAACTGCGAGGCTATTGCTGTATGACCTCAATGTGACATGATCGGCGAGAAAATACTCCAGATTTTTCATGTACACACATAATTATGAAATGTGCATTTAGTTATTAGTTTTCTTCAAAGTGAGACTAAAGTTCTGCATGTAATCTATCTCATGCTTAGTCTGTAAGAGCAACACACATAAACAAGAAATATGTAATGAAATATAAACAAATCAAAATAGATGTATATGCGTATACATGTCTATGTATGAAAAACTAAGATTCGAACTCACTACGTACGACATTGATTTCCGTCACTGTAACCCCTCGACTACATAAGACTTGATGACAAATCTCAAAATCAATATTGAAAAGGAATACTGGCACGGGTATATTTACCTGTCTCACCTATTATGTGTTTTGTGTATGACCGGCTTGTTTGTAAACAAGTAGCAAGTTATCGTCTGCGGACTATACCTGTGTAACGCGCACGCAAGTCTTTGTACTGAGGACATAACATCTTGCGGGCCTGCACTATTTCATGTGGAAAGTCTCTACTGACACTATATGGCTTGCTTTTCAACATATGGCCTTTAGATAATATGTACTCAGTGTCTCTAAAGTATGTGCATGCCACAATAATAAATCTGGCAGTCCCATTCCGAAATCTACCTAATCTGTGAGCCCGGTCTATTGAGATATTTTCCGGAATACCAAGTTCATGGGAAAGGAAGTCCTTGACTTTGTCTTCACAATATTCGTATCGTGCTTCTGGGAAGCCTTTGAACAATAAATTCACCATAACAACTCTACCGGACAGCCAAGATCAGCGTGGAACTAGTAGCTGATAACACTCTCGCGGGATCCAAAGAACACTATAATAACCTTGGCGAAGGACTTTCATCGCCTATTGAGGAGGATAAAACAGTCAAGCAAGCATTGAGGACGTCGATGAAACCACACTAGACAGGTTTACTGTGGTCATACGCCAATAGTTGGTTTATACACAGGAGGGACTTTCAGGTCCAATCTAACATCTATATTTGCATTGGAAGGAGTCAGTGGAATAAGGGGGCTAACTCCCTCGCGGAGTTAGCCCCCTTCTTCCACTGATACCTTCATCGTTCAAAATCGTACACCAATAATTATTTGAGGTTTACTGCCTCTTTCACGAAACATGCCCAAATTTTACGGCCATATAAACAATGCGAAAACAATATTTTTGTTCGATAATATTAAATTTTAGAATGAGCCTTCTTTTTATTTCATGGTAAAATATTGATTTTCTTACGAACAATTTATTTGTATATGGGAATTTAACATGTGGGAAAGGAGGTAGATGAGCTGTGGGAGGAGTCATAAAACGAAATATTTGACTCCGAAACCTGGCTAGATCGCTTGGAATTGATCTAACTAAGAAAACAAAAATTAACTTTTGAAAATCGGTCCAGTATTTCTGAAAATAGAAATATTTCCCCATGTTAAATCCCCATATGGGATTTAACATGGGTAAATTGTGTTTTCGTAATACAATCAGTATTGGACCAAATTTCACAAAATAAAAAGAAGGCTCATTCTTCCAAAAAAATGTTATATAGCCGTAACATTTGGGCAGCTTTCGTGAAACAGACAGTGAGTCTTGGTGCTTTTATGTCAATTATAATTGATGATAAAGCCAACATTACCAATGCGAAAGAGTAAAAAAAAAGGGGGCTAACTTCCACTAGCACCTTCATTATTACAGACCAGACACTGATACAGTATCTGTCTGCTTCAGTTTGTGTTTTAGATACGTCAAATTGTTAATGTGAAATTTACCGACTATCATGATTTTGCACTTTTTAACATTTTATTTGTATGAAGTTTAGCGAAACGGCCCCCAGAAGAGTTCCGTAGCGTGTGAATGCATATTTCTCCTGTCACACCCATACTAAAATACCGGTTGAGCAAGGTATTCCACGGTTTTAGTCCGCTTACTATGTCGCTCCATTCTTAGCTAATGAGAGATCTTAGCTAGTTATGTCCCTTTTAAATTATTTTATGGAAATCATGGCCACATTGTGTAGTTTATAGCCTTATTGTTTGCATAAAGAGCGAATGTAACTTGAATTATAGTTTCCGTAAATGGCGTCAAAAGTTGACAACATGTTCAGAGTACATGCATGTACTCTGAACATTTTGTCAACTTTTGACTTAATTTATGAAAAATATTGTAATTTTTAAACGTATTTAATGAAATTACGCAGATATGTCCGAAGGTACAAAATTACATAGCGTCTCAATTCTTGCAATGATTTGGTGGTTATGTGCAGTGAAAATGAATTTTCAATCAAAGTATACAACATTTTCCGCAAAACTTCGCTTGACCACAAAACGGAAATTCATGTTTTACGGGGTTTATATTAAAGGTACATGCCCACTCAGTAGGCATAAACTGTTCTTTATAGGATTTAGCTAAGTATAATTGTGTCTCCATTCCATCAGTTCTAACAATTACTATTACCCGCTATACAAATGTATATTGGCATTATAATACATTTTAGTTCAGACGTAAATTTCCACCCTGATATGAGAGGCGATAACCGTGTTTCCTTATACTAATAATCGTTTATTCCCTCAGGCCACATAATACATGACAACATGAGGTATGTGTAACACGAGCATGAACAAGTAATGACACAATGGCTAAACATGTACTAATGTAATATAGCAATAACTACTGTCTGTTTCACGAAAGCTGCCCAAATTTTATGGCTATATAGACAATCCAAAAACAATATTATTTTCGATAATATTAAATTAAAGGAACTTTTAAGAATGAGCCTTCTTTTTATTTCGTGAAATTTGGTCAAATATTGATTTTATTACGAAAAATTGATTTTGTCTATGGGAATTTAACATGGGGGAAAAAGGTAGAGGAGTTGTGGGAGGAGTCAAAAAACGAAAACATTTGGAAATTGACTCCGAAACCTGACTAGATAGCTTTGAAATGATCTAACTAAGAAAACAAAAGTTAAATTTTAAAAATCAGTCCTGAAATTCTAAAAAATTTCCCCATGTGAAGATGTCTATGGGGATTTAACATGGAGACATTTTGTTTTCGCAATAAAATCAATATTTGACCAAATTTCACGAAATAAAAAGAAGGCTCATTCTTAAATTTTCCTTTAATTTAATATTATCGAAAATAATATTGTTTTTGGATTGTCTATATAGCCGTAAAATTTGGGCAGCTTTCGTTAAACAGACAGTAAGCTAAATTGAGACGGTGGATACATTACGGAATTGAAGTTGAACATTTTGCAAACATGGAAAATGTAGTCCTATCTAATAGATGTATCGTGATAGAATGGTTCATATAAATATGCATGTTATACATTTTTGCATTGGGAAAATGTTAACGGACATTACTATTTAATCTATGTATTTATTTATTGATGTGCAATTATCATACTTTATAATCTGTCACAAAAGTGTGTTTTTTTTCAGGTGACGCATTTAATTAGTATAAATAATTAAAAACTATCATGCCTCATTTGCATATGAAAATAGCCTGATACCAGCGCGAGTCACTATCAGTAAAATAAATATTACTAAATGATTATATATATATAGCGGGCACTCGTAATTGTTAGAACTGGTGGAATAGTGGCACAATTATACACTTATTTAATTAGTATAAAAAACAGTTTGTCCATACTGAGTGGGAATATACCTTTAACATTCCTTACTATGCAACCTATTTAGACCTGATCTGTTTTGATTACGAACATGCTGTATGAAGAAAATAGGACGTCGTTTAGGATATCATGATTTATCCTGTCAACACAGTGCGTATGTGCCGTGAAACACGGTGCCGTGAAACATTTTTGATATCTGTCAATACGACCTAATCACTGCGTATGAATATGTGCGGTGGCTGGGATTATTTTTTTGCCATTAGTAGGTGTTGACGGGATAAAGTGAATAGTAGGTTAGTGCCGTATAGTCAGCTTTTTTCGTGTACTACTATAAATTATCACCAACTTATCGAAATAGAACCTTTCACATAAGATATGACAGAAACAATACATTACAATAATCTCTAGCTAACAAATCATACAGACCAGCACTTATCCACAACAGTCTTAGCTTTCTTCATTATAATGATATCAGATCATGTATATTTCCTAACGTATTAGGCTACCAGCAGTCTGTTGTGCCATCCGACTATGCGCAATAATAGTTTATTGCAAACACTATGCTGGCTCTTGATACCAAGCAGATAAGCAAAATGAAAATACAAGCATGATGACAGATACTGGACACGATTAGCACATGGTATGACAACATGCATTGTACACATTCTTCGCTGTAACGGACATCATAGCAGAACATGGCCAAGCCCACCATCAGCTCTGAATACAAAGCATTCTGATGTATGCTCTTACTTATATTAATAGAAGCTCATAAAACTAGCATATGTAATTGTTAAGTTCAAATGATGTCCTTCTACCGTGCGCATTTTATAGTATTAACATGTTTTTTTAATTTATTTTCTTTTTAGTCACAAACATACATGTTACATAATAGGAAATATATAGATGTGTTGTCACTGGAGTGTACATGACAGCAGGGTACGATTCCACTTTATTTCAATTATTTTTAATCAGTGGAATCTTACCTTACAAAAAAACACAAGTACCCGGCATGTTCGGTATAGAGAGGTTCAACTGTACAATTCATGTACCCCAAAGCCCCGCTCGTCCAGCAGATCCGCCCTGACAGCTGGTGAATGTTAACCTTATTGTCCATCAGTGTACTTTCCATATGGTTTACTGCTTTCTATTATACACTTATACATACAAATGCGATGATTTTGCAAATAGACACACAACCCAGTCTGGTGACCTTCGTTATGAGGAAGCTTCATTATTGGAAGGTTAAAGTACTGCAAACAAAGTAACTGTTAACTCACTAACTGACTTCAAAAAAGAGCATACCATACGCATATATCATTGTAGAAATTGTTCTACTTTTCTGAATACAGTGTATCTATCAGATTCAGCTTAACACGAATATTAATTCTGCATTGCAGAAAAGATAATACATCGTTGTATCGATGTGTGCTTTAGTTTTGTATATACGGTATATTGTATTGATGGAAACTAATTTAGGCCATGCAGGTTTCATGAATATCATCACCTTCAAAATTGCTATAGAACTCTACATGTCATTCATACAGCACATACGCAGAGCCGTATAACCAACATATTACCCCTTATCACTCTGTAAACATATTTAATGTATGTGAACACCTAGTCATGTGAGCAACTCCTTATAACCACAATGACAATTAGTTAAGTATATTCGAGCATATGTGTAAACATTTAAATTAAGTCATATCCTTGTGCAGTGTGTTCACAGATTAACCCTTTGAACCCGAAAGCCCGCTATATCGGTTTATGCAAACAGTGCAGATCCAGATGAGCCGGCTCGTAACGAGCCGTCTCATCAGGATCTGCACTGTTTGAAAGTTATTTTCATATCTTTGAGAACAACAAATACCCCCTTTTTATAAATGGAATAGTCTGAACATCATTTTGCGATGATTGGATTGGTTGCAAAACGAACATATCGTAGCCCGTTCAGTTACTTAGGGGTGAAAGGGTTAAGGAGCATGCATGTATAAATATTGTAAATATGCCGGATTCTTTGATACTATGTGGGTAGACACAGTGTGTTCAAACAATTATAGGAATGAATGGCCTTTTTGTGGAATTTATCGGGGTATAAACTTGGAAAAGTCGCGGGAATACTGGATGAAGGCCGGAAGGCCATTCATTCCTTATAATTCCAGCATTTGAAATAAATTCATCACGAAAATGTGTTTATTTTGACAGACGGCAGCCATTTGTTTACATTGACAGCACTGACAGCGCACCTGTAGAAAGTAGTTCGGCGTGGGAGTTTACTGGGATACACATTTTGGACAGAGACTTGCTACGGGCCAATCAAATGTTAGGGAATTGTGTAAATATTTTTGTGCTGGAATTATTGTGTATTAACTTCCAAGTAAGCAATATATGTGTGAAGTATGTATATACTTGACTAGCAAATGTAATATAAACCATGACAAGTCTCATCGAATATTTGACACATACATTTCCGGTGTATTGTTTGACTCTTTATATTGAATGCATGGATAAAAGCATCCACATGAAATTCACTATTTGACTTTTTCACTGGTCTATACTTGGCAATAGTTTTATTTTGGTGGCCATTTTGAAAGTAAACATGATTGCCGTGATTATTATGTCGTTGCTAGCAAAGACATCTTATCAATAGCAGATCATGTTGGCTTATTTCACTTTCTTAAGCAAAGTGATGTATGTGTGCACTGGCATCACTACTAAGATATTTTTAGCATACCTGTATTTATCAGAAAATGCAGTTTTGCAGCCATTTTGAAATGTAAATATGGTAACGTATAAGAAACGGCATTACTCTATTTCTTATACAATACTTTGAAATACAAATATAGGTATTTATTATATACCTACCCATGAAATACATAGTTATACAATGTAAATAAAAGTCGTATGTTCGCATCGATGAAATAAAAATCTTCCGGTGAAAAAAAAAAAAAAAAAAAAAAAAAAAAAAAAAAAAAAAAGGTTAGTGCCGTGAATGGGAAAAATATCTGGCGCAGCTCGGAAACGGGATGTGCTCGGCAGAGCCTCGCCCATCCCGTTTCCTAAGCCTTGCCAGATATTTTTTCCCATTCACGGCACTAACCTACTGTTCTCTACGTCACCGATGATTGCGGTAAAGTGACTACTAAGAGAAACTAGAACAATACTGTCTCTTTCACGAAACCTGCGCAAATTTTACGGTTATATAAACAATGCAAAAACAATATTTGTTTCGATAATATTAAATTATAGCAACATTTAAGAATGAGCATACTTTTTATTTCATGACATTTTGTCCAATATTGATTTTATTACGAACAATGAGTTCTCTATGGGAATTTAACATGGGGAAAAAAGAGGTGGAGAACCTGGAGGAGGAGTCGAAAAACGAAATTGATTCTGAAATCTAGCTAGATAGCTTGGAAATGATCTAACTAAGAAAACAAAAGTTACATTTTGAAAATCGGCCCACTATTTCTGAAATTAGAACAAAGATCCCCATGTTAAATCCCCATTCTGTGGGGATTTAACATGTGCAAATTGTTGTTTCGCTATAACATCAATATTGGACCAAATTCTAAAATTTAATATCATAAAAAAACAGAAGCTTTTGCATTGTTTATATGGCCGTAACATTTGGGCAGGGTTCGTGAAACAGACAGTATAGAACATTGTAAAACAACAGCCGTATGCTTGTAAACCCCATAGTATGTTAACAAAATAACATAATTCACTATTTGTCTGGTAAATACATGTATATATGTAATAATTATAATAAGGGTCCAACAAGTCTCATTTTGGAGTTAGACCCGGTTTTGCATTGCATCCATCATTAACCGCTCACTCTACTGCTGGTACCGTATTGGGCAGTTCATCATTATACATGAATATTGTCTCACTCGTCTCTGTGACTTCAGACACTCTGTAAATATACACCGGCATCATCACT
Source organism: Conchocele bisecta (assembly GCA_029237695.1). Lineage (NCBI taxonomy): Eukaryota > Metazoa > Mollusca > Bivalvia > Lucinida > Thyasiridae > Conchocele > Conchocele bisecta. The sequence continues at coordinate 54,505,342 of CM055274.1, forward strand.
GTTCATGTCTGCCTCTGTTGCGACTACATCGTCAGTTGACAAGCTCTCTACATATGTTTGTCCTCTGTCTATTGGAGTTTGATTGGCTTGTGCCTCTTTCTTCCGTTCTCGAACTTTCGATTTCGGGCCAGTAATTGGCTTAGTTGGAGCTTGAAAATACTCGTTCAGATTAACACCTGTAGTTGTGTCTTCAAATTGAACATGTTCCGTAATGATGTCCGTTGGCTTAGAACCTCCATCCAGGTATAATACGATGGAGATTTTTTCCTTCTTCTTTTTATTTAATTTACTTTTCAGGTTTTTCATTCCAGATTTGGTCTTTCTTTTTGGTGTCTTTTTGCTATGAGGTGATAAGTCACTTCTTCTGTTGCCACTTGCAGATGCAAGTTTTGTTGATACACTTGTAGCAGTTTTTGCAGGTTGTTTGACCGGCGTTGCATCGCCATTTCCAGATAACTGCAAGCTCCACTGTCTAACTAGCTCCATTTCTAGTTCAGACGTTTCTTCTACAGATTTACTAACGTAGTTATTATCATGAATTGGATGTTCATTACCGTTGTCATCAAGTTTTATTCTGGTCACTGGTGTCTGGTTAGATGTTTCCGGTGGTTTATTTATTGGTGTGGATGTCTCCGGTGGTTTGTGTATTGGTGCGGATGTTTCTGGTGGTTTGTTGGATGTCTGTGTTGGTTGACTTACTGGTCTCACTGGAGGACCAGGGGCTCTCTTTCTCTTTACCGAACGAATTTTCCGCCTTGGTGGCAATCCGCTGTTATATCTATCCGTCAATTGGTTATCGTTCTCATTAGCATGTATAACCGTTTCCACTGTTTCTCTCGGATTGTTAGTATCTTTTTCTATTA
>CM055274.1:54506704-54532257 GCA_029237695.1 Conchocele bisecta
TTTATTTGTCGTGCATTCCAATACTATTCCCTCAACCCATTCTGAGTCATCAGCAGGAACAGGATTCAAATGTGTAGTTGGCACATGTACTTATAAAAGCATGTATATAGTACAAATGTATAACTTGTATGACTACTGAAATACACTATGTGTCATACGAGACCATGTGTGTTCCAATGTGTATGACCGTCATCAATTACCAGTGTAAGTGCACACCAATGCATGCAGCATAGTCATTGCCTAATACATGCAGGTATATTACTTATTTGCTCCATTAGTCTTATTTGAGAGGCACCCATGACGATATTATATTTTGTAGGTGAGGCTCTGTAAGTAAATAGTTAACCATGATCGCATCATAATAGTGACATTTGATAACTTGTAAGGTTGATATACCATTTCATAATTTTCATTTAAACAAAGACATTGAAGGTGCATGATCTTTCTAAAAGCATGCCTATGCTTTTTAACTATATCCACTATATTCATATAGCTGTTATGTACGCATACATAAACTATTTTGTCCAATATATTTCAACATTCGGTGTTCTTAATTATAGCACACGTGTCATTCTACACCTGCTGTGTCAAATTACCAAAAAACAAAAAGGAAGAAGGTTTGTAATCAACTTGTTATAATTCCGATTGGCATATACCTGCATAACATTTGGATAACAGCATGATTACAAATTTCATATATACAAGTACATCGCCTAAATGTAGTATTTTCATTTCATACTGTGCCGAAATTAATATTTGGCAAATGTGGCTAAAGGTATGTATGACTTCTGAAAAGATGTATATGTCCTCCAAGCTCATGTATATAATTGTATAAGTATATATACATGCCAATATTAGTATGTATGTAGTCTGAAAAATCTATTCCGGGGTATTCAAACATCAATCTAGTTTAAGAAGTATGCACATCTACCACGTGTAGCCACACACACTCATAGGACCATCAATATACGCTTACATCCCCATGAATGAAAACGTATATCCATAACATATTATGTAATGTATCAAAATGTACATGTACCATGTGTACATTTATTTACTGAATGCTGAATTATATTTACATTGTAGCTGTTTAGCACATACTTACCACACGTAGTTTGTAGCTAATAGACACGTCTTTGCCTCCATACACCCATATGTGGCATTGAATCCGCATAACAATCACTATGGTTTTCTTTCAGAGACATGTATTCGAGTATATGTCATGTGCTAGCAGGGTTTGGTGTCATTACAAGATGCGGGACCTCCTCGGGCTAAGGGTATTATCAACTATGTTTAGAAATTGAAGCTGTATTAAAAGTGTACATATAGATCCGTAAATATCACATCTCCTAATTGCAAAAGCGACCATGTTGATGAACATCTTGAAACTGATCGACAGTCATGGTGACACTGTATATGATTAGGTTTTTGGTGTATTAGTTTCAATAACGTTTAATTAGAAGAATGAATACAGCACATGTATTGGTTAATGTACAACTGATTACACCAGTGACTGCATGAATTACATATCGTTACCATGGATTGTATATATTTTCCAATGAAACTCGATCACGACCAAGGGTAATTTAAAGTATTGTCACATGTGAATACAAATGCGGGATGCTTAATGTAGGAGAAAGACATGCATGTTTGCAAGAAGCATACCGTCAACAGTCAATCCATTTTGGACACACTTTGAAACAGTTCTTCAATGCTCAAACTGTTTGAAATACATCCATATTTGTCTTTGAAAATAAGCAGAATATCACACTCTATACATAACAATGTCAGTGTTGTTTAATTACTGAAAACTGCAGCTTCATCATCAATAGTATTGAGGATCTGATCATTTTGGCGGCCGTTTTAAATATATAAGTATAGCATTGTATACCTGGATATGTTATCAAATGATTTGATGTGTATACATGTAATAGACGCATGAAATGCCGTTTATAACAACTCCATACAGAAAAGAACAGAACAAAATAAGAACATTTTGGCGGCCATTTGGACTGTTCTGACAATTATGGAAGAATATTGCATCACTATCTCCAGTATTTTCCATTTAGTTGTGAGGGAAAGCAATGTATATATGTTTCAACTTTATGAATGTCTGTATTTGTTCGTAACAGCACACGACTCGCAGAAAAATGTTGTAAAACAGACCATTTCGGCAGCCATTTTGAAATATATTGTCATTTACTGATGTAATTAAATGTAAGATGTATTCTAAATCATTTTACATTCAAATTTACCCGGTTAATATTGATCAGACTGAAAGTTAACAGTCCTTAATAAAACAATATAATACTTTCGGCGGCCATCTTGTAAAATGCAGAAAACCAGGATTGATAGGCAATAGGCTATTGAATCTGGAGGGGGGATTATTGCTGGCTCAAGGTCTATAAGCAGCCAGATACACAGAGACAATCCGTGTGACTTTGTACCTATGAACATGTGAGATATTTCATGAAAATTATTTACAACATTTACGATATTTTCCGTAAAATGACGTCGAAAGTGGACTAAATGTTGTCATCTTTCAGCGTCATTTACAGAAAATATCACAGCTTCTGTAAATAAATTCCATGAAAAATCGCACATGTTCTTAGGTATATAATCACACGGCGTGTCTTGTATAATTGTATCGTAAAGATCTTCAAATACCACGTGTATAATATTACTTTACCAATTGTGTTGGCTACACGGAAGTGCTTATCTTGTGTATTGATAATAACATGTAATAAAAGTACTGAAAGTACTGAAATATGTTATCTCCACAAAACTTGTCACTTACGGAATAAGAAACTGAAAGTTGCATATTTGCTCAATCATCATCCAGAGGCAAACGTACAATACATACGTTTTCTCTAAAATAAACTCACAGAAAAAAATGTACGAAGCTGGCCGCTAACTGTTCGCTGCTACCTAACTGTGAGAACCAAATATAATAGCTGCTGTATTCATACGCACGAAATGACTTAATTCCTATTTTCCAGAATTTAACTGATAAACTGAACACAAAACTGTGAAAACTATAGAGAATAGTATATGTAGAGTTTTAGATACAAAGCAAGACAGACTAAAACGACATAGGATAAGTTGGCACATGCACTACTTGCTTGGTCGTACTCGCCGTTTAGGCGTACCACGATCAATGGCTGCCCTCATAGAAAGTTGCATGACACAATATTCTATCGCAAATGAGATAACATATAAAAATAGTATTGCTAGCATATTTCGTGAAAACTTCATGGGAGGATGGGGTGGTAGACTGTAAAACGGAAATTTGAATGGAAAACTAAGTGAAAATGATCGTTTTGTACAAATATGTGCATATAAATGTTTTTATTATATACGTGAAAACGATATTTTCGATTAAATACCTGGGGTCCGTTTCACTAAACTTCGTAAGACTAAGAAGTTCGAAAATGCAAAATTAAATTTTGTGGACGTGTTCACATGTCATGATGTGTGCATGAATGTGCAATATGGTAACTTTAGTTATAACCACGTTAATGTGAGAAGCAAATTAATAATAATCTTAGTTTAGTGAAACAGACCCCAGGCCAGCAGCTATTATACGCATGTCGTTTCTTTCAACGCATGTCTCGAGTTGTTTATTTTTCAACGCATATCATATCGTATGTATATCGTTTTTGCATAGTTTTTTTTATTAACTAATTAAAAAAAACGATATGAAAACGTGACGAGCCGTAATTTTCATATTGTTAAGAACAAAAAAAACCTTTTTCATAAATGGACTAATCTGAAAAACATTTTGTAACGATTGGATTGGTTTCAAAATTAACATATCACAATCCATTTCAGTTAATTAGGGGTAAAATGGTTAAAAATGGATTCATACTTCAGGATCAATTTATAAATCTGGAATCTGACTGGGATTCACATATGGTGAAACCGTGTAATAATGGTACCTACCTGGTACCATATCACGATATTTTCCTTCAGTGTTGAACATTATTGCAGTACTAACCATTTCATACTGAAGTAACTGGGTTTTGCTATGTTAATTTTGCAACCAGTCCAGCCGTCACAAAATGATTTTACGACTAGTCCATTTATGAAAAGAGGTGTTTTTGTTCTCAAAAATATGAAAATTACTTGCAAAACGTGCAGATCCGAATGAGACGGCTCGTTACGAGCCGGATCATCTGGATCTGTACTGTTTACAAAACCCTATATAGCTGGATGTACACTTTTTGTCAATACCACTATATAGGCATGTGGTGTTGAAAGCGTTAATGTTTACTGAATGGACAGTTTTCTCATCATACAGACACATTCTCGACTATGACGACGTTGGTGAATGGACGTACACTCCCAATCAATCACGAAAATTCCTATATGACTAGATATATTCTTCCAGATGAATATGAATAAAACAATGGCATTCAGGATTTTTTTACACGGAATTCATTGGATTCGTCTACAGTTTTCACTTTTTATATGTTATCTCCCTTGAGATAGCATATTATTTCACGAACATTTCTATTGGGGCAGCCATTGATCGTGCTACGTCTAAACGGCGAGTACGACCAAGAAAATAGTACCCTGTGCCAACTTATCCTATGGCGCTTTGGTCCGTCTTGCTTTGTATCTAAAACTACATATCCTCTTCTCTGTAGTTTTCAGTTTTGGGCTCAGTTTATCAGTTAATTTCTGGAAAAGACCAATCAACACATTTCATGCGTATGAATACAGCAGCTATTATCTTTAGTTTTCACAGTTAGGTAGCAGTGACCAGTTAGCCGCCAGTTTCGTACACTTTTTTCTGGGAGTTTCAAACAGTAATTTATTCTAGAGAAAACGTATGGATGGGAAAAGGTTTGCACCATCACAGTACATTTGCCTCTGGATGATGATTGAGAAAATATGCAACTGTCATTCTCTAGTGCCGCAAGTGATCAGTTTCTGTAGAGATAGAATATTTCAGTACTTTCATTACTTTGATTACCTAAGCCGAAGTCCCCCCCTCCCCCCTCCCCTCCCCCACCCCCCCCTCCCCCTCCCCCAGTCATGCGCATCACGGGTGTGACATAGAATGCGAAAAGGACATTTTCCTGAAAATACTATTTATTTTGAAAAGGACAATTTTTCGAAAAGGACTGGAAAATATTCGTCTACGGTTTTCATGTTTATCCCGGTCATGCGCATTACCGGCTTGACTCGAATACGAAAATGACCCGTTTCGAAAGAATTCGGTGTACTATTTTTATGTTGTTCCTTTAGGTGTCAATGGAAGAATGAGGGAGTTAGCTCCTTATTACACTGACCCCTTCCAATGGAAAGGTAAATGTGACACATGTACCTTGAACCGGAATGTCCCTCCTTTGTATAAACCAACGATTGGCCGTATGACCACAGTAAACCGATCTAGTGTGGTTTCATCCACGTACTCTATGCTTGCTTGACTGTTCGATATGTCGTCTATCCTCCTCAATAGGCGATGGAAGTCCTTCGCCAAGGTTGTCATAGTGTTCTTTGGATCCCGCGAGAGTGTTATCACTTACTCGTTCCACGCCGGTCTTGGCTGTCCGGTAAAGTTGTTATGATGTTCGTTGTCCGATATGTTGTCCAGCCTCTTCAATAGCCCTTCGCTAGAGTCGCTATGCTCTTAGTCTGATCAGGATCTGCACTGTTTGCCGTGTCATAAATGAAATGGCAGTGCCTGCTTGTAACTAGCAATAGATCGTTATCACGCTGCAGGACTGTGCTATTTGATCAGGATATACACTGGTCACACATCCCATTTCCTAATACCCATTTTTCCAGTCACAGCCACATATATCGGCTACTTCAATTACTTGAAAGTAATGCGGTTAAAACATTGTTTAACCATGACACAATCTAGTGTTTTTCAGTCACGAAAATTCATTGTAATCAGAGATACATAGCATCATAACATAGCTAAGGGTTAACGTCTATCATTTCCCGAGTGTCCGGTTTAGAAGGGTTCCATTAAATACGATAAAAAAGAGTGTTAGCCGCTACTACTGTTTCTTTAACAGTGCATAATATCCAACAATCTATATTTTATCAGTAAATAAGAATACTATTCAATTGTTATCCGTAAACTGTGTTGTCAAAATGTTCTTTCAGGTTTACTTTAATTTGTACAGTCAATTCGCGTTATGTCGACATTGCTTATATCGATATACCTGCTTATGTTGATGTACGCTCGTGGTCCCGGCCGAACTGCTATATAAACTCATACATTTCATACCTGATATATCGATATCGGAAATGTCGACATTTCGTTTATATCGATGTGGAAAACAAGTCCCGATGGTATAATTCCTACACATTTGTACACTGTTATGTCGATATGCAATTTGAACAGCGGGCGTCGTAAAGTCTGGTCAAACTTGATTGGCACAGGTAAGTTTTTCACACATTCAAAGTGATCAAAACATGCCGCTGATAACCGTGTTACAATCGCGGAATACTGTCAAAGCCGACCACGTCAGCCGTGATCAACCAATTAACGACAGTGTGACGTGAAATCACAAAATTACTCTTGTTAATTGCCAATTTATTTTCGGGACATGAATCGAGCCATTTAAACGTGTCTGCGGTGAAGCCAACTCAGTCGTCTTGGACAGCGACGCTATGGAAGCATGGCGGACGAAATTACAAACCATTCTCCAAGACTATATAGCCCTGACGACATATACAACGCCGATGAAACGGGCATCTTCTTCCCCGCCATAAATAGCCAACATGCAGTACATGGGTCCGAAGTTGTACTGGAACGAGTTTATTGAAAAGTCCGAATCGGTACGTGGGCGTCTTGTATTTTTTTACAAGACACAAATGTACCGATTCAAACATTTCACTATTCGCGCCCCTGTGACACGCCCCTGTGATATGCAGTACAATAAACCGTCAATGTCACGTGACTCACGACTGGTGGTGGTTGCTTGGTCACAAGCAATATGATACTATTTATAGAATATCTCCACTCGATCACATCACGTGATCGCCGGAAAAACAATGTTGCAAATTGTTGCGACCAATAAAACATGGAAATAATAACATGTCAACACTAAACACATGCAGTGCGTGTAAGAGTATTTTATTGTGTATTAATTAGAAGAATAAACTATATTTTACGACAACCGTATGCCGGCACGAAACACAGGAAATTGACACATTCTTATCAGATTATACACGAGTGTTAAATGTACCGAATGTTTGGGGTGAATATTGATATTTGTTTATGTCCAACTACGTTTATGTCGACGTCATTCTCTGTCTCCCATCGATATCGACATAACGCGAGTAGACTGTATTTATTTTATAAAATCACGTTTAAACAGCAAGTGTACCAGTCTCATTCAGAATTTCACTTCAAGATCGTCTTGCCTTGTCTACCAACGTAATACGTGTACGTGGGTATGCGCGATGTGCTGTTGTTGTGCAATATTCATGTAGTGTGATATAGTTGTGTCTTGGGCAGGTATTGAGCTGGGTATTTGCCGCAATATGAATAGATATGCTGAACACGGCAATATGTAATTTCTTTGTATTGCCAAATAGATTCAATGACGCACAGAGCCATTGTGAACTGTGTGGCCTGTTGTGAAAATACGTAGCAAGTCATACGAGTTTGTACGTAATGTGAAATGAGATTTAAAAACATTTCCAGAAACAGTGATATTTATTTGTTTTGTAAATAATGTCGAAAGTTGGCGAAATGTTCAGAGCAAATGCGGATTTAAACTATTGACTTCATTTATGGAAAATATTATAAATCTTGTACATGTACATATTTTTCATGAGCTATCACAGAGATATTTTCACATCTTTTTAAGTACACATTTTTGCCCTAAACATTTCCCCAATTTTCGACGTCATTTATGGAAACTATCATAAATATTGTACATATTTTTCATGAGATATCGCACATAGTGTTAGGTATAAAATGTGAAGTAGAACATATGACAATGTAGCTAATCACATGTAGAAAATCAAGGAGAACGGACTATCAATTATGCTACACCAAACTGTAAACTATGTCAGTTTTCTGGACAGGTTTGTGCCTGTGTGTTTAGCAACATGAATCACTATTATAGATAGCTTCATACATATAAAATCGCACAGTGTATCACTTTTACCTGGCAAACCACACACCACAATATCATATATACCCACTACTGTACTTTGTTATTAGCTATCAAATCCAGTGACATGTAAGCAGTTACCTGAGTGTATTGTCCCTGGTGTCTACTCACATACTATGCGAGTAAATATGGCTTCATCTATGGGTAACGTGTACACTAGCATAGGCTGTGCATCAGATTGAAAAGTTTACACATCAAACTTTATTTTAGATTGATGGGAGAAGTGCTCAGATATCTCGTCTTTTGTACAGTTTGCTGGCATAATATTTATAGCTTCCCGTTGTCATATCTATCTATTATGTATTTCACCAACATTTATTTGGTTTACTGTCATATTATTTTCTGTATGTGTCAAACGCACACAGTGATGAAACTGTACGATGACTTGTACATACAAAGATTACGGAGATGGCAACTCAATGTACCAAAATGTATACAGTAACACGACAATATTCACATATGTTATATTCATACATATATCACATCACTCTTATGAAGCATTTGTCATTGAAGTCAAGTGTATCTATATATGACCTATTACCTTAATAAGTATTCTATTAAATCAACACAAGTGTTAGATTACAGTGGAACGTCTCAAAATCGGACACCCTGGGAGGTCACCAGGGTGTCCGGTTTGGAGATGTTCTACTGTAAATCTAGCATGCGAGCATTTCATGACACATTCTAGTGTTTTGCAAACAGAAATGCCATTGTAATCAGTGTGTTTGTTTGTTTATTGGTGTTTAACTGCCTATCAACAGTTAAGGTCATGTAAGGCCGGGCAAACGGGTTCGATGCGCAGGTAAAATAATTCTTAAGAAAATGGAAGATAAACACATTTTCTTGATGAATTTATTTCAAATGCTGGAATTATAAGGAATGAATGGCATTTTTGTGGAATTTATCGGGGATATAAACTTGGAAAAGTCGCGGGAATACTGGACGAGGCCTTCCGGCCTTCGTCCAGTATTCTCGCGACTTTTCCAAGTTTATACCCCGATAAATTCCACAAAAAGGCCATGCATTACTATAATAAATTATATAATAGCTCTACGGATGTCTTAAAATGTTTTTCTGTAGCTTCCATGTTTATTACACTACGGTCTGTTTCACGGAACCTGTCCAAATTTAAGGCTGTATAAACAATCTAAAAGCAATATTTGTTTCGATAATGTCAAATTTGATCAACATTTACGAATGAGTCTTCTTTTTATTTCATGAAATAATTTGGTCAAATATTTATTTTATTGCTAAAAAACAATTTCCCGATGTTAAATCCCATAGACCGTGAAGATGTCTATAATGGCGATTTAGTGGATTTAACAGGGGGATTTCTTTTTTCTAATTTCAAAAATAGTTGACGGAATTTCAAAAGTTAGCTTTTGTTTTCTTAGTTATATCAATTCCAAGCTATCTAGCCATGATTTGGAGTCAATTTCCATTTTTTTTTATTTTGTTGACTCCTCCCCCAGGTCCTCCGCCTCCTTCTCCACCATGTTAAATTCCCATACACAAATCAACTTTTCGTAATAAAATAAATATTGGACCAAATTTCACGAAATAAAAAGAAGGATGATTATTAAATTTTGCTAAAATTTATTGTCATACCGCAGATAAGTTTCTCGGCTTTTGATTGCCTAGATTGCCTGGTCATATATATTATATGACCTGCCAAGGCCGTCGAACATACAGGAATTGCGATTCCCCTCCGGCGCCTCGCGTCCAATGAAGACACATTTTGCAAGAGTCTACCGATTGCGAATTGTATTCTTCACTAAACACAATAAAACCCCGAATTGATCAATAAAAGTAACAAATTGTACACTCAAAACCAGTCTTTATTGTTTATTTTTCAATAAATATTCTTCGCTCATCAAAATATGAGCAAAAAATGCCACAAACTGTCCCGTTTAGTGTTTTCAAATCTCAACACGGCTATATTTAGGTCATAAACTATGGGTTCCACGCACGAACCGCGGCGTAGCAATGACAGCGAATATTTGGGAACCAGTCGCATTCTTCTAGAGGCGCCAAAGGGAGAGCAGATCGATAGAGCAGTGGAATATAAATTAAATTACACGATATAAAAAACTGTCATAAAGTCGTTTTCGATGGATTTCTTACTCCATATTTAGTTTGTTTTCGTTTAATAAAAAAACAAAATGTTCATTTTACGCCTTTATATTAAGATTGACGGTAGGAAATCGAATCTCGGATTATTTTTCTTCCTGAAAAAAAACGCAAAGATCAAAAGAAGAGATATGTTTATACGGCCAAGTAACGGATCTGCGTTATGACAAATACGTTATTGTGATTCTACACAGGCTATATGGTGTACTATTGCCCGTCTGAAGGTATGTTCACCCTCGGCTATCGCCTCGGGTGAACATACCTCCAGATGGGCAATATTACACCATATAGCCTGTGTAGAATCACAATAACTTATAATATTATCGAAAAAATATTGCTTTTGCATTGTTTATATAACCGTAGACAGTAGTGAGAGTTTAGTACACCGTGTAATTGCACTGTGAAATACTAGTCTCAAATTGGTGGAGTTTAGATTTTAACCCATTTTTACGGATTGTTTCCTTATTTCTCACCCAAAGTGTATATTGTTACCACTCAGTTAAACCGTCTCGTCGAGACGGTTCAATTGAGTGGTAACAACATATACTTTTGATGAGAAATAAGAAAAAATGCAGAAAATAATCTGAATTTTATAAAAGTTGACGATCATATGTGTCTCATTTGAAATCCACACCCCCTCTAGACATACATCCTAGATCTGCCCATGAACAATGCTCTAAGTAGTGCTTGTTCCATGGCAGTAATAAGTTACACCTGTGACTGAATCGTGCCTACATTCTGTTTTCCTTACAATGTTTGCGAACAGCGTTACACCGGAAACTGTACACGTATTTTCCAATGTGTGCGGCCAGCGTTCCCCAGAAATTATACTGGTACATTACAATGCGTGCGGCCAGCGTTACCCCAGAAACTATACTTGTACTTTACAATGTGCGCGGCCAGGGTTACCCCAGACACTGTACACGTATTTTACAATTGCGCGGCCAGCGTTACCCCAAAAACTGTACTCGTACCTTACAATGTGTGCGGCCAGCGTTACCCCAGAAACTATACTTGTACCTTACAATGTGTGTGACCAGCGTTACCCCAGAAACTATACTAGTACCTTACAATGTGTGCGGCCAGCGTTACCCCAGACACTATACTCGTACCTTACAATGTGTGCGGCCAGCGTTACCCCAGAAACTATACTTGTACCTTACAATGTGTGTGACCAGCGTTACCCCAGAAACTATACTCGTACCTTACAATGTGTGCGGCCAGCGTTACCCCAGACACTATACTCGTACCTTACAATGTGTGCGGCCAGCGTTACCCCAGAAACTATACTCGTACCTTACAATGTGTGCGGCCAGCGTTACCCCAGAAACTATACTCGTACCTTACAATCTGGGGTTGTGAAATATGTCATGAGTAATTATTTATGTATGAACAGTTGGACAACAATTAATAAAAAGTAAAAACTGAATTTGAGTTGTACATGTAATTGAGTTGGCAATATGTTATACATGTATTTAAATAGCATATACCTATTATGTTTTTAAATGCAATCGGTAAATATATCAGGAAGTTCCGAACACACTTTCAGTACGTCATTCGGTAGATAATATCAGTTTCAATTATAAATAATGATATACAGTCAAACCTGTGAATAAAGGCCAGCCATGGTAAGTAAGAGATCCGGTCTTTGTTAACAGGTGGTCTTTATTCACTGGGTCATTTATATAGTATTTGTGCCATTGGGACAACAAAAGCGTGGCCTTTACAGCCATGAGATTGCTATTATGAGGTGGTCTTTAGCACAGGTTCAACTGTATATAGAACCATGATGGTATGAGTATATGGGACAATTTACAACTGCATTATATAATGTAAATGAAACAATGAATCAGGCTGTATTATGATCGTGTATGATGACAATCTGACTGGTAAACATAGGTGAGGTGATTTAAACCTGAAAGACATACTTAGGCGTTAACTGTTTGCATGCTGTGACATGTATGGGTTACATAGTTCAATAATAGCAGACGGCAATTCATTAGATTTTCTTTCATTCCCCCCTGTAAATATTATGAATATTTCTTGGAATCTCATTAGAAGTGAGGCAGAAGGACGCAAATCTACTTTGAATTCTTTGAATTTCATTAGAATTGAGTCCGGAGGACGCAATTCTAATGAAATTCAAAGACATATTTACGGTGAGAAAAAAGTAAAATACTCCTAATTTGCTGGATGTTATATTCGCCGCTAACATGGCAAAAAAACGTAATCATGCTAATAAATGAATACATGTTAATGCCATTTAGTATAAAGGTCTAATAAATATGTAAAGGTCTTTAAAGACGCATCTACGAATGTGTCCATGTTGCAACTACTGCTTCGTAGATAGCCCATGTCTCTGTCCCCTGTATGTGCATATGGGGCCGAAGCGCTTCGTTGAAACAGTTTGGAAATAATCCTTGATGCACTACTATCGCCAGCATTGTTGCTATTTGCATTGTGTGATGTCGCACCAGCCATTTCCATAGTGTACATATCCGTAGTTGAAACTGATGGATTGTTTTGACTAGCCGTGGCATGTAGTTCTGTGTCATTGTGACTAGTGTAATGGTTTCTCCCTACCGGTGGTGGATTCAACTCAGCTACACTTTTGTTGACATATTCTGTGTACAGTATAACGTCCCTCTCGTATAACAGTTGAAGCATATATTCCTCTTTAGTTAAGGCTGTATGAACTACTATATCATGTGCCCCTATCACAGACGTCGTTGAGCTGCTGTCACCTTCTTTTGCACAGCTCGTTTCTGTTAAAGTGACTGATTCACCAATATTGATATTAGAATCCGCATGCAGTATAACAAAATCCCCATCAACAAACCTCAAGTCAATACTGTCTTCCTCGTTACAATCCTCCTCCGCAGCATTGTTTGTAACAGCATATGACTGTATGTGGTTCGTTGCTACCTCAGCAAGCTCTGCTACGCTTTTATATACGAACGATCTATATAATTGATCATCCCTTTCATTCAAGATCTTTAACATCATCTCTTCCGTCATCTCAAAGTCTGCCTCAACGCTTTCATTCACTGCTGCACACGCGCTGCCGCTCTCGGCATTTTCGTTTAATGAACCGTCTGTACCATTATTTGCATTTGTATCAAGTTCGGCCTCTGATTTCTCACCCACCTCTGTATCCGGCTGATCAATATCAGCACTGTTGTCTTTATCAGGTATGGCAAAGTCAATCGTAAATGTATAACCATCCACATCCTGGCCGGTCATGTATCGGTGGACGTTGGCTGCAAACTCTTGTTCGTCCGAAAAATCTTCGAAGTAGGGCGCCAGCGGGTCGTTGTAGTTTGGATTGTGCATCAGGAATATCAGACCCAACACAACACCGTCCAGTCCGAATTTTGGATTCCATGTTCCTCTGCAAACAAAGTTTAATATGATCACATGATGAAACGACGAGTATATAACGCACATTATTCTATGAAAATCAACATGTGTTTCTTATTATTTTGCATATCTCGTTATCTTTTTATTTCTCCTGCGTATGTGCCGTGAAACACGATGCCGTGAAACATTTTTGATATCCACCTAATCACTGCGTATGAATATGTGCGATTGTCATGCTAGTCGATTCTCCGATTTGGATGATGCGGCTAAGATTATTGTTCGCATCTTAAAGCTATTGGTAGTGTTGACGGGATAAATAGAATAGTAAGTTAGTGCCGTGAATGGGAAAACACATCTGACGCGGCACGGAACCGCATGAGCTACGCCAATCCCGTTTCCTAAGCCTTGCCAGATATTTGTTCCTATTCACGGCACTAACCTACTATGCTCTCAGTATATATGTGTCAGATAACCACTCTAGTTGCTTTGTTCAAGGAAAGGAACTATATAAGATATTTATCTTACGTTCCAATCCTCTTCACACTGTTATCGGTCTATATTTATGGACATTGCACGATTCCACGTGATGTTAAATTGGGGAGAATATATCGAAGGTTTGGTGGCTGAAATTCTATAATTAGTTTTGGTAATATTTGGCGATTTCCTAACTTGCATTTAAATTATTTTTGCACTTGGTCGCATGTGATTCCATCCGATTGAAATGGGACTGATTAATGGTTACACAGTGGCTAATCTGTCTGATTAGCTAATTTAAATGTGTAAGCTCTTGTAACATGTAGGGCACTAATATATAAACCTAATTTTAATCGCGATTCATTGTGTATAAGTTCAAGTTGTAAGATTACATGCTTTTAGTAGTATGTGTAATATATTTCTTTATCAAAGTAGATTAACCTAGCGGTTTAATATAAGCAATAATTCCATTTAATATACCTAACAAAAACAGAAACGTGCGTACCAAAAGTTGGTAATACATGTACGGCTACATGTGTATGACGTTTTGTATGATTGTATCAGATGAAAACGTGTTTTTACTATGAAGTCAAACATCTTTATCATTTATTTCCACAATATGTCGATAAAATGAAACAATTATGGAAATAACCCGTATGCAGTTGGCATGGTGTGCAAATGCAAAATCGCGAATATTTTCGGTAAACATCCTTTGGCTGCTTGTACAATTGCATGACGCGAAATGGAAAATTAGAATATGATTTACAGGGCTCCAGATAAGGAATTAGTAATTGAGTATTGTCACTCCATCATTTCTGAAGCAATTGGGTATTTCAAAATTGTAATTGGGTAAAATAATATCACGCGACCGTTTACACATACACAGACAGCAATTGATGAATAGTTTCCTTCGAAATGAAAACATGTCTTAGCATTTCATTAGAACTGTCTCCTTGGAGACAATTATACTGAAATAATAAGATGACTTTTTATGGAAAATATGCTATATTTGTGGTATGTTTATTATTTTTTTGTAGCATGTTAAAGGTACCACAAAATTGGTACTACTTTTTGATACTCGCTACTTCTGATTTCAATTGGGTTTTTGGCAATTTTAATTGGATATTTAAGCAAATACGAAGCTTATCTGGAGCTTGGCTTTGCACATTTTTCTCTCGAATACATAATGCATGGTCCACGTGTCTATCAAATACCATAACTGGCATAGGGATTGGCACAGTGCAATTATTTAATTGCATAGATTCGCATATATAGTGTGGCGTTTCTTTTTTTTGTCATGTATATTATAATCACCATTGAACATGGTATTCATACATACCTAGCTATACTGTAAGATAAACACTGACCACGTGTCTTAACAAAGTTAGTTTAAATGAATTGTTAGATAATCACGTGTATGAATCAAGTGAGAAAATGTGTCAAATAGTATACACATGATCTCAATTCAATATGGCTAGTAGGTTAGTAACATGTTTTTTATGCGATGGCCTATTGAATGGCTCACACACATATCAATTTAATCAATCAGTCAAACATCGATCAATTCACTTAATAATTTGAATAAAACAAAACAGACTGGCTTGGTGTGGTGGTTACTTACGTATCAAATATATTGCAGCAAACGTTCGTGGACGAATCGTCAAGTGGCTCGTCGGTATTGTCGATATTGGGATGGTATATGTCAGTCTCGCACCAAATAGCAGGGGGTGTCTCGCTCGGGTACGTATTCGGGACCGTCACCTGAAATTGGAAATAAATTGTAATGTCATACATCACGAAAATGTGGTTGGGCAGTATCTTCTGCATGTATCAGAATGGGAATTCGTTAGGAATCCGGCGCGTATTTCGACGTAAAACATTTTACGCCGGTGCGGAGTGCAGCCCCAGTAAATATGGATGAATTTAAGTGGAAAATGGGGACCAAGTCCATTAGGGACTTAGCCCCTTTAGTGCACTAAGCCCTTCAATTTGGCGGTTACATGTACATACTATGAATTACCTTCAACTTGAAAGTTCCTCCCTTGCAATAACTGACATTGGGCTTTACATAACTGATGGGGTCAGCGCAAAAACAGGGTCAAGTCCATCTTATTCCACTGACCCATTCAAATTGGCGATTATTATTGTAAATCTCACCTTCAATTTGAAGGTACCCTCCTCATAGTAGCTGTTATTGGGATGTGCATGGTTAAAAGGGTCAGTGGAAGATGAGAGCAAGCCCTGATCTTCCACTGACCCGTTCAAATTGGCGATTATTAATGTGGCTGTGTCTGGAGAAATGGAGCTTATGTCATGTGTAAGCCCCATTTCCCCAGTCACAGCAAAATACTGAGAATGTTATTACCTTGAAGAATTTGAAGTAGCTGGCATTGGGCTTTATATAATTGAATGAGTCAGTGGAAGAAGAGGGATTAGTCCCTCAGATGATTAGCCCTCTTATCCCACTCACCCATTCAATTTGGCGATTACATTCAGAGCTCCAGATAAGCTGCGTATTTGCTTAAATACCCAATTAAAATTTCCAAAACCCAATTGAAATCAGAAGTAGCGAGTATTAAAAAGCAATAACAATTTTGTGGTACATTTATCATGCTGCAGAAAACAATAAACAGACCACACATATATGATATTGTTTTCTTATTTTCCATGAAAACACATCGATCTTAGTATTTCATTAGACTTGTCTCCAAGGAAACAATTCCAATGAAATGCCAAGACATGTTTTCATTTCGAAGCAAACTATTCAATAATTGCTTCATGTTGATGTGTAAACAGAAGTGTGATTTTATTTTACCCAATTAAAATTTTGAAATACCCAATTGCTTCAGAAATGATGGAGTGAAAATACTTATTAATTACTAATTCCTTATCTGGAGTGCTGTTACATACTATGTATTACCTTGAATTTGAAAGTTCCTCCCTTGTAATAGCTGGCATTGGGCTTTATGACAACGGTGAATTTATCCAGGGTGTCATCGTCCCAGTTCACGTTTTCTATCCGCGCCTGGTGGTCCGACAGGCGGTCAATCCGCTTCATAAGGCGGTGGAAATCTTTCGCCAGAGTCGCCATGTTTTATACTCTCCCCGATGAGGTGTTGTTATGTTGCAGACACAATTCCGATAAGGTCCTCAATACGACAATTGCTGTTTCCGCTTATCTTTGTTTTCTTCAAGTTGTTTATTGTTTAAATGTTTTGTTTATTCATACACCTCGGTCGTCCCCGACCACTATGTGTTTAAACACCGCAATTGTAGCCGTATGTCTTACATACGGAGCATTAACACTTGTTAGTCCTTCGTTCCTTGTGTGTGTGATAGCTTAAAATCGTTTTTAACTGGTATTTATATACGAGTATGCATACATATATATTGTAATCGTTGTGAAATGTGTTTGGACTATATGCTGTAATCGTTGTGAAATGTGTTTGAACATGGTCCGGCTAGCTCGCTGAATGGTTTGTGTATCGGAAAATGTAAATATAGACCAGTCTATTGGCACTGTGTAATGTCTATTTATAACAAGAACGTCAGTACAGTGGAAATAGACGCCGCTAATGTTGCCATCGATTAGTCGGAGTGCAGGACAAATTGAACAATACATAGGTATACCCTATGTGAAAATGAAGAAAAGTTTTCATAATTGCCACCGGTCGACAAAATGTACACTTATACATACTTATGTGACCAGCGTAACCACAGTTGGGCCTGTTCATCCGCGTGGTCAGACAAGGGTTGGAAAAGTTGCATTGATTATAAGCCTTACTAAGATTTGGGCAGGTTTCGTGAAACAGACAGTAGTTAATTCCCCACTACATTGGTAAGCATAGTATTTTATCCCGTCAACACAGTGCGTATGTGCCGTGAAACACGGTGCCGTGAAACATTTTTGATATCCACTCAATACTATTTTTGCATTTTACAGCCATTTGTAGGTGTTCACGTGATAAATAGAATATTAGGTTAGTGCCGTGAATGGGAAAAAAATATCTGGCGCGGCACGGAAACGGGATGTGCTCGGCAGAGCCTCGCCCATCCCGTTTCCTGAGCCTTGCCAGATATGTTTTCCCATTCACGGCACTAACATACTATTCTCTCTATCTATTTTCCTTATTTCTGAACCAAAGTATATGTTGTGACCACTCATTTGAACCGTCTCGGCGAGCCGGTTCAAATGAGTGGTCACAACATATACTTCTGATGAGAAATAAAGAAATTATTGAGCCTTGCCGGATATTTTTTTCCCATTCACGGCACTACCCTACTATTCTCTATGTACCTGTCATCCTCTTGTAATATGTTACAATTGCCACCACTTGTTTGATCCATGTTGTATTTGCTTGTTTTAACTCGTAACTCGGTTGATAGAAAATGTGGCGCTTCACCATTTGTACATTGAATACAATAAACTACACGTATGTTGAAGCCAACGAACATTACCATGTCTCGTCCAAACGTGAGGTCATGTGTGATACCTGGCAATTACATATGCATCAGTTAACTAACATACCATTGTCAACTGCAAACGTGTGGTCAGGCGGAGTTGTGATAAGTATGAAGTCGCCATAATCATTCGTATCCTGCGTGTAGTTACACATATGACCATCTTCAAAGGGGCAGTAGGTCAGGTTAATCTGGTATGGATTTACTGGAATAAAATGTATAATATAATACTATATACACCTATGATATGCATGTACTTAGAAACTGGTGCAGCACATACATGTCACGCGTCTAAAATATTGCTTAAAACATCAAATACGAATGCATTAGTGTATATTAATACGGATAGCTTCAAACCAGAGATATATACATCTAAAACTAAATCCTTGCTTCAAACGTCTAATCATGACATTGTCATTTTCAGGAGCGTTTATTCCGACGTTCACGTGCCTATATATGGTTGTGCCTGGAGAAATAGAGAATAGTAAGTTAGTGCCGTGAATGGGAAAACATATCTGGCAAGGCTCAGGAAACGGGATGGGCGAGGCTCTGCCGAGCACATCCCGTTTCCGTGCCGCGCCAGATATTGTTTTCCCATTTACGGCACTAACCTACTATTCTATTTATCCCGTCAACACCTACAAATGGCTTTAAAATGCAAAAATAGTATTGACTGGATATCAAAAATGTTTCACGGCACCGTGTTTCACGGCATATACGCACTGTGTTGACGGGATAAATGGGTTTTGCATCCGCAGTCTGATCAGGATCTGCACTTCTCGCCATCCCACCAATGAAACACCCGTCATGCTTCTAACAATAAATATATATCGTTATCAGGCTACAAGAGTGTGTTATTTGATCTGGATCTACACTTGTCACACATCCCATAAACCCCATTTCTCCAGTCACAGCCACATATATAGATGTTAATGTCTTGTTTGATTACGTCAGTAGCCGATTTCATCAAAATTGCAAAGTACACTTAATTAGCAAAGTATACTTTGAGGGAGTAATCATTTATTTTTCCCGAAATGCATTATGTCATATAGAACTAACGAATGCATATAGTTGATGATTAAAAGTATGCAGAATTATTAGACTGAATGTATTACATTATCACAGCCAAAATGGCTGTGATAATGTAATACATTCAGTATTTATAATACAAATTAATACCTTTATCCTAACTAGAAAATTATACTTTGCAATGTTGGTGAAATATGCTACAGATCTCTCAGCCACCACCAACTCTCACATACGTCCACAGTGTATTACAGGGAGGGTCTTGTAGATATAAAATCATCAACTAAGCCAAACGGGCGTCTAAAACTGGCATGGAAGGCCGTATAGTCAATTCCCACCCTTAGATATAAACCAATTAACTAACTAATTAACCAACTAACTAACTGACTGACTAACACCGAAACGAATATCTTACCCACACCGCCGACATCGCCGCACGAATGTAGGATACTGGCGTCTAACGATACCCGGAGCGAGTTCATCTGGGACTGTATAAGTTCCACAGTCGTCTGCAGCCGCGTGTACGTCTGCGTAAAGTCGTGCATGCTTAAACATGCGTCTTTCGTCGCGCTAGCCGACGCTGGCAGACAGGAAAATAAAATAAACGGAACGAAATATCGCAGTGCGTCCATCTTGTGGCGTTGTCTCGCGCTTTTAGAGCTAACTGGGTAAACGAGATAGAGATTATGTAATATACCGGCCAAAGACAGTGTTACCTTCACCCTGAGCGATCTAAGGCTAAGGTATATTTCTTCTTTGATTAGAGAATACGCTTCCTTAGACATATTCGCCGTCTGTACATGAAATTGCCGCTGAATGGACGTAAAACGTCAATAACTCAATAAGCAAACAGGTTTTTGTCCGTATCGTATTACCTCTCTAAATCGGAAACCCTGGGAAGTGCATGGTTAGAGAGGTTTTGCTGTATTTCCAACAAGTTTACTGTTGAACGGACGTAAAACCCCAATTAATCAGTCAGTCAGTCAATCAATATATCGGCTGAATGTACTGGATCTTTGACTTTAAGACACATACACTTACTATCACTGGGGGCCGTTTCACTAAACATCTTACGACTGAAATGTTCGTAAGTGCAAATTTAGGATCTTCTGTAAATTGCAATTGATGGATTTACATTTATTGAGCATAGGCTGCATCTGCAGCCTATGCTCAATAAATATAAATCCAATAATTGTTTACAAGAAACCATTGTTAATGTGAAATGTACAGCCTATCATAATTTTGCACATACGAACATTTTAGTCGTACTAAGTTTATTGAAACGGGCCCCTGATTTTTACATGAGCGCCGGCTGTAATGAAACTCCCTTTATCGCAGCGTCCATTTTCGCAGATATGAATTTCGAAAAAAAAGAATATGTTCCATTAATACTGATATGGAAAACATTGAATTTCGCACCAGCTGTGATATTTACGCAAAATAGGACTGGTTTTCGAAATCAGTATTGTCAATCACTGTTATGGGATAACCCTTTCACCCCTAAGTAACTGGATTGTATTTTCACATGTTAATATTCCGACCAATCCAATTGTCACAAAATAATTTTTGGACATGTCCATTTATGAAAAGGGGTTGTTTTTGTATTTTATAAAAATGTAGATTACTTGCAAAAAGGTCAGATCCTGATGAGACGTCTCGTCACGAGCCGGCTCATCTGGATCTACACTGTTTGCAAACACCACTATTATAGATGTCTGTAGTGTTGAAGGGGTTAAGAGTCGGGCACATATCGCAGATATTCACCTGACTCTTAAGTTGACGGAAAACCAACTCAAATATTTCATTGGCCTGATCAGACAACATACAAGAGTCTCAGGGATGCAAAGGAATGCACCACAGAAAACACGATGAAACAGATAACTGTGACAGTAGATAATCTCTTGATATCAAATGCACCATGCAACGCTAAGAAATCCTACCGTTTCCGAGCCGGGATTGCTCAGAACCATACAGTTTACAGTCAAGCGTTTCATGGATACTGCGGAATGTACCACAGAAAACACTTTGATGTAGAAAACTGTTACATTAGTAAGACAATAAATAAAGAATACCTGTAGCCTATTTCGCCAACATTACAACGTATACTTGTCTAGCAAAGTATACTTTGAGGGAGTAATTTACTAGACTGCATATAGTTGATGATTAAAAGTATGCAGAATTATTATACTAAATGTATTACATTATCACAGCCATTTTGGCTGTGATAATCTAATACATTCAGTATAATAAAAAATAATCAATTCATCCTTACATTGAAAATTTCTCCCTCCAAGTATACTTTTCTAGATAAGTATACTTTGCAATGTTGGTGAAATAGGCTACAGGTTTGTGCTTCTTAAAGTCAATTGTATAAGGCAAGGCTAGCAAACGCGTAGGAATATCGAGGCTCGCTGAGGAATTCCTATCGTTTCATCCGAGGCTGATACATGTAAACGTGATATCAATATACACTAGCCCGATATTCTGTTATGCTGAAAACAATTAGTTATTGTTGGTGAAAGAAACATTGATGTGATTCGGTCAACGTCAACGATTTCGTATACTGATTGACCCTGATCTAATGCATCAACGCCAATGATTGATACATGATTTTGCTTTATTATAATCTCTATTGCAATCTCTATGCGTTGTATTTGCCAATATCATATCAGGTGATAGCACTATCATATCGTGTCGCCCGCTTCACTACGCAGCGGAGCGGGCAATATTAGAGGGGATATTACAATATTACCATCCCGTCCCGAAAATACCCGAAGCGTAATTACGGAAATACCCGACGTTGGACTGTCGCCAAGCATCCAAAGTAGAAGCCGAAAGTGCGAAGACATACAAGTAATTTATGAAATGACAACATACGATGGACTGGTACGGTGTTCTTGCAATTCCGGATGTAGTATTACAATATAAACGTGGTACCAGCCAAGCATTCGTAAGCAATATGACAGACTCTCCAGCCAGCAATCGTTTTGTTTCTGCTTCTGTTGTGAAATCAAAACTTTAATCATGTCACATACTTAAGATACGGTATAATAAATTAAATACCGCCCTTGGTTGAGGGGAATATTGTGGATTTTCTCCCCTCGAAAAATCACCCTCGGCTATCGCCTCTGGAGGTATTGCTTCCTCCGGGAGATAATCCACAATTTTCGCCCCAACCAAGGGCAGTTTTTCTATAATTAGTAAGCACATATTCACCAATGCACAACTACATGTAAATACCTGATATCTTATGTTGATAAGTAAATACAGCATGATAAATGTATTTTATTTATATTGGCTGAAATCAGTTTAACGATAAATAAACAAAGACATACAGCGTGGCCGCTAGTGTGCCGATAATGTATACCCAAAAACAAATAAAATCTATTGCGGAAACAACATCGGGCCATGATAATGTTCTCGGACCATCGCTCTCTGATCTCAACCGCACTGATGTCTCTCTAAACGCGTGTATGATCTCTACGGAATCACTGCACGAGCAACACATAATCGCCTTTTGTATCGTTTGGATGAATTTTGTAAACAATTTCAAACATCGAGGAATACGCTTGCGAGTTCTGTTAAACGTCCGTAACCTTGATTCGAGTGTCGTAACAATTACTTCGACACAGCTAGCACAGGTCATACCCAGCACATAAATTGCAAAGTTTGAAAGTTTCTCAGAATTCTTCGGCATTCTCTGGTAGAGTACGATCAAATATACCACGAAGGATACAAATACAACGACCGAATAATCAGCGCGTTCTTTTGATGTAAACGGCAGCACGAAACCAAACGCCGTTAAAATCGACAACAGGACGATGGGAATTGCTATATATAGCATCACAAACGACTCGTTCCTCTTTATCTTCAAGGTGAAGGTCACTGTCGAGTCGGAATTGCTCATCGCTGACGTCGATATTAACGTCCACTCGCTGTTTTCCGTGAATGTCTCGTGTCTGTTAAGCCCCGTGGTTCCAAGACTCGTCAAGACTTGGTCAGTCGATGAAACCCAGGTTCCGAACTGAAATAGAACATTTAATGCATATGGAGATGGGTTTCTTAAAGGCACTGAGTCTGGCATATGTACAGAAACAGACAAAAGTAAAAGTATTCTAGTATATCTGAACTCAACTGTTCACATGCGTCGCTTGGGTAAAAATGTGATTACTAATAAAATGTTTATTACTGAAAGAATAACTAGCGTTATCACATTAATGTGTGCGTTTGGTTGATATATAGAGAATACCAGGCTAGTGTCTTTTGATATCAAGTTTATCAGGCAAGGCTAGGAAACGCGTAGGAATTCCGAGGCTTGCCGAGGAATTCCTACCGTTCCCGAGCCGAGCCTAATAAACTTGATATCAAAATACACTAGCCTGGTATTCTATATATCAGGTAACGTTTTATGCTCGAAAATGACATTATATGACGTCGTATTCTATGGACAGAACGCGGACTTGTTTACGTTGCGTCATTACACTGACGTCATTCGGTAACATCACGTGACGTCAACCGACCAATGGAACGTCAGTTTTCACTTTGTTGTAACCCGGATGTTGATATCAGGTCAATGCCTGATACAACAATATGTTATCAGTCAGTACGTATTCGGTCAATACAGGGCAGGTTACCTGATAAATGCAATTTTCAGTCCATACCATGAATCATGACATGATTGATATCTCAGAGACGTGAGACGGGGTTTATTGCTTAGAATGCCGGACGCTAAGATTGTCGTTTGAGGTTATTTTATATTTTCTATTGTTTCCAAACTAAAACATAGTATGGCAGCACTTTAGAATCATTTCCTTTGGAAATGATTCCAAAGTGCAGCCAAACCATGCTTTTGTTGATAAAAAAATGAAAATAAAAATAATCGGCAGACGACAAAAATTAATTGAGCATTGCATGGGTTAACTTCCGTGTACCTTCATTTTAGACATAGATATATGACAACCACTCCCGATACTCTCCCGCGTTCTATAGCACAGTAACCATGGTAACGGATAAATAAAAATGTAAGATCAGTGAAAAATAAAAGTAAACTATGAAGCAAAGTCATACTAGTCTACCTTTAGTTCACAGCTTTGTTCATCGAATGGATAGCTGCTCATCTCAACGTTGCAGACAGACTCCATGATTTGGTATGGCCGCCATGTGCAAGTGCCGTTAGAGTCGACGACCACGTACATGAATTTCGCTCCCATCTCCTGAATGGTCTCGAACCCGTTTAGTAAGGCAATGTCGGGTTTCCATATGTCATTCTGGAAGTAGTATAGGGCGGTCCATGACGCTTGTGTTTTGAGATCGAGGCAGTTGAAATACATGACGTCATGCCCGGATATAGTTTGGTGTTATATATTGCTATTGATTAAACATATTTATTTATCCGGTCAACACAGTGCGTATGTGCCGTGAAACACGGTGCCGTGAAACATTTTTTGATATCCTATCAATACGACCGAATCACTGCGTATGAATATGTGCGGTATTTTTTTGAATTTTAAAGCGTTTGTAGGTATTGACGGGATAAATAGAATAGTAAGTTAGTGTCGTGAATGATAAAACAATATCTGGCGCGGCACGGAAACGGGATGGGCTGAGCCCCGCCCATCCCGTTACCTAAGCATTGCCAGATATGTTTTCCCATTCACGGCACTAACCTACTATTCTGTATATATTCACCGCTCTGAATGCAACAAAACGCTTATACTGCACGTGTGTTGCATTTGCTTTTCTGTTTCGAAACGTGAAACCGTTTCCTTAGCAGTATCCATAAATGACATGTAAATAAACCGCATGACGTTATAATAGTAATAGACATCACAAGTTGAAGTAACGGACCGAGGTCTATAAATACATTAAATATGCCTAAAAGCAGCAATAAATGAAGAAAAAAAAAAAAAGCAATTTTTTTGGTCTAACCCCTCCATTAATTATCTTTAAGTTTTT
>CM055274.1:54532757-54879058 GCA_029237695.1 Conchocele bisecta
TTAATTATCTTTAAGTTTTTGTGAAATAAGTAATTCATTAAATTATTAAGCTTTTACTAGTTGTTACTGCATGTGGTGGTCTAACGTTATCACGATTCAGTTGTTCATAAGGCGGAGATACGAGATACATGTGTGTTGCTACCATGTAATGTATAGGGGGCCGTTTCACTAAACTTCGTACGACTAAAATGTTCACAAGTGCCAATATAGGATTGTCTGGGAATTTCAATTGATGGATTTACATTTATTGAGCATAGGCTGTAAATCCAATAATTGTTTACAAGAAAACAGTGTTAAAGCCCCTATACGGCTCAAGTTGCTGAATTTGGCCTCCGATTGGGTTTTCCCACACATACATCCAACAGGTTTCTATTTACACACACTTTGAAACTGTTTGCATTCATTTTGGTACAAAAATGAGTATGTAGTCGATGAAACTATCAATATTTGTTGATAAACAAACAGCAGGTGCGTGTTTCAAAGCCCGATCGATTTTCCGATAGACGCTCGGGTCAACTCCTCAACTCCCCGATTCGCGGCCGATGCATTCCGATAGCCGGAGTTTATCGACTCGCTTCCGAGCCGAAGCCGTTGGGTTACGGAAATGAAATTGTCAATATTGACATTTTGCACTGAGTGGTACACAAAACAAATTTTTGTTGTCTTCACATTGCGATTAAGATGTAAATCTCAAGACTTGAGATGTATCTATTCGGCAGTATATGTTAGTTTCGTGTACTAAATCAGTTGCCAAACATGTTTTTGTGTTTGAAAAAAATCGGAAAATTGTAATACTGAGCCGTTCAGGGCCTTTAAATGTACATGCGCACGTGCCAGGTTATAATAAAGGAGGCATATTTTCTTCGTCCATTCGTTAGATATGACATTGTTCGGGCAAAATAAACAGTCATTAACCATTTTCAGACGATATAATTGGCATTATTATACTTCGTATATCAAACATAAATTTCCACTGATATCAGGGGCGATAGCCGTGTTTCCTTAAAATGTTAACGGACATTACTATATCTTCTCTGTATTTATTTTTTGATGTGCAATGATCATACCTTATAATCTGTCGAAAATATTATTTTTCAGGTGACGCATTTAATTAGTATAAATAATTAAAAAATACCATGCCTCATTTGCATATGAAAATAGCCTGATACCACCGCTCGTCACTATCAGTAAAATAAATATTACTAAATGATTATATCTGTATAGCGGGATCTCGTAATGTTTACAACTGGTGGAATAGTGCCACAAATATACACTTATTTAATTCTTATAAAAAAAATGCTTACTGAGTGGGCATATACCTTTAATGTGGAATTTACAGACTATCATATTTTTGCACTTACGAACATTTTAGTTGTGCGAAGTTTAGTGAAATGGGACCCTGATCTGACAACAGTTTACACTTCAGTAACACAATTACCTGTGGTATTAACAACTTGACAATGTTATTTTTCTTCGATGGAGGCCACGATATTAAACCGTCCGCCCATTGTATTTCAAACAGCAACGTTGTAGTCAATTTCTGTTGTACCTGTTTGATAAAAACATATCCAGTAATCTAAATGTGGGACAGTTTACATCGAAATAAGTTTTCATATCTCCACAAGGTATTGACTGTACATAGTTCAGAGTTTTATTTATGACAGTTACAAGGTGTATGATCACGTGGTACTAACAACAACAACAAGTACTGAAATTTCCAGAATCCATATGATTCAAATTACGTATTCTTTTATAGTGTCCTTATTACGGAACGGATTTTGATGTATATGGCGCATCAAACGCGTCTTGTTAAGCTGCATTTGGTGGTCTCTGTCTTTTCGCCCAAACTTCTGTCTTTTCGATTTCCGTGTCGGAGACACGGAAATCGATTCTTCACAAAAACGACTTAAGTCTGTGCCAAACTCCATGAACCACCACATGCAGCTCATGAAGAAGCGTTTGCTGCGCTATATTTCATCAAAATCCGTTTCATATTAAGGAAAATATCAAATAATACTTTCAATATGTCAACACTTTCAGCCACTGTTGTTGTTATAACCACGTGATCATGCACCTTGAGTTATAGGAATAATTTTCTGGAAGGTTTTAATATGTGATGAGTCAGACATTTCAATGTGCTATTAACGCATATCTACTGGTATGTGTTACCATTAATTTAGCAAATACTATATCTATATAGGTAAATCGTTTTCCCGCTTGACTGCTTCCACTGCAAGACCACCAGAATCCATGAATTCTTTCTAACCGGCACTGCAATATTTACTTAATGGCAATCACCTCATCCAATCCATTGATACCAATGATAAAAGCGTCAACGTAGTACTCTATCGGTTTGCCGAAATCCCGACTCGGGAACGTCCCAGCCGAGTAGTTGAGCAAAACCTCGTTCATCAGATTGACCTCAACTTCAATTGGTGGCCCCACGGTTGTTGTTATTGGCGCTTGTGTTCTAGTTCCAGCCGTACCTACATTATATATGAATGCATATACAGTTTACCAAAGTGAGGCAGTAATGCGCGAAAGATTTGTGAAACAATTAGTCTGGTAGACACACACAGCCAGGAGGCGTAGCTAGCCAATTTTATTCTGCAGGCCCGACCAATTTGTGCGAGCACAGGCGACGAGGAGCGAGGGTCTGGGGTGGGGGCATGCTCACCCAGTTCATTCCACTAAAAAACGTATTGAAACGCATATCGCAAATTGTGCATTCTGGTATATTTTAAAGCAAGTTATATGTGTACAATGTCACTGTTGCTGGCAACATATGAACTACCTACAGTCAATAAAGATTGAGCCAGGACAACGGACTCCTATCAATTATATTGCATCCAGTTGTAATGAAAGTCAGATATTGGTGTACTTTTGCCAACATTCTCAAAATGTGCATAAGCCGTGTACTGACGTGTAAACTTTTCCTAGATACTGTTCAGTGCTATATGTAAATACGCATGGGTCGTATATACCCTCCACATATGAATATTTACTGCACCATTGTAATAGTGTATACTAATAGAGTACAGTAGTGGGTGTTTATGGTATGTGTAGTGTGGTTGTCCAGGTAAAAGCGAGACACTGACTCATTTTGTGGGTATTTACAATTATGATGATTCGTGCTGTTAAAAACACAGGCAGAAACCTGTTCAGACAACTGATATAGTTTACAGTTCGGTGTAATATAATTGATAGGAGTCTGTTGTCCTGGCTTTTTTGCATATGATTAGCTACATTATACCACATGTTCTACTTCACATTTTGCGTCCTTTGTCAAACGCCAGAAGAGGTGAAACTAGCTGATGGCTGGAACACACAGAGATGGCCAAGTTCGCCACTTCATGTACCATATATGATACAGTAATCAGGCACTTTTCACATAATTATATGGTATACGTATATGTCATCACATTTACGAAGTAATTATCTTTGAATCAAAGGATGATTAGGTATAGAACTGGGTCCCGTTTCACTAAACTTCGTACGACTAAAATTTTCGTAAGTGCAAAATTATGATAGTCTGTAAATTTCACATTAACAATGTTTTCTTGTAAACAATTATTGGATTTACATTTATTGAGCATAGGCTGCATATGCAGCCTATGCTCAATAAATGTAAATCCATCAATTGAATTCCCAGACGATCCTAAATTTGCACTTACGAACATTTTAGTCGTACGAAGTTTAGTGAAACGGGCCCCAGTTGTATACCTAATCATCCTTTGACACAGTGTACAGTGTAGTGACTGACGACATTAACCAAACCAAATATGTATATACATGTATTATTCTGGTTTGAGGAGCATGCATGGAAATGTGAAACACACGGTACTCACCCAATAATTGTCGTAAAAAAACAATATTATAATAGTTGCATAGCTAATGTTCCGCCTGCATGGTGACTCATGTATCGCGAACTGCATCCATTGGATACCGTTCATTTATCCCACCCACTTCACCCATACTCCCGAGTTTCGTCCCTGGGTTATTAGGGAAAGCAGAGTGACATGGTACGGGTATGGGGTCGGATAAATTACGTACAGCACGGTTGTCCGCCTGAACGAGGAGATAATCCGACTGTCCTCATACATGCGGACCTGCTCTAAGTATTACATGAAGAAGGAAAACATCAGTAGCCGATTTCATTTCACCAACATTGCAAAGTGTACTTTTCTAGCAAAGTATACTTTGAGGGAGTAATAATTTATTTTTCCTGTAATGCATTAGTTCATATAAAACTAACAACTGCATATATTTGATGATTAAAAGTATGCTGAATTAATATACTGACTTTATTACATTATCACAGCCAAAATGGCTGTGATGATGTAATAATTTCAGTATAATAAAATTTAATGAATTTATCCTTAAATTGAAAATTTGCTACACGAGTATACTTTGCAATGTTGGTGAAATCGGCTACATATTCAACGTTCTAATACATGATATAATGCTGTAAATACCTATATAGTATTCCATGGTAAACCCCGCGTTCTCCACCGAGCTGTCGGAGTGAAACTGGACGAGATATTCCGTGCCGTTCAACTCCCAGTACTGCTGATAACTCCCGCAGTGGGTGTCCAGTACACTGAACGATGAGCAGCCACCTGTTGCAAATTGAAATAATAGGAAACTAGAGAATAACGGGACACATATGAACAAGTATAATAAAACCGCACTGTCAAATTACTTTTTTCTGGTAGTTGTGTTTGGCGATTACTAGTATCACAACATAGGTTGGTATGAATTTAGATTGATATTCAGTATTTATCAATAATATCAGTGTTATTGCAAACACCCTTCATTTCCTATTTGTGATGAAGATACGTAAGTAAAATGGCCGGTATAACAGAAAATTCTTCAGCCCAGTAAAGGTTTCAGTCCGCGCATGCGCAGACGGAACAATAACAATCGGGGCCAATGCTGTGTAAAGTTTAAGTCATCGATTATATTTCAAGATGTAATGAGATTAACGTACGTCTAAGCATAAAAATGGTCCCAAATGTAAAATGTAGGTATTTTCCCGTCCGGGGATGTTATGAATGCGTATTTTCGAGCTCCGTGTCGCACTTTAGTGGCCATACTATTCTGCTGATAAATCGAGATGCTATCGGACACCTGTTCGGCGATATGTGGGCGGAAAATAAAGTGGGGATGGTCATATAGATTCATACCGTTTTTACACCACTGTTCACGTCACTACCAACAAAACATTACGGAATGAATCTCATATAACATTTAAAATACATAAATTGCAATGATTTCGTAATAATATTTAGTTGCGAACACGTAACTGCTGCGGTGTCTGGTCAAGTCGGACCATGGTCATCTCGGCCCACATTTCAATCTCGGCCCAGATCGCTGGTCAAGTCGGGCCAGATCACTGGTCATCTCTGCCCACATTTTTTGGTCATCTCATGGCCGGGTGCTTTTGTCCCCGCCGTGAAACTTGAAGTCAGTCCCATATATTTCACGTTTTTTTGCCTTATATTGGAACATATTGCATACTATCATTATTAATAGGACTTGGTATATACAACAAAAAGGGTTGTGACTACGATGTTCATATCAGGGTTGTGAAACTACCGATGTGTTCTCTATATATCAAGTTTATGGACAGGCTGAAACTTCTCATGGCCGGGTGCTTTTGTCCCCGCCGTGAAAATTGAAATCAGTCCCATATATTTCACGTTTTTTTTCCTTATATTGGAACATATTGCATACTATCATTATTAATAGGCACATTGGGTATATACCAACAAAGGGTAGTGAAAAACTACCGATGTGTTCTCTATATATCAAGTTTACGGACAGGCTGAAACTTCTCATGGCCGGGTGCTTTTTTCCCCGCCGTGAAAATTGAAATCAGTCCCATATATTTCACGTTTTTTTTGCCTTATATTGGAACGTATTGCATAATATCATTATTAATAGGCACATTGGGCATATACCAATAAAGGGTTGTGAAAAAATACCGATGTGTTCTCTGTATATCAAGTTTACGGACAGGCTGAAACTTCTCATGGCCGAGTGCTTTTGTCCCCGTCGTGAAAATTGAAATCAGTCCCATATATTTCACGTTTTTTGCCTTATATTGGAACGTATTGCATAATATCGTTATTAATAGGCACATTGGGCATATACCAACAAAGGGTTGTGAAAAAATACCGATGTGTTTATATATCAAGTTTACGGACAGGCTGAATCTTCTCATGGCCGGGGGCTTTTGTCCCCGCCGTGAAAATTGAAATCAGTCCCATATTTCACGTTTTTTTGCCTTATATTTGAACATATAAGCCATTTACTTTAAAAAATCATTATTAATAGGCACATTGGGTATATACAACAAAGGGTTTGTGAAAAATCTACCGATGTGTTTCTCATATATCAGGGTACGGGTTCAGATGAAAACTCGTTTTGGCAGGCTGAAACTTCTCATGGCCGTGTAACTTTTGTCCCGCCGTGAAAATTGAAATCAGTCTCATATATTTCACGTTTTTTTTGCCTTACATTGGAACATATTGCATATTATCATTATTAATAGGCACATTGGGTATATACCAACAAAGGGTTGTGAAAAACTACCGATGTGTTCTCTATATATCAAGTTTACGAAGAGGCTGAAACTTCTCATGGCCGTGTTCTTTTGTCCCCGCCGTGAAAATTGAAATCAGTCCCATATATTTCACGTTTTGTTTGCCTTATATTGGAACGTATTGCATAATATCATTATTAATAAGCACATTGGATATATACCAACAAAGGGGTTTGCAAAGCCACCGATTATAGATTAGTTTACAGACAGGCTTCAACTTCTCACGGTCGGTTACATATCGGCACATTCATATAAACATACGCCATTTGGTAGAAGAACTACGGTACGCGGTGTGCATATTGCGTAATATCATCGTTACCATTCATATTGTGTATATACCAACAAATTGGTTTCCACGGCTTAAAGTTCTCCCCCCCCCCCCCAACCCCCCCCCCCCCCCCCCCAAGGCGTGAGCCCTTTAAGCGCTATGACTAGGCTGAAGGTTTTTTCACGAATTAAGGGGCTCACACCCCCCAGCGTGAGCCCCTTAAGCCGCTTGGCTAGGCTGAAGGTTTTCACTGACTTAACGGGCTCACGTTACACCGGCGTCTTTAAATGTACTATATTCAGTGGAACCTTTCCAAACCGGACACCCTGGGAGGTTCCCAGTGTGTCCGCTTTAGAGAGGTTTCACTGCAAGTAAGCACTCTGAACACGTGCATGAAAAGACAAGACAATCAATAATATAAATTGCAGTGAAACCTTTCTAAAGCGGACATCCTGGGGACCTCCCAGGGTGTCCGGTTTGGAAACGTTCCACTGTATATCGCATATTTTAAGACTCCAGCTTTTTAAATTACTTATACCTGCAGCACAATTAGGAAATGAATGGTATTGCAATAATACTTATAATATTGATAACTACTTAATATCAATCTTAATGCATATCAAAGTACGTTATGATACTAGTAATCACCGAACACGACTACCAGCCTAGAGGTTACGGCATCCATGTATAACATGACAACTGGCAGATCGAACTCTGAACTATCTGCTCGGCCGATATGGCCGTTTGGTGAGCCCGACAGCGAGATAAATAAATGGTACCGATTGCCTATAAGGACTGTTGCTCAACAATGATAATGTTTCATAAGTCCAAACTGGCTGGCCCTTTTCAATAGGGGTTATACTATAATAAATAAACAGGTTACTTTAAAAACATTTTTTCTTTGTAATACCAATATGGGTTTCTTTATTTGCATGAAACAAACTTACAACATAATTCAATAGTTTCAAATACGAAGAACAAAACAACATATACTGTACATGCAACATGCAGCATGAAGAGTAGTATTGCCAGACATAGCTCGTTGTCATTTTATGTTTCACGTTTCACAAATATTTGCCAATGTAGCTGACAGTACGGGTGCAATGGTTTACAGTAATAAGTCAAAATGTTGCAATAAATATCTAGTATTAATGATAATTTTGTAATAATTCCAGCACAAAAATATTTACACAATTCCCTAACATTTGATTGGCCCGTAGCAAGTCTCTGTTCAAAATTTATATCCCAGTAAACTCCCACGCTGAACTACTTTCCGTAACCGTGAGGCGCAGTTAAAATAATTCTTAAGAAAACGGAAAATAAACACATTTTCTTCATATATTTATTTCAAATGCTGGAATTATAAGGAATGAATGGCCTTTGTGTTGAATTTATCGGGGATATAAACTTGGAAAAGTCGCGGGAATACTGGACGAGGGAGGCCTTCCGGCCTTCGTCCAGTATTCCCGCGACTTTTCCATATACCCCGATAAATTCAACAAAAATGCCATTCATTCCTATAATAGATGCCTACCACTAATGAATGATAGTTCTGTCATATGTACCAGGGGCGGATCTGGAGGAGCGGGGGGGGGGGGGTCCGGGGTTGCAACATCCCCCCCCCCCGTTCAGCCACGGAGTTTACATAGATCACAGTTTACCACCAGTTGGAGTCTGAATATAAATGCTGTAAAACAAGGGAAGTGCATTTCGAAGAGCTCAAAAATAGGACAACCCCCTAGTTGCGAACGGAAACTCTTGCAATTACTCCCGTACCGCTACGGACGGTACGGGAGTAGATTGCAAGAGTTACCTTCGCAACTAGACAACCCCCCCCCCCCCCCCACCCCCGTTCCCCAAATGCTGGATCCGCCCCTGGGTACAGTTACTACCATAATATATGCTATTGTAAACAGATACATATATATATATAAATTACCTTACCATTATAAATAATAATTTTGTCGTACATGCATCCAGGTGAAGTTTCAACATCCATAGCAGCCAGTTGCAGTATCAAAGTTCCACCAGTACTCGTGATCAACCAATACTCGTCAGTATTGCTGCAAAAAACACACACAACAAAATCATTGATATAATAGTTCTAATTAAAAAGATATTTAAAATATATTAATGAATATTTCAGAAAATATTTAAGAAAATATTGAATTACGCGTACAATAACCGTTCACACATAATCGAGGTTACTATATAAATACTTGGCAGTTAAAATAAGGTGTTCGAGCCAATTACCACCTTTAAATATATACAAAAAAACTTCTGTACCGTAAATGAGAACATTTTGTAAAATAGAATACACGCAATGTCCATATACTTACGGATTGTACTGTGGAGAGCCCGAACTGGTAAAATTTTTAGTCGTTTCCGTTGCGGCATATTCGTTGTACAAGCCAAGACATCCTGGGTATGCTGTTAAACATATGCAGATACAGAACACATATACATTGTACTTCCCTTGTGATTAGACCACATCAAAGTTAAACTACTCAAACATTTATTATTTTCTTGGCCAATGTTGATATGGCACTGTAATTTAGTTCACATAGACAAATTACAAAGTATCATTACCTGTTGGGAAAGTTTGAACACCTATAGTCTGTTTCACGAAAGCTGCCCAAATGTTACGGCCATATAAACAATTCAAAAACAATATTTATTTCGATAATATTAAATTAAAAGAAAATTTAAGAATGAGCCTTCTTTTTATTTCGTGAAATTTGGTCAAATATTGATTTTATTACGAAAAATATATTTTTCTATGTGAATTTAACATGGGGGAAAAAGGTAGAGGAGTTGTGGGAGGAGTCAAAAAACGAAAATGTTTGAAAATTGACTCCGAAATCTAGCTAGATAGCTTGGAAATGATCTAACTAAGAAAACAAAAGTTAAATTTTAAAAATCGGTCCAGTATTTCTGAAATTCTAAAACATTTCCCCATGTTAAATCCCCATAGACATCTTCACTCCGTGAAGATGTCTATGGGGATTTAACATGGGGAAATTTTGTTTTCGCAATAAAATCAATATTTGACCAAATTTCACGAAATAAAAAGAAGGCTCATTGTTAAATTTTCCTTTAATTTAATATTATCGAAAAAAATATGGTTTTTGAATTGTTTATATGGCCGTAAAATTTGGGCAGCTTCCGTGAAACAGACTATAGTCTGATAGTGTGAAGTATACATGCGTGGTAACACATAGCTTCGAACCTACTGTTAATCTGCAAGTGTGTGCTATAAATGCCTCTAAGTATATTAGTTTTACAATAAAGACGCAATCAAAAGATGCTTGATACTAGACGAACAAAAGTACAAGAGAAAGATTACAAGCCCTTCTTTCCGAAATACAAAATGCCATCATGTTGCTAATATGTGTTGAATTAGAATATATTAACATCAGTAAATACGCTTTATCTACATTAGACAAGACTTCGAACATTGGGATTATTGTCTGTTCCACGTTTTTCTGCCGACGATAGTTTGGCTATTAAACACATTAAATCTACAAAATATTTAAAAGTACTTTTTCATCAATAACAAAAAAAAGTAACCCGCCATAAAAAATTTTGTTTGATGAAATTTCATCAAATATTGATTTTATTGCGAAAAAACGATTTTCCTATGGGAATTTAACATGGGGATTCAATTTCCAAAATTTTTCGTTTTTTGATCTTGAAGGATCAAAAAACGAAAAATTTGGGAAATTTACTCCGAAACCTGGCGAGATAGCTTGAAAATGATGTATTTAAGAAAACAAGTTAGATTTTGAAAATCGGTCCTCAAATAAAAAAAATATTAAAAAAAAAATCTATTTTTAGCCGACATGTTAAATTCCCATAGGAAAATCTTTTTTTCGCAATAAAATCAATATTTGATGGAATTTCATCAAATAATTTTTTTTGGGGAGGGTGACTTTTCTTATTGATAAAAAAGAACTTACTTTTAAATATTTTTTAGATTTAATGTGTTTAACAGCCAAAAGTTCGTCGGCAGCAAAACGTGGAACAGACAGTAAATGTATTCATGGAATTAGGAATTATGTTAAAAGAAAAACTTGTATTATAATACATGTATGTATAACAAACATTAGCCTTGTCAACATGTTAGTAAATGTATGTTCACATATCAAGATCAACTTACATATATCGACAGCAGTGTATGTAAAGTTAAACCCAGGTTCCGTCATGGTTTCGTCTGTGATGAACACCATATACATATCCTTTGTCGTACTCTGAATCGTAGCAGGGTAGGAATCACCACACAATTGGCCAAGTAGAGGAGCTTCTGTGTTTGTACCTAATAGAGGAATCATACAACATTATATACACCACGGGGGGACGTTTCACTAAATTTCTTACTACTAAAATGTTCGTAAGAGCAAATTTAGAATCGTCTGCAAATTTCAATTGATGGATTTACATTTATTGAGCATAGGCTGCATATGCAGCCTGTGCTCAATAAATGTAAATCCAACAATTATTTACAAGAGAAAACATTATTAATGTGAAATTTACAGACTATCATAATTTTGCACTTACAAACATTTTAGTCGTAGGAAGTTTAGTGAAACGGCCCCCTGTTCTGCGTACATACCTCTAATTACATGTCATTACATTGCGTTACATTAGAGTGCTGACGAAATAGTATTTCCAAAGTTGCGCTTGAAGCATTCTTTGTTTACTTTATAGTTCGTGGAGAGTGACCGAATAATTTTACTAATACACACTTTATTAGGTGAGTTTGTGTTAATATTTGTTTGCATCATATTCTAGAATTTTCTCTCAATAACTTTATAGCAAGTATGAATGTCAACACCCTACATATTATTTTCTATATTTTAGTGCGCGAAATGTAAATGGTAGCACGCAAATTTATCGTTGACTGTGGTGAAGCGATATCATGGATATACTGCAACCTGTTGCATATACATCGGAAAACGTGCAGCTAACACACCTTATTAACACTATGTATGATCACATGGTACTAACAACAACAACAAGTACCGCTTCAAAGTACGTATTCTTTTATAGTGTCCTTATTACGTAACGGATTTTGATGAAATATGGCGCATCAAACGCGTATTGTTAAGCTGCATTTGGTGGTCTCTGTATTTCCTCACAAACTTCTGTCGTTGTTGCGAAGAATCGATTTCCGTGTCTCCGACACGGAAATCGATTCTTCGCAAAAACGACATAAGTCTGTGCCAAACTTCCTACACCACCAAATGCAGCTCATGAAGACGCGTTTACTGCGCCATATTTTATCAAAATCCGTTTTTCAAACGACTTCGTAATAAATATTCCGAGATTTCTAATAATGCTCCTATTGGCAGAAAAAAACAACTCTATACTTTATACATACTTGGTCTTCTTAGATAATAATTACGAATATATGTGCGACGTAACTCAGTATATAAAGGGCATTCAATAAGGAAGTGAAATTCGTCCTCTAAAACGTTACATATTGAACATGTTCTCCTATCAACTGGAGTCCTTACAGGTTTATGCCATCTACCAGCCTCGATTTCTAACCTGTGTGAGGATACTCTCAACTTTGTAAGACCTACACGAAATTAGTAATGCTATCAAGATAAGGTTGATAGTCAAATCTAGAAATAACTCTATAAAACACAGCTCGTGTAGACTCGTTTAATCTAGACATCCAGTTTTGGACAAAATTATCATGTAATCTCTGTTTGAAAATGTGCATAAAGTTGTTTATATTCCCCACCCCTTGTGCTATCCACACATTACCAAAGCCTAACTGTGTAAGTAGATTTCTGACTAGTGATGCCCAGTTACTTTTAGTTGGCCTATCAGTCATGTCATTTAACATATTCTTATATATACCTCTAACATATTTTCTTTCTGGCATGTACATCATTCTCAGCCAATACTTAACTATATTAAATAATCTGAGTGTATGTAATGTTGTTCTTCCAAGTTCTCCATATATAAAATCATTTTGAGTTGATATTTTAACTCCAAGTAATATTTTACAGAATTGTAAATGGGTACGCTCGATCTGATTCGCTTGTGCAAATCCCCAAACCTCGCTTCCATAATTTAAAATCGGTAATATAAGTTTATCGAATAGCTGTAGCACATGTTTTGGCGTCAATTCATTAAAACTGTGCAGGCATTTATTTAACTTGAATACAGCCTTCCGTGCTTGACCTGATAGTGTGCTCTGTGCCTGTGAAAAAGAACCCCCAGATGAGAAAACTATTCCAAGGTATGAAAATTGTGAAATAATTTCAATTTCTTTGTTTTGATATGAAAAATGTAATTGTCTCGGCAACACCCCACCCTTCCGGAAAACCATTATTTTTGTTTTCTCTGTATTTACTGTTAACTTCCATTTTTGACAGTACTCGGCCAATACATTTAAACCGTGCTGTAAATCACACTGCATATATTGTATTGATAATAGCCACATTAATTACTTACCGTCATAAATGGAGAGCGAATCATATTCGCAATATGTATCAGGTTCCACTTTAAAACTAAGAAACTTTATCTTCACCGCGTAGTTTGGATCGTTCGTTGTCAACTTGTATATACATTTCTTGGAACTGGATAAGAAGATACACACAATGGAAGATGGAGTGTACCACTATTGTGCAGTCACTTTATAGTACCCCATAATTATCAAATTTGTAATTTCGTTGCAGACTAAATATAGCTATCAAGGTGTATGATCACGTGGTACTAATAACAACAACAAGTACTGAAACTTCCAAAATCCATCTGATTTAAAGTACGTATTCTTTTATATTGTCCTTATTACTTAACGGATTTTGATGCAATATGGAGCATCAAACGCGTCTTGTTAAGCTGCATTTGGTGGTCTTTGTATTTTCGCCCAAACTTTTGACACAGAAATCGATTCTTCGCAAAAACGACACATGTCTGTGCCGAACTCCCTGGACCACCAAATGCAGCCCATGAAGACGCGTTTGTTGCGCCATATTTCATCAAAATCCGTTGCATATTAAGGAAAATATCAAATAATACTTACTTTGGAGTGGGCGATGTTGTTGTTGTGATCATGATCATGCACCACGTGATCATGCACCTTGGCTATGGAA
Source organism: Conchocele bisecta (assembly GCA_029237695.1). Taxonomy (NCBI): domain Eukaryota; kingdom Metazoa; phylum Mollusca; class Bivalvia; order Lucinida; family Thyasiridae; genus Conchocele; species Conchocele bisecta. The sequence goes on from CM055274.1 coordinate 54,546,742, forward strand.
CACAGATTGTTATATGCTAACTGGTATACTTCTCATGAAGTAGTGCAGTGTACTTGAATTTTCATCCGAAAGATTTTCGTTATGTAAATTGTTTGGTCAGTCTTACTTGTTGTAATTTGCAATTCCGAAGTTAACGCTGGATATACTGCCGTATGGAACGCTTGGATTCGTGGTATCGACAGCCATCGTCGCATTCTCGTCACACTCTGTAGTAAATATTAAAGAGCGCCACGTCTATCACTCATAAAACAATGCTCGTAGAAACAGTGTTTAATATGATTGGGGTGGCACCAGTCATATTATAGGAATGAATGGCCTTTTTGTGGAATTTATCGAGGTATAAACTTGGAAAAGTCGCGGGAATACTGGACGAAGGCCGGAAGGCCTCGTCCAGTATTCCCGCGACTTTTCCAAGTTTATATCCCCAATAAATTCCACAAAAAGGCCATTCATTCCTTATAATTCCCATCATTTGAAATAAATTCATCAAGAAAATGTGTTTATTTTCCGTTTTCTTAAGAATTATTTTAACTGCGCCTGACGGTTACGGAAAGTAGTTCGGCATGGAGTTTACTGGGATATAAATTCTGGACAGAGACTTGCTAGGGACCAATCAAATGTTAGGGAATTGTGTAAATATTTTTGTGCTGGAATTATACATCAATAACGGATTGGACTGTATGAGGACTGTGATGTTTTCATAGTGTACATCTTTGTAAAAGTCCTATATGCCATATGTACTGTCTCTCTAATTAGGCAATCGTCAAAACACGTAACTTGCCCATACCTGAATTAAAACTATCTCAATCGGACACTGTGAAGGCCTACCTGGACGTCCGGTCTTGACGTTCCACTGTACATTAATCGTGCAGTATGTATTACACAATTGCGCCCTTGGTCGATTGAAAGACGTCACTCGAATATGTTTCATAATATGTACCACTAATACGTTTATTTTATTTTATTGCAACTGATTATGCAGTATGAACTGTTGAGTATATGGAATTTGATTGCAAATTAAAAGATCACATAACCATGATAACTATAAAGATTACCTATGCGTCTCAAATGCTGTCTGTTTCATTAGCCATTCGATAGTAGAATGGATTACCTACAGGATATTTCATTGCACATTTTCAATATAGGGAATTAATACACAATTGTGAATCGGCTTCCGCCGAGATATACATGTAGGGAGATCATTACCAGTAGAGCACACGATTGGCGTGTTGCTCGGGTCCCACGAATGAGTCAGACAATTGTAGGTGGTGTCTTCGTAGTCTGTGTACCCCACCTTACAGCGATAGTGCATCCTCGCACGGTATTCGTAGTGAACCGAGTTGGAGATATCAGGCGAATTCCTGCAATCTGGAGCAGACAGATAAAATAAAATTAACCCTTTCTCCCCTAATTAACTGGAATGTATTTTGATATGTTAATTTTGCAATCAATCCAACCGTCACAAAATTATTTTCAGACTAGTCCATTTATGAACAGGGGATGTTTTTATTCTCAAAAATATAAAAATTACTTACAAAAAGTGCAAATCCTGATGAGACGGCTCGTCACGAGCCAGCTCATCTGGATCATTGTCAATACCACTATACAGACATGTGGTGTTTAAAGGGTTAAAGGTGCATGTCCACTCAGTAGGCACAAACTGTTCTTTATAGGAATTAAATAAGTGTATAATTGTGTCACTATTCCACCAGTTCTAAAAATCCAGTGCCCGCTATACAGAGATAATCTTTTAGTAATATTTATTTTACTGATAGTGACCCGCGGTGGTATCAGGCTATGTTCATATGCAAATGAGGCATGGTATTTTTTAATTATTTATACTAATTAAATTCGTCACCTGAGGAAATAATATTTTCGACAGATTATAAAGTATGATCATTGCACATCAAAAATAAATACAGAGAATAGGAATATCCGTTAACATTTTCAGGAAACACGGTTATCGCCCCTGATAGCATTGTGGATATTTACGTCTGATATAAAATGTATAGTAATGCCAATCCATTCGTGGGGTAATGGTGAATGAATGTGTATGTGCCAAAATGTCTCAGATGATGTCTCTGATATATAGAACATTGTGTGCCTCCTGAGTGGGCATGTACCTTTAATAGCGACTACCAGGCTATATATTGATATACACCAGCATCAACAGATCACTATATTATAAATATTTATATTTCAGTATCATTAAATGCAACTTGATCTCGAGATTGAGTGGAATTCAATGACATTACTGTTCTAATACATCCCTTTAGAAGTATTTCATACGATGGTATTGACCTTCTAACAGAAACGTAGTTAGAATATGCATTAAGCGTAATCTGATGTTGGATGGTACCGGCTTAAACAAATCATTGCCCTGTTACGACTATTGATAGTTCACTCGAATACTTTCTACCTTCAACGGTCATGTATGTAAATACTTCTAAATAAACTACTGTAATAAGTATACACTCAGGGGCGGATCCAGCATTTGGGGAACGGGGGTGGGGGTTGTCTAGTTGCGAAGGTAACTCTTGTAATCTACACCCGTACCGTCCGTAGCTAGCGAGATACGGACGGTACGGGAGTAATTGTAATAGTTACCGTTCGCAACTAGGGGGTTGTCGAGCTCTTCGAAATGCACTTTCCTGTGTTTTACGGCATTTAAATGCAGACTCCAACTGGTGGTATACTTTGCAACTGGTTGCAACCCCGGAACCCCGCTCCAGATCCGCCCCTGATGTATACACTCATAAGTAAGATACATATTAAGCGTATTACCTTACATTCAGCTTAAAGATTTTTAAATACACCATACATACATAATTCTGATTAGTTGCGAAGGTAACTCTTGCAATCTACTCCCGTACCGTCCGTACGGACGGTACGGGAGTAATTGCAAGAGTTACCGTTCGCAACTAAATTCTGATATGCACTAAATGATATCTGATGCTTACGGTGTCACGTAGATACTACTACGAGAGCACGATAATACGATGACGATACTACGATATCACGGCATTACAATGATGATGGTACGATACTACGATAGCGAAATCACGACAGTACGATGGCGATAGTACGATACTACTATGACGATAACATGATAGCATGATGACGATACTACGATATAATATCGTAGTATCGTTATCGTGGCTTCGTGTTATCACCATCGCAGTATCGTGATATCGTGCTCTCGTTATAGGGCCATCGTAGTATCGACACGATAGCGATATCACGATGGCCTGAACGGAACACCGCGGATGCTTGCTTGTACCTGCGCAAATAAATCTTTGTCCATTCGGCATCCAGTTTTTCACAGTACTGCAGTCCCAGTTGGGATCACCCGACCCATTGAAGCCAACATTACACGCGTAGTCCGCCTGAACCGTGCTGTTGTTGACAATGGTAGCGTTGTCAACGCTCGGAGCATCACTACAGTCAGCTATCATACATACATGAGATAGCTAAGATAATGAAATTTGTCAGCGCAAGAAGAGAGCTAACTCCCATAGGGAGTTAGCTCTCTTTTTGTGCCGACAAATTACAATGCGTTTTGTACGAAGGCAGTAAATGTGTCGATGACAAATTTCTTCCGATTTGAAAGAAGAAAAAAAGAAATAGTATATAAATCGACAGATACGCATTTCACTGAAAAAAACGTAGCAACATTGCTAAGTAGGTATTATTTAATGTGAAGCTGCAGTTGCATATATGTTATTAAGTAAACACTTACGAGAGCAAATGAGAGCCTCGTCGATTGGCGGCCATTTCTTTACTTCACAATCCCAGACTGTGTCACCTGCCGTGATTGCGTAGCCATGGAAACACGCGTACGTCGCCACGGTGCCGTCTTCTGTGTAGTTCCCATATGTAACATTGGGCGCATCGCTGCAGTCGGCTGGAATGGGAATACGTGTACAGTGCAACCACTCTACAACACTGCCATCCTTGGGCAGACACAATATACAGGTAATTTTCCATGTGGGACATAAAATATCGACTGTTATAGACAGAGGGAGTGTGTTGTGGATATGATTGAATATAGAGGCAATTTTCCATTTGGGACACAAACTATCGACTATTATAGATAGAGGGAGGGTGTTGTGGAAAGGATTCAATATAGAGGCAATTGTCCATTTGAGACATAGCATATCAACTATTATTCTACACAAGAGTTCCGCGGAATCAAATGTCTCGCCTTGTTCCGCCTTGACCTTGACCCTGGGGCATTGACCTTGACCCTGGGGCCCCGAGAATAGTCATATATTCATCTACATAGCATAGTAAAGGTATGTATAATGTTTGATGACTGTAGCTGATAAGGTGTTGAAGTAATGACCGTAACACGAAAACTTAACATTGAATGATGACGACGACGACGACGACGACTCCGGAAAAGCAAAACCTTAGTCTCGCTTTCCGCTTTCGCGGGCGAGACAAAAACTGCCGACTTCAACATAAAGACTTAGAATATTGAAGAATGAAGTACAGAATCAAACAAGCTTTACAATTAAGTTCATCGCGTTTCCTTTTAAATGAAAGCCAACACAGAAATGATTTATGCTGCGTATGATTTGATTTGATTTATCTATTTTCTCTGTTAGTTTGCATAATACATTGCAATATAACAGCCCTGTACATACCCGCAATACAAAGTGCATCCACTGTAGCAAAACTAATACCCATGAAATGCATAGCAATGCGATGTAAATAGAAGTAATATCATCTCATGGATGAAATAAACAACTTCCAGTGAAATATAACTTCCGGCATATATATCCATATGTGAACTTGCCAAAACTGATAGTTGCAGCCTGTAACTATGTGACCCTCCCGTACCGTACTGGGGGCCGTTTCACTAAACTTCTTACGACTAAAATGTTCGTAAATGCAAATTTAGGATCGTCTGGAAATATAAATTTAAGGCTGTACATGTATTGAGCATAGGCTGCATATGCAGCCTATGCTCAATACATGTAAATCCAATAATTGTTTACAAAACAACATTGGTAATGTGAAATTTACAGACTATCATACTTTTGCACTTACGAACATTTTAGTCGTACGTGAAACGCCCCCCTGGTACGTACGGTACGGGAGGGTCATATATATACAGACTGCAACTATAAAACTGACACAACCTGCGAATCTCATTACACGTTTCTTACCTAAAATAGTTGACTAATTTACTTGGTGGGGGCTACAATAAATATACTAGTCATTTCTTTGCAACGAATATGACATCTGAAACAGATATGTACGTAATTCTGTAATTGTATAGTATGGTAGTGTAGACGTATTATGCATATGTAAGTATATGTAGTAATACAAAACTGGGCCCGGTTGCTCAAAACTTCTGTTTCAACAGTCCGTTAAAGGTACATGCCCACTCAGTAGGCACAAACTGTTCTTCATATCAGAGACATCATCTGAGACATTTTCTGGCAAAATAAACACTCATTCACCATTACCCCACGTATATCAAGTGTAAGTATACAAGCGGTGTAAGAGGATTGGACCGGAATATAGAGAATGGTAGGTTATTTCCTGAATGGGAAACAATATCTGGTAAGGCTTAGGAAACGGGATGGGCTAGGCTCTGCCATTTCCGTACCGCGCCAGATACTTTTTCCCATTCACAGCACTAACCTACTATTCTATTTATCCCGTCAACACCTACAAATGGCTTTACAATGCAAAACAAAAGATCTAGCCACCGCACATATTCATACGCAGTGATTAGGTCGTATTGACAGGATATCAAAAAAGTTTCACGGCACCGTGTTTCACGACACATACAGTAGCGCTTTTCTGCAGGTCAACTATACGTACTATACCAATACTATACGTATACTGTACCAATACGATATGTTTTATATACGATATGCATATAATATAAACGTACGGTATGTTTGTACCGTACATACCAACCAATATCGCATAGATATACCATTCAAATCGTACGTGTATACGATTTTTATACATGTGTATAATTCTGGTACGTTTGCATCGTACAAACATACCAGATTATGGTATGATTATGGTATATTCATACCATATCCGTACGGATATATCGTATATACGAACGGATATCGTATGTTTGTATAATATTCGTATAGTACGTTTGTACGATGATATGGCACAAACATACCAATATTATATGAGCAAACAATATGCTCATTAAATATACCAATACTATACGATTACGATATGTATACGATATTAGTATATACAAATAGGTAAGGAGCAGAAAAGCGCTACTGTATGCACTGTGTTGACGGGATAAATTGCTCTCTGACAGAGCTCCTGTCATTGAGAGATATTTTCAGCACCTGAGCCCTGATTGATACTTAGTCTAACAACTCAATAACATTTTCACTGCATACCTATGCACTCGAGAAGCTTCGGTGTCGGCGTCCAGTCTTTTCCCGTGCAGTTCCATGTCGTGTCGCCACTCACGTAGTAGCCGAAGTTACAGCTGTACGTTACAATCAAGTCCACCTCGTCTTTAGTCACCGTCGAGAAACTGACATTTGGAGAGTCGCTGCAATCCGCTGTTAAAGTGACCAATATGCGGTGAAATATTATATTTATTTCTGATACAAGCAACACATATTATTTTAAAATGCTTAATGAATGCAATGCACACACTTTGCATTGCTTCAAGAAAATATCAACGTGATAACCGATAACAGTTATGTATACATTATTAACATTATACACATTAATATGCTTGGCGCAGGATAGTCGTTCACATTTGGCTGGAAACAGCTTGTATCTATGGCAAGCCAAATGTACAATAATTCCTTAAACCATGGTTTGGAGCTTAAACCCTAGTTTAGGCTCCCCAAACCCTAGTTTGGGCTTAAACTGGCATTTGAGATCCCAAACGGTAGTTTTCTTAAACCCTGGTTTGGGCAATTATTGTGCACTTGGCGGCTCAAACCACCGTTTAGACTCTCAAACTAGGGTTTCTGATAGCTTAAACCACGGCTTGAGCTCAATCCCCTGTTTAGACTGCCCAAACCCTAGTTTAGGCTCGCCAAATGCACAATAATTCACTAAGCCCGAGTCTGTGAGTCTAAACCATGGTTTAGGCTCTCAACCCCAACTTTGAGCAATTATTGTGCATTTGGCCAGAAACTGCCGTTTGAGGTCGCAATCCAATAAAAAGCCAAAATCACGCACACGGAGCTAGCCTTCTTCTTTCACTCACCCCTTCAATTCATGTAGCCTATTTCACCAAGATTGCAAAGTATGCTTTCCTAGCAAAGTATACTTTGAGGGAGAAATGTTCAATTTTAGGATAAATTTATTAATTTTTATTATATTGAATTTATTACATTATCACAGCCATTTTAGCTGTGATAATGTAATAAATTCTGTATAATAAATCTGCATAGTTGTAACCATCAAATATATGCAATCGTTAGTTCTGTATGAAATAATGCATTTCGGAAAAATCAATGATTACTCCCTCAAAGTATACTTTGCTAGATAAGTATACTTTGCAATTTTGATGAAATCGGCTGCAGATCGGAACTTATAGCAAAAGCAACGGTGATGTATTTGTTATGTTACCTAGTTGCGAACGGTAACTCTTGCAATTACTCCCGTATCGTCCGTAGCTACGGACGGTACGGGATTAGATTGCAAGAGTTACCTTCGCAACTATATGTTTACCACCTATGGATTCCTAGATGTGGGAATTAGACAGCGGGGAAGACCTTGCTAGATTGCATATGCATGATGGACTTATCATTCCTCATCAAGTTCTTCCCCTTGTTTCACTAAACCCTTCAATTCCCAGATCATGAATTAGCTATAGGAAAGCGGGGAAAGCATTGCTAGATTATTGTCTGTTTTACGAAACTTGCCCAAATTGTACGGCTATATAAACAATGCAAACACAATATTGTTTGCGATAATATTAAATGTTATAAAAATTTAAGAATGAACCTTTTATTTCGTGTAATTTGGTCAAATATCGATAATAAAATGAATTATAGTGAGTTGTCTATGGGAATTTACCGTGGGCGAAAATGAAGTGGAGGACCTTGAGCAGGAGTCAAAAAACGAAAAAAAAAGAGAAGGAAATAGACTCCGAAACCCGGCTAGATAGCTTGGAAATGATAGAACTAAGAAAACGAAAGTTAAATTTTGAAAATCGACCCACTATTTCTGAAATTAGAAGTATGTCCCCATATTAAATCCCCATATACCTGTGAAGATGTCTCTTGGGAGTTAACATGGGGAAATTGTTTTTCATAATAAAATCAATATTGGACCAAATGTCAAGAAACAAAAAAGAACGCTCATTTTCAATGTTGATAAAATTGGATATTATCGAAGAAAAATGTTGTTTTTGTATTTTTTATAAAGCCGTAAAATGTGGGTAGGTTTTGTGAAACGGACATTACTGTCTGTTTCACGAAACCTGCCCAAATCTTACGGCCATATAAAGAATGCAAAAACAGTATTTTTTCGATAACATTAAATTTTATCAAAATTTAAGAATGAGCCTTCTCTTTATTTCGTGAAATTTGGTCAAATATTGATTTTATTGCGAAAAAAATAATTTCCCATGTCATTTACCCCATAGACCTCTTGGATTTAACATGGGGAAAATTTTATAATTTCAGAAATAGTGGACCGATTTGCAAAATTTAACTTTTTTTTTGTTAGTTAGATCATTTCCAAGCTATATAGCCAGGTTTCGGAGTCAATTTCCAAAATTTTCGTTTTCTGACTCGTCCTACAGCTCTTCCACCTCCTTCTCCCCAATGTTAAATTACCATAGACAAATAATCTTTTGTAATAAAATCAATATTTTACCAAAGTTCACGAAATAAAAAGATGGCTCATTCTTACATTTTGATACAATTTAATATTATCGAAACAAAATATACTGTTTTTGCATTGCTTTTATGGCCGTAAAATTTGGGCAGCTTTCGCGAAACAGACATTAGCTAAGATTACTCAGCTATGGATGCTGCACCCTTACGGAGTTAACCCCCTTCTTCCACTGACCCCTTCAATTCTTGAATACGGGAGTTAGACAACGGGGCGACATTGCTAGGTTACCCACCTATACATGAGAGTTCCACTGTACTGTTTGTCCACTGTTTGTCGACACAGTCCCACTGTGTGTCATCCTGGGAATGGTACCCGACCTCGCACTGGTAATCAGCTCTGTCGCCGTTATCGGTTTTCGCGGCATTAGTGATATTTGGGGAATCACTACAGTCGGCTGGAAACAGACATGATCTATTGCGTGTCACGTGATTCATGTTTGATTTATCAACCGTTTTTTTACGACGTCATCAGTCGCCGGTTCTGCTTATAACGTTTCCAAAGCATACGTCTTTAGATGCTACAATTGATTGACAAATATTTTATAATTAATTATCAGTAAATATATCTTCAAGAACTATACGTATAATTCTGCGAAAGTGAAATTGCCACCCGCACGTGATTTACTACGACAGACGTTTTACAGTTGGAGTCTGAATTTAAATTCCGTAAAACAAAGTAAAGTGCATTTCTATGAGCTCAAAAATAGGACAACCCCCTTGTTGCGAACGGTAACTCTTGGAATTACTTCCGTACCGTCCGTAACTAGCTACGGGAGTAGATTGCAAGAGTTACCTTCATAACATGACAACTCACCCCGCCCCCCCCCCCCAAATGCTGGATCCGCCCTGTGACATTAGCTAAGGTTACTCAGATATGGATGCTGCACCCTTACGGAGTTAACCCCCTTCTTCCACTGACCCCTTCAATTCTTGAATACGGGAGTTAGACAACGGGGAGACATTGCTAGGTTACCCACCTATACATGAGAGTTCCACTGTACTGTTTGTCCACTGTTTGTCGACACAGTCCCACTGTGTGTCATTCTGGGAATGGTACCCGACCTCGCACTGGTAATCAGCTATGACGCCGTTATCGGTTTTCGCGGCATTAGTGATATTTGGGGAATCACTACAGTCGGCTGGAAACAGACATGATCTACTGCGTGTCACGTGATTCATGTTTGATTTATCAACTGTTTTTTACGACGTCATCAGTCGCCGGTTCTGCTTATAACGTTTCCAAAGCATACATCTTTAGATGCTACAATTGCTTGACAAATATTGTATAATTATCAGGAAATATATCTTCAAGAACTATGCATAGAATTCTGCAAAAGTGAAATTGCCACCAGTACGTGATTTACTATGTTCACTCGTTGCTTACGATGAAGACGACGAACATTCGTGTATTATTTCCCGCTATTTAAAATGTTCAATGGAATATCGTTGATTATTTTATTTGTATACAATGTTTGCTTAAATTAGCGGCAAATTCATTTACAAAATTTCAGTATATACATGGATGAGCAAGGTCGTACGTGACAACGTGCGGAATGTGGGTCCGCATCCGCACATTCTGATCCGAATCTGCACTGTTCGCCATTCCATCAATGAAACACCCATCACGCTTCTAACAATAAGATCGTTATCAAGCTACAGGAGTGTGCTATTTGATCAGGAGCTACACTGGTCACAAATCCGATGAGCCTTGTTTCTCTAGTAACAGCCATCTATAGTTAAAGGTACATGCCCACGCAGCAGGTTACACTGTACTACTACTTTTCATTTTCTGTCATGCCTTATATGAGCCATTTGTCTACCCACTAACGAGTTATTTTTAATTACGGCGCGTGTTAATTGGTGTTAAATCGCATTTTATATGCCGCGACCAGAAAGGGTATTTTCCGACCTCGTACTATTTTTACCAACACGCGTCACGTGACACGGTCAATCATATCACATATTTGACATGCGCAGTGAAGTATCGGAAGTTGAGAACAAAAATCTCTGTTCGAGTCCAAATCTAAATCTCCACGTAACTCTTTCCATTTGGTGATCTGGTCGCCAATATTAACCACTCTCTCTCTCTGTACTGCCTGTCCCTCAGACATTTCGCCTTTTTTTTGGCCGACGCCGTTTCATACAATTTCCGTCCTGGACGTTTCGACATGTTGATAATCTTGTTTTCATATTGGGAAGCCTACTGACGCGCGTAGTATACTGCGCATGCGCACCGCAAGCCGTGATGTGAAAGTCGTCGTCCCCGCACATTATCAAAATAGACTGTTACCGCCGCGCGTCGCTAACAGTAAATTGATAATTAATAAATGATTATATTTGTATAGCGGTCACTCGTAATTTTTAGAACTGGTGGAATAGTGACATAATTATACACTTATTTAATTCCTATAAAGAACATTTTGTGCCTACTGCGTGGGCATGTACCTTTAACAGCAGTTAGTCCCAGCCAGAATCAATAACCGGTGTACTTTTTTTTCGTTGGGAAGCACACAAACCGAAAACTTCGAATTGAATGTAGCGCAACAACTATTATTCACAAATCAAAACGCCGCGAATTCAAGACATCGCAAATACTTATTATTAAATTCCACCACGGAAGCGGTGTCGCGCTTGCCGAGGCACCTTGACCGTAACATGATCTTGGGCACAATGAGTGTGTTCCAAATACTTACATGTATCAAGCGTCCAAATATTGAATCACTCCATCAAGTAATATCAAACAGAAATATTAAAGTTGTATCATGATGAAGAAACTTGTAAAAACGCGGACGACGACGACAACGACGACGACGGAAAAAGTGGCGACTACAGGTGCGACAAAAATCGCGAAATAAAAACACCGTATAATTATTGCGCTGTACAGTACCAGTGCATGTTAGCGAGTCGTTGTTTGGCGTCCAGGTCTTGCCTGAACAGTCCCACACCTCGTCCCCCGACGACGCGTATCCGACGTTACACGTGTACCGCGCCGTGACGCCAACCTCCTGTATCGTGGAGAAGTCAATGATGGCCGCATCGCTACAGTCGGCTACAAGCAGAAACATTAACCCCACGTTTACACGAGATATGTACACTGTACCGTACTTCAGACACGCATTGTGATTGTGTACCTTCGGACATCTGCGTAATTTCATAAAATACGTTTACAAAATTTACAAGATCTTCCGTAAATGGCGTCAAAAGTTGACAAAATATTCAGAGTACATGCGGTCTGTACTCTGATATTTTGTCAACTTATGACTTTATTTATGAAAAATATTGTAAATTTTGTAAACGTATATAATGAAATTAACCAGATGTCCAAAGGTACAAAATCGCATGGCGATTATTGCTGATTTGGAAATATAACAGTAAACCATCTACATAAGAACTGTTCCCAAATCACGCCCCCATGCTTATTGCTATATACATTTATACTGTATTTATGCACACATGTACCTGTAAATTTATCATCGGTTATTTTAACTGAATAGCGAACAACTATGTGACTAGAGCAACAGTATCGTGGTCTTACACCGTTTAAAACTTCATGAAAACCTTTATTTCTCCATCGAATAGATGTTGTCATCACAGAAACGCAGTACCGCATATCAACTATCTGAAGCTGTTCTCCCGCATTAACATTTCCATTACAGAAAGTCTAAAATTGTACATGCACCTATTATTAATACTATTATATCTAAAATGCAGTTGACGTGAAATGATAAATACACGAATTTCACCAAGACCTATCGATCTAAAAATATGTAGTCACAAAATCAAACGCGAAAAGATTTTCTGTTGATTAAAACAAAACATGTTCTGTGTATGTCTTCTGCAAGAACTACATTGCACCCACGCAAACTATGATCAATGGAAAAAACAGTGGGGCAATGATTTTGTTTTTAGTGGAATTAGCTCAAATAGCACAGACATTGGTATATTTCTAAATGTATCAGCAACATACGAAATCATAAAGAAATAATTTGTCGGCGACTTCAAATGCTTAAAATAAAATGGTTCAAACTCGGAATATACATTAATAAACATATATTGACCTAACACAGATGATATTACCTTTCTCAAAACAGTTGAGAAACTTTTATCGGATAACAACAGCGAAACACCAATCATTGGTGGCGATTTTAATAACGTTATACATTCTGACATAGATAAATTGAATGGAAGAACCGATACAAACAAAAAATGTTCCGAAAAAATAAATGATATAATAGCTAATAATGAACTGTACGATATATATAGAATAACATACCCAGAGACTAAACGATTTACGTGGCACTCAAACTACAGACCACCAATATTTTGTAGACTAGATTATTTTTTAATATCTTTGAATGTATTAAACACAGTAACCAGCTGCAATATAATACCAGGTTTCTTATCTGATCATTCTGCAATTACTCTCGATTTAAACATAAGTAATGTAATAAGGCAATCAGGGGATCGGGACACTTTAAAATTAATAGCAGTATTATACTGCATATAAAACATATATAACGAAGGCCATTCAAGACACAGTTCAAGATAATATTAATAGAGGATGCAATCCAAATACTATGTGGGAATTAATAAAAGGATCCATAAGAAATTAATCAATAAGATATTCAAGTAAACTAAAAAAGGAACAACGTAGCAATGAAATTAAATAACAATGGAAATTAAAAATCTAGAAAAGAAGATAGTAGAAAACCCAATGAACCAAGATTGTGTAGATCAGCTAAAAATCGAAAAAATAAACTTGATGAAATAAATGAAAGAAACACGAGAGGAATTATACTTAGATCAAAAGCAGAATGGGTTGAAGTGGGCCGAAAAAAACCCACAAAATACTTCTCTACTTTAGAAAAACAGCGATCCGAAGAACGGACAATGCAACAATTAATGATCGACAACAATATTGAAATGGATCAAAATGATATCCTTAAATACGTTAAACAATACTACGAACACATATATAGTGAAGATATTAACCTAGATCATGATGATAACTATTTCAAAACGAAAATAACCTACTAAATAATAATGACACAGAATCATGCGAAGGTATTATTACCGAATATGAATGTAAAACAGCGTTAAAAGATATTAAAAACATGAAAATCCCGGGCTCAGACAGTCATCACACAACTACCAGACAAAACAATATCCGAAATAAATAACATAATGTTCGATTTTTTATGGGATGGAAAACCAGACAAAATATCAAGAAAAACTATTATTATAAAACGTATTCAAGAATCACACAGTAATTGGAGCAAAGCCTACAAGGCAGAACTAAATAAATACGGCGGAGAATTACTCTTTAAATGCAACATTAATCAGTACGATGTAAACATTATTTGTAGAAAATCTTCTTTTTTAAATGAACTCATTATTTCATAGAGTAAAATCAACTTTAAAATGTTATCTGAAGATTCTCATAAATGAAATGAAATTATGGAATAATTCAATTCAAACGGAAATACCATATTTTATAATGATTGGTTTAGCAAAGGAATACTGTTTATTAAAAATATATATGATTACAGAAAAAAAGACTTTTACACATTTCAACAATGTTCAAGAAATAAAACAATTGTTCAATTTAAATACCGGTGGTTTTCTAAAATAGTATTCGCTACTAGGAAGCATTAAACATGATTGGAAAGCTAAAATAAGTCTGAAACAATAGATTACAATACACCGAGCTTCCATTTTCAAATAATAACTTCAAAGGAGAAAATAAGTAAAGTATTATACAAAAAGCAAATAGAACAATATAAAACAACAACTAATAAACCTGTTGTTAAATGGGAAAATCAGTTTAACAATCAAAATATACAATGGAAACAGATATTCACCATACCATTTCAATATACCATAATCACATATTCCAAACAACGCATTTCTATTTAAATGTAAAATAACACCATCCGATTTGTGTGAATTTTGCAATATGTCTATTGATTCAAACAAGCATATGTTATGGGAATGCATACACATACAAGCTTTCTGGTCAGATATAAACGAATTGCTAAACCAAAATATACAGTATAATACTTTATTAACATATTAATCCATTTAATTCTGTATTATTCGGGACACATGTAAGAAGAAAATAACAATTATTGGGTTCATAATTCTTTTGGCAAAATACTTTATTTTCAAATGTAAATGCAACACATCTCTACCACTAATCCAATATTTTAAATTATGTATCACAAACACAATCAAAATAGAAGAAACAATTGCCTTTATGAAGAATAAAATGAATATATTCAACCAGAAATATAATGATTTTATATTAACTATCTAATACTCTCAGTACATTATTACATAGTCATTAATACACCTTTTTTAAAAAAACATATTCT
This sequence comes from Conchocele bisecta, assembly GCA_029237695.1. NCBI lineage: Eukaryota > Metazoa > Mollusca > Bivalvia > Lucinida > Thyasiridae > Conchocele > Conchocele bisecta. Next base: position 54,561,977 of record CM055274.1, read on the forward strand.
TAAGTTACAATGGTGCAATTACCCTGATAGTCAGGAACTTTTAGAAACATTTAATTGTACAACTCTCACCTACTTGAAGACTATACTGGCGTTGTAAATTAACTCACTATATTCTACCTACAACTATGATTCAAACAAAATACATCACATTTATCTGTCTCCATCATCCATTATCTTCATTTATCGGTTATGTATTTCCTGCATTGAATCATATTCCCAAAAACATCATTGATGCCATCAAAATATACACCTGTTTCATGACAATATAGTTCATGCGGCATGAACTATATTGTCATGAAACTGGTGTAGATTGTGGTATCATTTAGTCTTGTAATATGATACTGTGTTCGGACATATCACCTCAAAATAGCAAATGATATGTCTAGTATTTTCTTTTGCACAATTAAATCAATAGGTGAAATGTTACAAAAGATCTACTTTACGTTTATCATCCAAGTGCATAGAGAAACTCCTATGTTTGTTGATATTAAGTTTGACGATACGAAGCATGTTCTTTAATATATGTCCGACAACAGTATCCATTCATGTTTTACATTTTTCCATGTATATCGTGTCTAGCTCTTTGTGATATAGTACATGCATTAATGAATAAATGTGGAAATGAAAAAAAAATCGCATGACGTGTCTCATATTAGAATATACAAAAAATGCTAAGATAATATAAATGTATCACGTGTGTGTGTGTATATATTCGCGTTAGCAAACTAGGCTTGCCGTATTCTAGTATATAGAATACAAGCTAGTTTCCTGATAAATAACTTCATTCCATATGCGGGAAGTCACAAAATAGTTTGTAGTAAATATGCGATATAAAAATACACGCATTTAGCATCTATCAAATTTATTCCACACGTCTGTATATTTACAAAGTCTATGCCCTCAGTACGGTGTTTGAATATCAGGGAGATCTCAATTGTTTTGTGCAAACTCAGCAATGATCAGTTAGATATATTCAGTCCGGTGAGATGCACTTTATTATGAATGACTGCCTCATATGTTGCACACATTTGAGGCAACTGTGGTCATTGTGGACGCCGTCTTGAATATTCTGGAGTAAGCTTCAGTGGGATTTCTGAAGAGTTTTAACCCTTAGACCGCTACACACAACAATTGTCATCTCCTGTTGCTTTTATATATTGCCTTATTTCTCAATAAAACATGGTTTGACAGCACTTCAGAATCATTTCCAATGGAAATGATTCTGAAGTGCTGTCAAAGCATGTTGTAAATTAGTATAAAGTGATGGCAAAGCATGTCTTTGATGATAAAATGGAAAATAGAAAGTAAACATAAGACGACAAAAAATTAAGATAGCGGGCTAAGGGTTGACATGTGATCGCTTATGATATTCTGAATATAGCATGTGGTATTTTTGTTCCGATTTCAATCCTAATGCTCTTCGCAGATTGGAGTTCTTCACAATTACCATTATTGAGACAAAATAAATGTAAAGTTACAGAATTGTGGATGTGACTGGAGAAATGTAACTTATGGGTGCTGCGACCAGTGGATATCCAGATAAGCATGAGCATCCGCACAGTGTGATCAGGATCTGCACTGCTTGTCATTCCATCAATGAAACAGCATTCAGTCCTCGAACACATAATATATAGGTCGTTATCATGCTAATTAGTTAGTGTGTTCTTTGAACAGGAACTTCACTGATCACAATAAGCCCAATTTCTCCAGCGCCAGCCACAATTTAGTTTAATTACAGCGGAACCTTTCTAAATCTGACACCATGGGTGGACAGCTGCAACTGTACGGTGTACATATATTCCGTTGTTTTGTATTTGTATTCTATTTATTTTTTGGGGGGTGTGGTCTCAAGTTTTTACTTGAAACATGTTGGCAGGTCTGTGGCTTAGAGAGGTTCCACTGTATGTGTCCGGCTTAGAGAGATGTTTCGCTGTTCTTACGTAGACACGAGAGTTCCCCCTCGGCGCCCCATGTCTTGGCCACACAATCCCACACTGCACCTACTGCAGGGTAGTAACCAAAGTCGCATGTGTAGTTCGCTTGCGCGCCGTCGTCCGTGTAATTGGCACGCACGACCGCTGGGGCATCGCTACAGTCCGCTAGGTGAAGGAAGGATTGGTTGGTTGGTTTTCTTTTGAGTTCATTGATTGTGGATGTGACTGTAGAAATTTGTGACCAGATCAAATAGCACACACATGTACATGTAGCCTGATAACAATATATATTGCTTGTTAGGATTGCTTGTTTTATTGATGGAATAGCAAACAGTGCAGATCCGGATCCTGATTTGGATCTACACTGGCCGCAAAACCGATAAGCCCCATTTCTCCAGTCACAGCCACAATTAATTAATTAAATAAATAAATAAATTAAATTACTTAAGTTTATTATTTATTCATCGTCTATTAATTACTATAGGTCATGTATTCATTTCTTGCTTAATTTGGTGATGTGTTAATTGATTGATTAATTTATTGATTGATTGATTAACTGATTGATCGATTTATTGCTTGATTTGTTGATTTAGCTTGGTTGAGTGGTTGGATGGTTGATCGACTGATTGATTGATAGCAGGCGCACGTGTGGAAAATAGAGAAACGTGGAACAGCGAGCATTCCTACCTATACAGGTGAGGTCCACCCCGGTTGGTATCCAACTTTTTAGACTACAGTTCCACTTCGTGTCGTCGACATGCGCGTAACCAAGGAAACAGGAGTAATCGACAACGAGGCCGTTCGTCACTGATTGTCCGCCATTGACGATGCTGGGTGCATCGGTGCAATCCGCTGGAATCCAACATAACACAGTGACACATCTCTAAACCGGACACCCTGGGGACCGCCCAGAGAGGTTTCACTGTAAGTCAAGCATTTGGTCATTCTGAGACACAGTTGTGTGCTGTGCGATCACGAACAGACATTATCACCTGAGATAAATGACCAAGAAATACGTCAAAAGTAAGATCACATGTGTTGTCTTGGTGTCCGGTTTAGAGAGGTTCCACTGTAATCACGTTTTGTTGAAAGAATGGGCTTTCACAGTGTAATAACAGTGAATTAAAAAATATCATAATTCACTAGTAATTAATACAATTTCCATGTATGATGATGTTCATATACAATAAATGTAATCTAACATGTGTGTGTATAGGAATGAATGGCCTTTTTGTGGAATTTATCGGGGTATAAACTTGGAAAAGTCGCGGGAATACTGGACGAAGGCCTTCGTCCAGTATTCCCTACCCCGATAAATTCCACAAAAAGGCCATTCATTCCTTGTAATTCCAGCATTTGAAATAAATTCATCAAGAAAATGTGTTTATTTTCCGTTTTCTTAAGAATTATTTTAACTGCGCCTCACGGTTACGGAAAGTAGTTCGGCGTGTGAGTTTACTGGGATATACATTTTGGACAGAGACTTGCTACGGGCCAATCAAATCAAGGGAAATGTGTAAATAATTTTGTGCTGGAATTATTATTTAATATGGTATTAGTTGATTGATTTTATAAGCAACTCGGCATAGCCTCATGCATCCCTATGCATCCATTAGACAAGTCCAGCTGACCTGAGGTGACTATATGACGGGTACTACCGTGCTTATTGTACAGTGGAACCTCTCTAAACCGGAAACCCAGCTAACCCTAATGATAATGCTTGTTCATGATTGCGCATTTCTTGCACGGCTCGTGTACCAGAATTACAGTGAAACCTCCCTAAACCGGACACCCTGGTGACCTCCCAGGGTGTCCGGTTTAGAGAGGTTCCACTGTATTACCAAACTGTCTCCACAGTATAAATTATAATCTAATAAAACTAGAAAATTGTTCGTAAAACAAAATTCTACCGATGTTGAGGATTCATGGATAAAACAGCAATCACTAAAACATATTTTCAGAGTCGAAAAAGTGGCATTACTGCGGATGGATCAGTTGGAATGTTAAGCAAAAACTCCTGCACTTGATGGTTGGGATGTATACCGGGTATGAAGAGAATCGGCCAAAAAGTAGTTCGCCGGACAATGAAAAAAGGTTATCAGAGTTAAAAAGGGGCATACCTGCTTATGGATCGGTGGGAGAGCGAATATGTTTACGTTACGCACTCCTGTACTTGATGGTAGGGTTGTATACCGAATATGAAGAGAATCGGCCAACAAGTGTAGAAGTAGTTCGCCGGACAAGGAAAGAAAATTTGTTCAGAATCGAAAAAGGGCCATAACTCTGGATGTATCCGTGGGACAGCGAAAATTTTTACATTACACACTCCTGCACTTGATGGTAGGGCTGTATACCGAATATGAAGAGAATCGACCAAAAGTAATTCGCCGGACAAGAAAAATTGTCTACTGACAGACGGACGGACGGAGGACGGACGGACAGACGGACTGACATACAATTTAAACACTATATGCCACCGACAATTATCGTTTCGGTCGCATAATAAAACACATACATGTATCCAATTCAAATTCATTGTTGCTGCACTCCACGTTGACGTAAAACGTTTCTCGTCAAAACAGGCGCCTGGCGAATTCCCATTCAGCTACGTGCAGAAAATACTGCAGTTTCGTTAACCGACGAAAATGCGTTTATATTATGCGAAACATCTAAGTAGAGCGGACCGGTTCAATTTTCGACGTGAAATAGTTTACGCCGGTTGGGTTGCAGCACCTGTGGCACTCACAGGTTCAACTAAGGGACCTTACTAGAGGTTTATGTTGTTACAACTCATTTGAACCGTCTCGTTTTTGGCTTGAAAATTAATACCTAACGGTATCACACATGTTAAACAAACACTAAAGACAGTTTTATTTACCCTAACAGATTATAATCTCATAATAAATCAGATTGTAATTGTTGTTTCAATTGCTGATGCTTTTAGGTACATTTAGTACAAGTTATTGTTCATCTATTGGATGTTTAAAGAATTAAATGCGAGGTAGCGCTAGCTACCGCAGCATTTGGTTCCTTAAAAATCCAATATGTGAACAATAACATACTTATACTTAGCCAGGTGTATTATACAGTCTCCCATCCGAGAGTATTGATTTTTAATTACCTATCGAACAGATGTGTGTAATCTGGTAATTATGTAACTTAATGGGCTTAAATATTGCAATATGTGAAATAAGTGGAGCGCGATACTGGCCAGTGATTGGCTTAGAAAGTAGGGCGAATTATAAATGAATTTATAAATAGACATATATTCGTCACTTCAAACTGAGGTATCTGCACCCCCCCCCCCCCTCCCCCACCCCCAACCCACCCACCCTCCATCAAACAGCTACACCTCCAACATGCACGTAGGATGACAGCCCCCCCATGAAGTGGGGGGGGGCACCGACCCGCATGGCTGGTCCCTCTCACACACTGGACAGCGCGAGATGGCCAATGTCGGGGAGGGATCAGAGTGCGGGCCCCGCTGTGGGACCTTAGGGTACGGTCCGTGAACAAAAACACCCTAAACCTATCTAGAACAAGCCCACAAATCGGGGCCCCAAACTAGATAAATTATGTACAGCATGCCATGTATTTAACAAACTTGTCGTGTATATATATAGCCATGTTAGACTATACAACTAAAAACGATTTAACCCGCGCCGTAAACGCAACGTAAGCAGAATCGAGTAACTATACCTTTATTAGCCAAGGAGCCAACAACCCGTGGGAGGGAGTCCGCAGAGAACAAATTAATAACACGGCGGACCCGCCCCCACGGGTGCCGGCCCCAAGGCCCGCGCCATAAACAACAACTATTGAACGAAGAATCCTCAAAAAATAGAATATCCGCAAAAAACACTTTATACCAATTGGAATCCTCAAAAACAAAATAACACAAATAAGAACTCATCAAACAAGTGTGTAGCTAGGTAGCAATGAGATAAAACAACATCATGCCTAAAAACCATGAAAAAGAATGTGCCACAACAATAGCACAACCAGCATACGTACAGGTATCTCATAGTATTGTAGTTGATAGACGTAGGGCTAAATTAAGCCATGACACATGGCGTCCTCAGGCGCGGGTTGGTCGCCCGCGCCACGAGACAAAGGCGCCCCACTAGCCTAGACGTGAGCACTGGACGCTACACGACAGGCATATGGCTGAACCAGCCAACTAACACTCACCAAAAAACAAAAATAAGCAAAAAAAACCACCCACCGTACTAAAACACTAGATAGGTAGATGAGCGCACTAGATAGGCAGATAGGCGCACAAGTATGATAGTCATGAAAACAGGTAATACAGAAGACACAACCACGTCCAAACATCAAGACAAGACGCCGCTGGCCCATATCCCGGCCCAAGACGTGCAGAGGAAGCCGGGACCACACACAAGACAATTAAAAAAAAACAAAAAAAAAAAAGGAATAAATCCCATGCATCAAGTTGTCTCTCCCCATGGGATATGTACCCAATCCTAAAGTGCACATAGCAAATCCCCTGGCCCGCGGCCCCCGGATGAAATAAAAGAAATAAATACAACATTTCCAACTATTCCCGGCGGCCCCCAAATACAATGCCAAAACACAAGGACCCACATACCACCCATGCTTCCCCCATTGTCGTGTACACTCTCTATTCCAGATTTTCATTAAAATTAAAATGTACATAATGTCCATACGTCAATATGAAGGTTTTTTAACAAGCGGTGATATGTGCAAATTATGTGTATACTAAATACGCATGGTATGCACAAGCACCGAAAATGAAACAAAACATGACTTTTTTTTTTTTACAAAGGGCAAATCCAGCCCCCCTCACAAAAACAAAAAGCCATGGCGCTCTGCCGGGGGGCCACGGCCTAGGGCGGGGGACTTCCTTGCCCCCGGGATCAGTCCCCCGCCTGGTGTGCCCCTCTGCTGAGTGGAACATGGTTTTGCGTGCTCCTCTGGGCATGCTCTGTGTGACGGCGGAGCGGATAACAGGCTCGGGTAGGACTTTCTGGACTGGGGGTCCACGGGTCTGCTCGCGGATGGACCGGAGACACCGCTCGTCACACCGCCACGGCGAGCTATGGACGACACCGCAACAAGCCGACGACGCGCCCCTTCCCGAGTTCCTTTCTTGCCTCAGTATCAAATCATACACACACAAACACAGACCCAGCCTAAATGCAAAAATACCCCACATAAGGGCCACGGCGGGCTTCCAACGCCAAATAAGATCCATATAAAAAACCTCGTACCAGACAAATGTTGGCAGACAGCATATTTTCAACTAATAAGGCCTGCTATCCACATAGCCCAACAATAGGGTCTTAGCAGGCCACCCCACCAAGTTAGGATTATCATACGTTTTTTTATTCTGCCTTTTGCAGACGGCATACAGTTCCAGCGAGTCCGTGCGGCCGTAAAACATAAGCATCAGTCAGTCAGGTATAATCTGAGTCATGACTACTTACGGCCACAGACGAGTCCCTGTGTGCCGCCGATCCACGTATCAGCCACGCAGTCCCAGGTGGGCGTCGTCTGGACGGCCAAACTGTCCGTATAGCCGTGACCACACGTGTAGTTCGCCGTGTTACCGTCTTCCACGACCGTCGTGTGTGACACCCCGGGCGCCTGACCGCAGTTGCCTGAATCATAAATAATAAATGTGACTGCAAGCCGTATTAACTTACATAGTGGGCAGGTAGACAATAGTGACAATACACTCAGATAACTACTTACAAGTCACTGGGTTCGATAACGTATGTATGCTAATACAGGTAATTATCTACAGCACTGTGTATTGTTCTTACTGTTACTGGATTCTCAAACATTTTAAAAAAGTGTCAACAAGCTTTTCAGATATCAAACTTTGTATATAAATGGGATGAAAACAATGCATAGCACGCTGTTAACTGATGTCTTCCGATAATGTTGCACTCACATTTTATTCACGTGTTTGTCATATAATTAGTGGTATGTGTCAAACGATACAATAGGTCAAACTGGCCAATGGCTTGCACACACTAAGATGGCCGACATGGCAACTTCATGCACTGTGTGTGATATAGTAAGTAATATATGCAATGTTCACATGTATGTTATACATTTATCCCATCACATTTGCAAGGTGTATGATCACGTGGTTACAACAATAACAACAACAACAACAAGAAGTACTAAAACTTCCAGAAGCCCTCCGATTCAAAGTACATTCTTTTATTTTGTCCTTATTATGTAACGGGTTTTGATGAAATATGGCGCATCAAACGCCTGTTGTTAAGCTGCATTTTGTGGTCTCTGTACTTTGGCCCAAACTTCTGTGGTTTTCGCGAAATCGATTCTTCGCAAAGACGTCATAAGTATGTGCCGAACTCCCGGGACCACCAAATTCAGCTCATGATCCTAACTCCTAATTATAATCATGAAAATCGATACAAAAAAAAACAACTATATTTTCCAGTTACGTGAATTGTTTTATTATGTAACAGTAACTCACCTTGAACTTGACTCACAAGGAAGACCGAAAGAAACAGAAGTAATATAAGAACTGCTGCGTGGTTTCCTTCACTTCTCCTGTTATCACGTGACATTCTCCGCATGCGCCGTGTTCGTTGGACCACGTAACTGTGAGTAGGCAAATACACTTGGCGATACTTTCAAATTGCACTGCCAATACGATACATACATGTATAGGAAACTGCAAAAGAAACTTTACATAGTTATCGCCGTTGTTCGTTGCGTAGAAAATGCAATATTTTCCGTAAATATTGACACAAAATTCACGGCCCATGTTGAATTGAATTGAACAGCTACACGGTTCAACGAACACGGCGAATTTAATTCCGCATGGGCTGTGAATTTTGTGTCAGCGTTCGACGTCATTTGGCGGAAAATACTACTGGTTTCCGAAATCAATATAAAGTGGAAATCGGCGATGCGGTAAAGTAGATACTAATAATAAGTGTAAATTTAGCATCGTTTGAAAATTTCTCTTGATGGATTTACATTTATTGAGCATAAGCTGCATATGCAGCATATGCTCAATAAATGTAAATTCAATACTTGTTTACAAGAAAACATTGTTAATGTGAAATTGACAGACTATCACAAGTTTGCACTTACGAACATTTTAATCGTACGAAGTTTAGTGAAACGGCACCCTGAGCCGGATGCAAAGATAAGTAACTCTTCGAGCACGGTTCGTCCCCTGTACGAGGAGATAACTGCACAACCGTTAATCGTGCCATGATTATCAACGTCTCTGAACAGGTATTTATAATGCAAACTCGCAGTCAAGCAAATTGCTTGTCTGAGCCTGAGCTGTGGCACAGCTCAGGCTCAGCCAATCAAACTGCTTGCTTTCACGCACAATATTCAGGCATTTTGAAGTAAAGAAGTTGACAAGTATGGCAACATTAGCGCAGGCAGTTGTGTACCGACCGTCGTACAGACTGACAACCATATTCTAAGTTAGTTATCCTACCCCCACCCCACACAACCATATCCGCACATTCAGCTTTCCCAATAATGTGGGTATATATACGTAGAAATGTGGCTAGATGCGGGATATATATTTTTATAAAAGGACCTTCATATGTCACTATTTTATTAATGAAATTGTACCCATAAACAACACAAATAAAAATGCACGTTCAGTATACAAGCACTGGGTCTCAGATATGCGCAGTAATAACATAAATAGGTAAACATAAGGCCATTATAAAATAAATGCTAGATTCTCATCCATTTTCTTTTTCAAAATGGGGACGGGGGTTGAAATTTTATTTTTTATTTTATATGTTCTGGATATAGGAAATACCGACCATCGACCATCGTTATGCTGGGAATGAAAATAATGGCTACACTCTCTAACTTAATAGCAAATGACAATTCATCAATGTCTTTCTTATTTCTCTCTGAAAAATGTGTAATTACCCACTGCATGCTCCCACCACGTATTGACATTAAATACAAATCGTGGCGGGCCTTAATTCTCGGGGCTGGTGGGGATGAGAATCTAGCATTTATTTTATAATGAAATAATGTAATTATGGATTTGTATCGCTGTTTGATTTGTAAAGCCATATGCACAAATGAATAACATGCAAGCAATCTGGATTTGTTCACAAATATGTTTTTTTATAATATAATCGGGTAAAGATCGTTCTGAAGGCTAGTTATTTTCTCAGTTGATCGTTGCTAATATACTTCAAGTTAAAGGTATTCACGTCGACACTTGAATGGAAATATAGTTCTAACTGAAAGGTAGAAATACAATTTTACAGCAAATAAGAATTGCGTTTCGCAAATTGTGCTTACTGGCACCGGTATAGCGAGCATGTTTGTCCAGTGCTCGCCTCTGTTCATCACGTTTGTGTTGATTTAATATGATATTTATTAAACATAGCCTCGTTTCTTATGAAATAAAAATAATCGTTTAATAAATATCATGTTAAGTCATCACGCATTTCAGATCTTATATATACTGATTATCTGAGCCATCATCTGTAGCCGATTTCACCAACATTTCAAAGTATACATTTCTTGCACAGTAGACTTTGAGGGAGAAATTATTAATTTAAGGATACATAGAGTAATTTTTATTATACTGAATTTATTACATTATCACAGCCATAATGGCTGTGATAATGTAATAAATTCAGTATAATAATGCTGCATACTTTTAATCATAGTTAGTTCTATATGAAATAATGTATTTCGGGAAAAATAAATCATTACTCCCTCAAAGTATACTTTGCTAGAAAAGTATACTTTGTAATGTTGGTGAAATAGGCTACTGAGACATGTATCAATGATGTACATGCAGAGTAACGACTAAGAAATGGTACAGTGCGTCGCTTACGAATTGATGGGGTCAGTGAAAGAAGGGGGGAGTTAGCTTCTTTTGTTCACTGACCACTATATGGGCCACTGTAAATATGTTTATTACGATTCTTGCGAACTGAAGGGGTCAGTTGAAGAAAAGGGATAAATCCAAGAGGATTGGGCCACTGTAAACAAGCTTAGTATGATGTTTACTAACTGAAGGGGCTATTTGAAGAAGGGGTTAAATCCCTTATGGATGTATCCCCATTTTCCAATGACCCCTTCGATTACATACGTAATGCTATTGTCACGGTACGTAACTCACGCCCCGGCCCGATGCACATTTATCTCGCTCTGTGATATTTGGCGCCCAACGAGGGACCGTGACTGATAAATACTGCCCAAATTTTACCAAAAATATGGAAGAGCATGGTTAGAGGATGCGGCTGTGGTTACTTTTTGCATTTTAAAGATATTTGTAGTGTTGACGGGATAAATAGAATAATAGGTTAGTGCCGTGAATGGGAAAAATATGTGGGGCGGCACGGAAACGGGATGAGCGAGCCTTGCCAGATATGTTTTCCCATTCACGGCACTAACGTACTATTCTATATTTATCTTATCTATCTATCTACTCAAAGATTTGTTATAACTACCAATCTATAATGATAATTTATGCTATTTGAGGATGATAACGATGATTATGGAGAAGAAATAGAACGACAGTATATGCAAGCTAGTGGGCATCTAAAACAAATCACCGAAGATTCATAATTGCCATCCGTGGAATTACATGACACCCAATCAAGGTGTATGATCACGTGGTACTAACAACAACAACAAGTACTGAAACTTCCAGAATCCATCTGATTCAAAGTACGTATTGTTTTATATTGTTCTTATTACGTAACGGATTTTGATTAAATATGGCGCATCAAAAGCGTCTTGTTAAGCTGCATTTGGTGGTATATGTATGTTCGCCCAAACTTATGTAGCTTTTGTTAAGAATCTGTTTCCGTGTCTACCGACACGGAAATCGATTCTTTGCAACAACGACATAAGTCTGTGCCGAACTCCCTGGAACACCAAATACAACTCTTGAAGACGCATTTGCTGCTCCATATTTCATCAAAATCCGTGCATATTAAGGAAAATATCAAATAATACTTACTTTGGAGTGGGCGACGTTGTTGTTGTTGTAACCACGTGATCATGAACCTTTGACTGTCTAACAGTTAGCTATCTTATATGTAAGGGTGGGAATTGGCTCAAAGAACATTCCATACCTGGAGGACTGTCTAATAGCCGCTGTGGTTTGTGTACTGAGTCAATAGTAACTGCATCAGAATAGTATAGAAGCCATGGAGGGACTTCTGACTTCAATACTTCTAACTTCATTACTTCTAACTTCCTGATTTGTAACTTCCTACTTCTAACTTCCAACTTCATTATTTCCAACTTCATTACTACTTACTTCCAACTTCCAACTTCATCACTTCATACTTACTTACTTCTAACTTCCTTACTTCTAACTTCATTACTTCTTACTTCTTACGTCTTACTTCTTACTTCTTACTTCTTACTTCTAACTTCCTTACTTCCTTACTTCTGACTTCATTACTTCTAAGAAGTAATGAAGTTAGAAGCAAGGAAGTTAGAAGTAAGGAAGTTATACGTAAGAAGTGATGAAGTTGGAAGTTGGAAGTAAAAAGTAAAGAGGTTAGAAGCAAGAAGTAAGAAAGTTAGAATTAGGAAGTAATGAAGTTGGAAGTTAGAAGCAAGGAAGTAGGAAGTTAGAAGTCCCTCCAGGGCTTTCATAGCTTCCACACTATATGTCGCTGACTTTGTTTTACATGTTTGTTATTTATTGATACAAAAAAATAACAACAATAAACGGGTTGTCCACTGACGATTAAAAAAAGAGAGAGACCATAATTCTAGTTTCAGTGTTCAGAAATACGATACAGTGCAACCTCTCTACAATAGCCACTCATGGGAAGACGTAAAACTGACTGTTGTAGATAGGTGGCTGTTGTAGGGAGGTTAATGCTGAATTAAATGTTGACGTCTGATGTTTATTTTTTTATTCGATAATTCTCATCAAGTACATGCTTCGACATAATTTTAGAATCATTTCCAATGCAAATGATTCTAAAGTGCTGTCAAAACATGTTTTCGAACAACATCAGACGATAATTTTCGTGCTCAGCAGTCTAATGGTTAGATATAGAGGAAATCATCCATTGGGGATCATATGAAATAGCGGCTGTTACAGAGAGGGTGTTGTTGTAGAAAGGTGGCCGTTCGGGGAGGTTCGACGGTAAAAATCTGCAGTTACAGTAACTGTTATTCGTCTGTTTCATCACATTCCTCTCATATCTGAGATACAGCAACTTTAACCCTTACTACGCTGAATTAAATGTTGTCGTCTGCTGGAAATGTTTTATTTTCAATATTTCTCGACAAAAACCTGGTTTTGACAGCACATGAGAATCGTCTCCAGTCGAGACGATTCTCATGTGCTGTCAAAACCAGTTTTTTGTTAGGAATTAAAGCAAAAATGAAAAACAGCAGACGGCAATTTTCGTCAACAGCGTAGGAAGGGTTAACATTAAAAGTACATGCCCACTCAGTAGGCACAAACTGTTCTTTATAGGAATTAAATAAGTGTATAATTGTGTCACTATTCCACCAGTTCTTCAAATTATGAGTGCCCGCTATACAGATATAATCATTTACTAACATTTATTTTACTGATAGTGACGCGCGGTGATATCAGGCTATTTTCATATGCAAATGAGGCATGGTATTTTTTTATTATTTATACGAATTAACTAATTGCACATCAAACAATAATACAGAGAATAAATAGTAATGTCAGTGTGGAAATTTACGTCTGATATAAAATGTATAATAATGCCAATCAATACGTGGGGTAATGGAGAATGAATGTTTTGCCAGAAAATGTCTGTGATGATGTCTCTGATATAAAGAACAGTTTGTGCCTACTGAGTAGGTACGTACCTTTGACTGTGCAAATTAGGATATTAAACTGAAGATAATTATTTTCATGACATTTTAAGTAACTGGTTAGTAATATTACGTCAATTACAACATACACCGTAACACTGAGTTATTGTATAAAACAAATAACCTACCATAAAATGTAGTCTCCCAACACATTAAAACCACTTTGCGCAATTAAATGTGTAATCAGTGCACGTTTTAAATGTAATTAACACAAAATAACTAAAGATACAATAAATCGTCTTTGGCATTACCTCCCTTATCGCAACACCGTATATCCCCTAGATTAATTTCGAAAATCGGTCACATTTATCATAAATGACGTCGAAAATTGACAAGAAAATCAGAACTCATGCGGAATTCAATTCCGCATGAGCACTGATTTTTTTGTCAGTTTTTGAAAGTTATTTTCAACAAAAATGCGGGAAGTCAATATCGGTATAAGCACGGTGATGGCAATAAAGCTGGTTATACCAGGGTGTGTCACTTTTGTTACCAACCTGAGCATAACGTCGTACACAATACAAAAAATGCAAAACAAAACCAATGACTTAACATAGAATGGGTAATTAAAACTCACAGACAATGGTGTTTATGTCGCTTAAATAGATTTGAACTTTCACGAATTCCTTTATCAAAGTACAGATTTACGAATCTTGTGTGAGATACATGTATATATAATAATATACCAAACCAAAAAAATAACGAAGAAGTAAACATGCATATACATACACTGTCTGGTGGTAAATGAGAAAACAATGACTATACACAATATACAATGTAATTATATTTTGGATTGCGTATTTATAGTATTTGCTTTTATATTATTTGTAATATTTGTCCGTATTTGGCAGGCAAGTACAGTTAAACTTGCATTAAGGGAGACACCAAAAATGGTCGCTTAGAACAATGGTCTCTTAACACAAAAACGAAAAAAAATGGAAATCCGGGTACTGGTATGTCCGGTTATATGGTTTAATATTCGGAATCGGGAAATCGCGAATATTAAACATTAACAAAATAATAAATACATTAGAATACGACCGGTAATGCTTACTGTGCACTTTTTTTAATTATGCAGGCTTTACTTTGATCAAAATAGATGAATGAATTGGAATGATATTGCGAAATAAAATCACCCAGCTGAAATCGCAAAAAGGCAAAGTCATACAGTATTAATATGCGAGAGGTAACTAAATCTACAGGATACTTGCTACATATAGTCCTTAGTGATTTCAGTGGCAGAATGTGGGATCACGTAACAACTGATTTTTTTTTCCGCTAACGCTCGAATAAAAATGACGTACTATCAGTAGTAGGTTTTCTAAATATCTTTCAAACGGCGCTCAACTTTTACCACCCATTATTTAATTCCCTGCATGTTAGTGGTTTTTGTTTACAATTATTTAGTGTACCTTAGCGCCACATATGGAATACTGTCTCCGTATATTTGACTGTTACTACAACCAATAGGGCTTATGGAATTTGTGACCAGTGTAGCTCCTGTAGCCGATTTCACCAACATTGCAAAGTATACTTTTCTAGCAAAGTTAACGCAGCGTTAACAAGTCCGCGTCCATAGAATACGACGTCATCTGTGGTCATTTTCGAGCATAAAACGTTACCTGATAAATAGAATACCAGGCTAGTGTATTTTGATGTTCATCAGGCTCGGCTCGGAAACGGTAGGAATTCCTCGGCAAGCCTCGGAATTCCTACGCGTTTCCTAGCCTTGCCTGATAAACTTAATATCAAAAGACACTAGCCTGGTATTCTCTATATATTGCTTGTTAGAAGCAAGACGGGTGTTTCATTGGTGCAATGGCGAACAGGGCGGATCCTGATCCGACTGTGCGGATGAGGAAGCTGGTATGTATCTACACTGGTCGCAAAAACCCATACGCCCCATGTCTACAGTTACAACCACATATATGTTAACCCGAATTCTTTTTAATGGTAACGCAGGGCGGCTTACCGTTTGTCGCCCTGCGTTACGTGCATAAATTCGGCTTATATATGAGACACGCCATGTGATTTTGTACCTTCAGACATCCGCGTAATTTCATGAAATACGTTGACAAAATATACAATATTTTCCGTATATGGCGTCAAAAGTTGACGAAATTTTCAGACTACATGTGGAATACTTTGTCAACTTTTGACTTTATTTATGATAAATATATAAATTTTGTAAACGTATTTAATGAAATTACGCAGATGTCCGAAGCTACACATTCACATGACGTGTCTCAATTATGTGTGTGCGTGTCTTTTATTTTGTTGATTATATAAGCGAGTCACAGTCTACAGGCATGTGACAAAGAACAGTAGACAAGCCGATATCTGGGGCGTATCTGGGGCGTACGATACCATCCAACATTTTGTCGAGAAAATCATGTAAATCTGAAATCGAATTTATTTTAACACATGCGGAGTTAGGTGTTATTCTTTTTCTCCAAATTATCATATGAATACATGTAAATATTCCACCAATAAGAACGACAATGGTTTAAATACAAACGTGGCTGTGACTGGATAAATTTAGCTTATGTGTGTTGCGACCAGAGTAGATCCAGATCAGCCTGTGCATCCGCAGTCTGATCAGAATCTGCATTGCTCTCCATTTCATCAATGAACCGACTGTCTTGCTTCTAATAAACATGTATAGTGTTATACCAGGCTGCATGAGTGTGCTATTTGATCAGGAGATACACCGGTCCCAAATCCCATAAGCCCCATTTCTCCAGTCACAGCCACATATACAAACCCGATACCATTGATAAGCCATGTTTTAGTATGTGCAATAGCGTGCAATTGTTGAATAGTTCATTAGTATGAAATCAAATATGCACAAATAAAACATGTCTACGATCCGGCAAAACGTGGCTTATTACAAATAAAAGCTAATTACTGTATGTTTCACGAGACCTGCCCAAAGTGAACAGATGTGTCCCCGTCGGGCTCCAGAAAAGGAATTATTAATTAGTAATTGAGTATTTTCATGTTTAATGAAAACATGTCTTGGCATTTCATTAGAATTGTCTCCTCGGAACGAACACGACAGGTTGGAACTAACCTGTCGTGTTCGTTCGTGTGTGCACTTACACGCTGACCCCACTGTAGCTCCCGATCAAATAGGTCGCTCATGTAGCCTGAAAACGGTATACATTTGTATTGCTTGTTAGAAGCATGACGGGTGTTTCATTGATATAGTAGCGAAGAGTGTGTTCCTGATCAGACTGTGCAGATGCACAGGCTGATCAGGATCGACACTGTTCGCAAAACCCATGGCGTCAACATTTGACAAACTTTTCAGAGTACATGCGGAATTATATAGAGGATATTCCATTAGCTGATAAGGATCAAAACTATAATTAACAATATTAAGGGCGTTTCATTGTCTGAATGATGCACAGTGCGGGCCCTAATCAGACTGAGCGGACGCGCTCACTGATATCAATGGTCGCATACTCCTTAAACCATGATATATCTCGAGTCACGGCGACATTTCCGGAGGGTTGTAAGTAATGTTGATATAACTTCTAGCCCCAACCAGGGGCGGATCCAGCATTTGGTGAACGGGGGTGTGTCTAGTTGCGAAGGTAACTCTTGCAATATACTCCCGTACCGTCCGTAGCTAGGGGGTGTCTAGTTGCGAAGGTAACTCTTACAATATACTCCCGTACCGTCCGTAGCTAGCTACGGGCGGTACGGGAGTAATTGCAAGAGTTACCGTTCGCAACTAGGGGGTTGTCCTATTTTCGGTCTCTTCGAAATGCACGTTCCTGTGTTTTACGGCATTTAAATCATTTAGTAATATTTATTTTACTAATAGTGACTCGCGGTGGTATCATGCTATTGTCACATGTTTTAATTATTTATACTAATTATATGTGTCACTTGAAAAAATATAGTGTAAAGTATGATCATTGCACATCAATAAATAAATACAGAGAATAAATAGTAATGTCCGTTAACATTTTAAGGAAACTCAGTTATCGCCCCTGATATCAGTGTGGAAATTTACGTCTGATATATTATGTATAATAACGCCAATCAATACGTGGGGTAATGGTGAATGAATGGTTATTTTGCCAGAAATGTCTCGGATTATGTCTCTGATATAAAGAACATGTTGTGCCTACTGAGTGGGCATGTACCTTTAAGAATCGGCTCATAGTCAAACGATCCGTAAGCTAAAACACGATTAGAAAACCATCAAACAAATCTATATGAACCAATTCAGGCGGCAATAGTTCTCGTTTTGAAAGTTTGTTACTTCTTATTTAACACTTTGCATGCTGGGAAATGTTTGGGCTATAAATAGTTCAAAAATAGCAGACGACACAATTCATTGTATTTTTTTTTATTTCTCCCAATAAATATCAGGAATATGTCTTGGAATTTCATTAGAATTGCGTCCAGAGGACGCAATTCTATATTCCCAGACATATTTAGAGAGTGAAATAAGAAACATACTCGTAACTAGTTGGATGTTATTTTCACCGCTAGCATGCAAAGAGTTAAATGTTCACCATTCAGCTATTGTGTCATACTGCTGTGAATGGACAAACGTACGGAGCCCCGCAGGGGACGTAGAATTCTTTTTTATTAATTCGTTGCCACGAGTTAACAATTCGTTCCCACGAATTAACAATTCGTTCCCTCAATTTAACAATTCGTTCCCTCGAAATAACAATTCGTTCCCTCGAATTAACATTGTTATATCGTGGGAGCGAATTGTTAATTCGAGGAACGAATTGTCTTTCGTGGGAACGAATTGTTAATTCGAGGGAACGAATTGTTATATAGTGGGAACGATTGTTATTTCGTTGGAACGAATTGTTAATTCGAGGGAACGTTCTATTTCGTGGGAACGGATTGTTAAATTGAGGAAACGAATTGTTATATCGTGGGATCGGATTGTTAAATTGAGGAAACGAATTGTTATATCGTGGGAACGAATTAATTAAAAAAATCCATGTTCCCTGTGGGGCTCCGTACAAACAGATATGAAACTACAGCTTTTATATGCCCGTTTGAAAAATGGCACATATTATAGTATAGCCTCTCCATCAGTCCGTCCGTCCGTCCGAGTTGTGTGAGTTGTGTTAATGTTTCCGGGTGCCTATCATCTCCGTAGCCTAAGTCCGATTGACTTTAAACTTGATAAACGTGTTTATCATCATCCCTGTTTTATTCCATAGCCCACACATGCGGACCACGTGCTTATGGACAAGACTAAATTTGCGTACCATCCATAGTTCCATAGCCCACCCATGCGGCCCGAATGCAAAGGTCAAGGCAAAATTAATTACCAATAATTTCAGTTGGAAAATATGAGTTAAATATTGTGACTATCAGTTGTATCTCTGCAACCAAGTCAGATGAACTTGAAACTTCATACAGTGAAACCTCTCTAAACCGGACATCCTGGGAGGTCCCCAGGGTGTCTGGCTTAGAGAGGTTTCACTGTAAATCACGCATTGGATCATTCTGAGCTATAGCTATGTGCTATGCGATCACGAACATAAATGACCAAGAAACTCATCACATAATAATTCCAGCACAAAAATATTTACACAATTCCCTAACATTTGATTGGTCCGTTGCAAGTCTCCGTCCAAAATTTATATCCCAGTAAACTCCATGCCGAACTACTTTCAGTAACCGTCAGGTGCAGTTAAAATAATTCTTAAGAAAACGGAAAATAAACACATTTTCTTGATGAATTTATTTCAAATGCTGGAATTATAAGGAATGAATGGCCTTTTTGTGGAATTTATCGGGGATATAAACTTGGAAAAGTCGCGGGAATACTGGACGAGGCCTTCCGGCCTTCGTCCAGTATTCCCGCGACTTTTCAAAGTTTATACCCCGATAAATTCCACAAAAAGGCCATTCATTCCTATAAGAAACTCATCACATATACGATCACAGGTGTTGTATTGGTGTCCGGTTTAGAGAGGTTCCACTGTACTGTACATGTATTTGTCATCGACCAAATTTACATTCTAAAGCCCACGCATGCGGCCCTGTGTTCAATTTTCAAAATCAAATGACTTTAAAGGTACATGCCCACGCAGTAGGTTATACTATATTGAGACAGATATTTTTGTATATTCTGTACGTATGACATTTTCTGGCAAAATAAACATTCATTCACCATTACCCCACGTATTGATTGGCATTATTATACATTTTATATCAGACGAAAATGTTCACACTGATGTCAGGGGCGATAACCGTGTTTCCTTAAAATGTTAACGGACATTACTATTTATTCTCTGTAATATTTGTTGATGTGTAATGATCATAATTTATAATCTGTCGAAACTATTATTTTTTCAGGTGACGCATTTAATTAGTATAAATAAAAAAAAACATTCATGCCTCATTTGCATATGAAAATAGTCTGATACCACCGCGCGTCACTATCAGTAAATAAATATTTCTAAATGATTATATCTGTTTTGCGGGCACTTGTAAATTTTAGAACTGGTGGAATAGTGACACAATTATACACTTATTTAATTTCTATAAAGAACATTGCGTGCTTACTGAGTGGGCATGTACCTTTAAGTTAGAAATTTGTGTTAAAGTTTTGATCTACCTGTTATCTCAGCAGACCTAAGTCGAATTGGTTTGAACCTTCATATATGTATCTGTCATCATCCATATTTTCATTATATAGCACACCTATACGGCCCCTGTGTTCAATGTCAAGGTCAGGGGGGCCATTTCACTAAACTTCTTACGACTAAAATGTTCGTAACTGCACATTTAGGATCGTCTGGAAATTTCAATTGATGAATTTACATTTATTGAGCATAGGCTGCATATGCAGCCTATGCTCAATAAATGTAAATCCAATAATTGTTTACAAGAAAACATTGTTAATGTGAAATTTACAGATTATCATAAGTTTGCACTTACGAACATTTAGTCGTACGAAGTTTAGTGAAACGGCCCCCAGATGAAATACAAATTTGCAAATTATATTTTTTTTTAATTTGCTTTGATCCTTTTTTTTTTAAAAATACGTAAAATTTTTGGAGCGTCCATCAGTGTTTCTGATTTCTTGTGTCGCGTAATTCTCCCCCTTGGTGACAGGTTCTGCCTCGACGGGCGTATATTGTGATCCGTGGCACTCTTGTTGAATGTCATAAGATCCTGTGTTTTAATACAAATCAATGTGTCGGTAATCGTATAACTAGCGTGGATATCCATATTCCCATCACAGTTGTCGCTGAGCGCCAAGTTTCGTGTTCTGTTAAAGGTACTTTCCCAGTCAGTAGGCACAAAATGTGTTTTTATAAGAATTAAATAAGTGTATAATTGTGTCAATATTCCACCAGTTCTAAAAATTACGAGTGCCCGCTATACAGATATAATCAGTTAGTAATATTTATTTACTGATAGTGACGCGCGGTGGTATCAGGCTATTTTCATATGCAATTGAGGCTTGATATTTTTTAATTATTTATACTAATTAAATGTGTCACCTGAAAATATAATTTATCCCGTCAACACAGTGCGTATGTGCCGTGAAACACGGTGCCGTGAAACATTTTTGATATCCAGTCAATACAATTTTTGCATTTTACAGCCATTTGTAGGTGTTGTCGGTATAAATAGAATAGTAGGTTAGTGCCGTAAATGGGAAAAAATATCTGGCGCGGCACGGAAACGGGATGTGCTCGGCATAGCCTCGCCCATCCCGTTTCCTGAGCCTTGCCAGATATTTGTTCCCATTCACGGCACTAACCTACTATTCTCTTACTATTTTCCTTATTTCTGAACCAAAATATATGTTGTGACCACTCATTTGAACCGTCTCGGCGAGACGGTTCAAATGAGTGGTCACAACATATACTTCTGATGAGAAATAAAGAAATTATTGAGCCTTGCCGGATATTTTTTCCCATTCACGGCACTAACCTACTATTCTCTATATCTTCGACAGATTAAGTAAGATCATTGCACATCAATAAACATACAGACCATACAGATACTAAATAGTAATGTCCGTTAACATTTTAAGGAAACACGGTTATCGCTCCTGATATCAGTGTGGAAATTTGATACGTCTGATATAAAATGTATAACAATGCCAATCAATACGTGGGATAATGGTAAAAGAATGTTTATTTTGCCAGAAAATATCTCAGATGATGTCTCTGATATAAAGAACATGTGCCTACTGACTGGGCATGTACCTTTAATGTAGGCTATTCATCAATTATTCATGTATCATACTGATGTAGACATTGTATGCCATTACGCTATTCCTTCACTACAAATTGGCGAGTATAATAATGCTACATCAGGGATCAACAAATGAGAAACAAGCGACGTCTGTATATGACCTTGATTTTGAACGTAACACCTCATTCACTCAATTAATGGTTCGACCCTGGCCATTCTACCTCCAACCTGGATGTTTGACACTTTCATTGGTCGCACGACGTCATGATGCAGGGCTCCAGATAAGGAAGTATAGTAATTGAGTAGTTTCACTACATCATTTTTGAAGCAATTGGGTATTTCAAAATTTGAAATGGGTACAATAAAATCACACTACTGTTTAGACATAAACAGGCAACACTTATTGAATTGTCTGTTTCGAAATGAAAACATGTCTGGCATTTCATTAGAATTGTCTCCTCCTTGGAGACAATTCTAATGAAATACAAAGATGTGTTTTCATGGAAAATAAGACAAATTATGCTATATTTGTGGCCTGTTTATTGTTTTCTGCAGCATGATAAAGGTACCACAAAATTGTTATTGCTTTTTGATACTCGCAACTTCTGATTTCAATTGGGTTTTTGGAAATTTTAATTGGGTATTTAAGCAAATACGCAGCTTATCTGGAGCTCTGATGATGTGAGTGTTACCTGATAAATAGAATACCAACTAATGTCTTTTGATACGAGTATTATATTTATCAGGCAAGGCTAGGAAATTGTAGGAATATCGAGGCTCGCAGATGAATTTCTACTGTTTCCCAGCCTTGCCTGGTAAACTTGATATGAAAATAATTTAGCCTGGTATTCTCTATGACACAGCTCATCACTGTAACACGGATGGACCAGGCACTATAATTATCTGGCGACATCGGGGAGTACTCTCATCTAATACAATTACGACACTCAGAAATTATTTCCGGACTGGAACAATCTCGGACATCGGTAACGCAATATCGACAACAAGCGCGTATCGTTAACGCGTGTAAGATTACAGTAACGCATGAATATTTCAGTAACACCATGCTGTTGCTGGATTGGGTTATTGACAGAAATACCATATCGGTGCATTTCCTTGCTATGTATATAATGCACATCGGTAACGTATAAACAATATCGGCAACCAACACGCACATCGGTACCGCATGTAATATAGCAGTAACTCGTGTAAGATAGCAGTAACGTATGTAATATAGCAGTAACGCATATAAGGTAGCAGTAACGAATGCAATGTATCAGTAACGCATGTAATATAGTAGTAACACGTTGTAACTTATGGACAATATCGACGACCAGCACGCACATAGGTAACGCATGTAGATATCAGTAACGCGTGTAAGATAGCAGTAACGGGTGTACGATGACGGTAAGGCATGCTGTTGTTGGGTTGGTTTATTGTCAGTATTTCGTAACGTGGCGCCTTAAACGTTTTTCCGCGACGCGGTAGGCTCAACGTTAAAGTCCGTCAGTCGTGCCAAAACTGAGTCTGTCACAAGAACGGCAACACATTCTATTCCAATAGACCCATTTGCTACTAATGCAACACAAATTAGTATTGCTAACATAATGCGTCTAACAAGCAATATAAATCGCTATCAGGCTACAGGAGTGTGCTATTTGATCAGGAGCTACACTGGTCACAAATCCATTAGCCGTATATCTCCAGTCACAGACACATACCACGGTCGCCTGGGTGCCGTTTCACTAAACTTCTTACCACTAAAATGTTCGTAAGTGCAAATTTAGAACCGTCTGGAAATTTCAATTGATGGATTTACATGTATTAAGCATAGGCTGCATATGCAGCCTATGCTGAATAACTGTAAATCCAACAATTTTTTACACGAAAACATTGTTAATGTGACATTTACAAACTATCATAATTTTGTACTTACGAACATTTTAGTCGTACGAAGTTTAGTGAAGCGGGCCCCTGTTGTTTAGGCCTGTTTTGAGCTACATTGTTGTTATAAATACAGACACTGGGCCAGAATACAGAGGCACTGGGTCTCAGATATATAGGCAGCGCTCCAGATAAGATGCGTATTGGCCTATTTTACGCACTTATTTTAGCAGTATATGCATTGATTATCAAAAGTTCGAGTACAAAATACTCACACCAGTGTGAAAATACGTATTGATTTTCAAATTGAGTAGAGAAATGAATGTAAAAAAGTTTAAATTTACTTAGCAAAAAGCAATTTTGTTTTATCATTTGTTCCCTACTTAATAAGGAAGAAAATCAATAATACATAATGCATTGACTTTGAAATATGGGTGTTTAATACTTTTTAGATTATCTGGATCTCTGTATATGCTTAGAAAGTGATTAGGACAGGTTAGGAAACTTTGTGAATTGTAGATTTGTACACAAGTTGAAGACTGGCATGTGACATGAAAATGCCCATTTTAAAAAATATCCAATTACCACACCCACCTGTTTTCGTACTGAACGTTACCTTACGTAACGTACCATACGACAACACTGGTGGGTAATGCTATTTTAATGGGATTGTTTTTATGTCACAGGTCAGAGTCATATACCTGTGAATGTATTTCTGAACCCAATTGTACATATATCGACTGGAAAAAAATCGGATTTGTAAAAACCTAATTATAATGCTGAAAAATAAACTAGCGTTTGCAACGCCAGTTGTTTTGCAATTTTATAAACATGTTTTTCAAGAATAGAATAGAATAGAATAATATTTATTGACTTAAACTAAATAGTGTATCGTCGGCAAGGAAATATATACAACATACATGCAAGACACAATACACATGGATCAACAATGAATACTGAATTGTACTAATGGAAATGATTCTAACATGTTGTCAAACCATGTTTTAGTGTACTGAATTATGCAGCAGTTTTCACACAGGATATCCACACAAGCGTATCATACACTGCATGAACACGACAAAACGGCAACAACGACACGCATACATGAAGTTATAAACGGTGTGGATTCCTATGTGAATCATGTGCTGTATAATGAGGATGGATGAGCTTAACCCTGAAGTATGCTAGTCCGTACCTTGCAAGCCTTAAATATGAATTTATTCACACTAATGTGACGGCTATTGCTTTTGCAATTGTTACTAATTTATTTAGTTAGATTAATTACACAAGCGTCTATAATTGAAACTACATTCCAATTGTGGCATAGTATAATCCTTTTACAACGATCAATAAATAATTATCACAATTGTTCTGTACTGGTACATGTATACAGTGCTCCAGATAAGAATTTGTAATTGAGTATTGTCATTCCATCATTTCTGAAGCAATTTGGTATTTCAAAATCTTAATTGGGTAAAATCACATCAACAGACAGCAATTGTTGAATAGCTTGCTTCGATATGAAAACATGTCTTGGCATTTCATTAGAATTGTCTCCTTGGAGACAATTCTAATGAAATATCAAGGTGTGTTTTCATGGAAAATAAGAAAAATATGCTATATTTTTGGTCTGTTTAATGTTTTCTGCAGCATGGTAAAGGTACCATCAATTTTTTATTGCTTTCTGATGCTCGCTACTTCTGATTTCAATGTTTTTGGCAATCTGAATTGGGTATTTAATTAAATACGCAGCTTATCTGGAGCAATGCATGTATTGCATAAATAAAAAATTCTGGCTGGCAAAGTTACTTCCCCTGCTTACCACAGTTTCTGACAGTAAGTACTTGATATATAGCGTATGTTTTCGGAGTTTTCATTAACAAAAATGATGCATTTGATTGATATATGGCATGTACTCTCCATGAAGCGAAAAAAACAACAACCACATATTGAAAATCTGAAACATCATCCGTGACATGGTGCCTTTAAAGGTGCATACCCACTCAGTATAGACACAAAATGTTCGTTATATCAGAGATATTATCCGAGACATTTTCTGGCAAAATAAACATTCATTCACCATTACCTACGTATCGATTGGCAGAATTATACATTTGATAACAAACATACATTTTCACATTAATATCAGGGGCGATAACCGTGCTTCATTAAAATGTTAACGGACACTACTATTGATTATCTGTATTTATTTTTTATGTTCAATTCTCATACTTTACAATCTGTAAAAAATATTTTTGTTTCAGGTGACGCTTTTAATTAGTATAAATAATTACAAAATATCATGAATGCCTCATTTGCATATGAAAATAGCCTGATACCACCACGAGACACTATCAGTAAAATAAACATTACTAAATTATTATATATGTATAGCGGACACTCGTAAGTTTTATAACTGGTGGAATAGTGACACTATTATACACTTATTTAATTCCTATAAAGAACAGTTTGTGCCTACTGAGTGGGCATGTACCTTTAACGCCATGTATATTTGAGAGCAAATCCATTTTCACATAATTGATATGTGCCTGTGACTGGAGTAATGCAGCATATGGATTTTGCGAACAATGTAGATCCAGATCAGCATGTGCATCCGCACAGTCTGATCAGGATCTGCACTGTCCGCCATTCTATCAGTGAAATACCCGTCGTGCTGGTAACAAGCAACATAGACCGTTAATAGGCAACGTGAGTGGACTATATTGACCAGGAGCTATGCTTGTCACAATTTCCATAAGTCCCATTTCTTTAGTCCAAGCCACATTTACGTTTCAATAGTGCCATGTTGTAAATTTCTTCAGAGAAGATACGAATACTGATGCTACCCTACAAACTGGCCGTGAGTACTGTACATGTATGTTATTGTTTACCCTAGTTTATCGATCAATGAAAGAACAGCATTTCGTCTCAATTAATCGCATATTGCGACACTTTCGCCAATATCTATTAAATTAATCATTAAATGTTCAGCCGCTATATTTAGAACTGATGTTACGCATGTGTCATCAGTTCACGAGACGCAAAGCATATTACCACCCACACACGTGCTCACTTCGTGTCACACCGCCAATCACATACTAGTATAGCGATTCCAAATCACGCTTAGGCTGCTAAACAATAAGTATGTTATAGTTCACATATTGGATTTTTAATAAATTAATTTATTAAAAATCCAATATATGAACTATAACTATTACCTAAAAGCAAACCATGGACATGCGTATGTAAGTCTATGGGAATTTGTTCTAATAGATATGTCGCTGTCGGTCAGTAGCTCATGTTGTCGATCCAAAGCTCATGCAAGCTTATGTCATTTGTTACTATCATGCCGAAGTTAAATAAATAGTTTGTATTGTATTGTATTACAGTGGAGTTCATTGTATTGTATTGCATTATATTGCATTGTATTGTATTACATTGTATTGTATTGTATTGTATTGTATTACATCGTATTGTATTACAGTTTATTGTATTACCGTATATTACATTACACTGTATTGTATTACACTGTATTGTATTATATTACATTGCATTACAGTGTATTGTATTGTATTGCATGTATTGATTTGCACTGTATTATATTACATTGTATTGTATTACAGTGTATTACAGTGTATTACAGTGAATTACAGTGTATTGTATTGTATTACAGTGTATTGTATTGTATTGTATTGTATTTATTGAATTGCACTGTATTGCAAGGCATAGCATCTCATCGTATCGTACCATATCGTAATGTCGTCCACACGCCTCCGGGAATTCCACTGCTCAACAATCACCATTAACGGCAAACGAGCATTGCGGGTTACCGGGCCATGTTTATCAGCCTATGAGATCACATGTATCATATTAATATGTGGCTGTGACTGAAGGAATGGAGCTTATGGGTTTTACGACCAGTGTCGATCCAGATCAGCCAGTGCATCCGCACAGTCTGATCAGGATCGTCACTGTTCGTCATTCCATCAATGAAACACCCAGTATGCTTCTAACCAGCAATATACATCGTTATCAGGCTGTTTAATTAGGAGCAACACTGGCCACGAAGGTCTCATTTCTCCAGTCACGGCCACATATATGGAACTATCCATGAGGCCTTTTCCCTCTAGCAGAGGGATTATAGATTATACATTTTATACCAGACATAAATTTCCACAATAACTGTGTTTCCTTCAAATGTTAACGGACATTACTATTACTTCTCTGTATTCATTTTTGATGTGCAACGATCATACTTTATCATCTGTCAAAAATGTTACTGTTTCAGGTGACGCATTTAATTAGTATAAATAATTAAAATATAGCATGCCTCATTTGCATATGAATATAGCCTGATACCACCGCGAGCCACTATACGTAAAATAACTATTACTAATTGATTATATCTGTAAAGCGGGCACTAGTAATTTTCAGAACTGGTAGAATAGTGACACAATTATACACTTATTTAATTCCTACATGTTGTGCCTACTGAGTGGGTATGTACCTTTACTTATCTAGCGAAGTGGACATTGAGGGAGTAATCATTTATTTTTCCCGAAATGGAGTACATGTATTTCATATAGAACTAACGACTGCGTATATTTGATGATTATGAAAAGTATGCAGAATTAGTATACTGAATTATTACATTATCACAGCCAAAATGGCTGTGATAATGTGATAAATTCAGTATAATAAAAATTAATATTGTTTTAAAGTCACTCGTAAAACAATATGTATTACATGTGCTTCCCTTCGGAGGTTATTGGAAATTACTAAAAAATAATTATTTTTCCTTAAATAAAAAATTTCTTCCTCAAAGTATACTTAGCAATTTTTGTGAAATCGGCTACTGTCACGGACTATGTCAATGAAGTCAAATCCACAGTGAACGCCTCTTCATACCGGAGGCACAATATGGTACATTAACTGAACCAGTGCGCCATTACGTAATAAACAATATATTCACATTATCGCTCTCAGGTAAGAAACTACTGGTTGTTTTTGCTATGAATGTTGGTACAAACTCGACAGCAAAGTGCGTATTACATTCCCGCGTTTACTGTTAATATTTCTCCCAATGTTGACATCATTTAATGAGAATATCGCTATGTTCATAATAATCAATATGGGCAAATACAGCATTTCCAATTACCGATAATTGCCATTGGTCAGGACAAAGTGGTGTGTGCTTTGTCTGTGACCAGGGCAACCGCAAAATCAGTCTGCGCATGTCCTGTTAGGAAAAATCAGACCCCCTGCTGTTCGCTATTAATAATAAATTTTACGAAATTATTCCGCAAATTATATGTGACGCCCATCTTGAACTATTCAGATTATGTATCTGGCTGCTTGCTTGCACAATCTAACTTGCTATGAAATCGCAATTATAATGTATATTGTTTGTCGTGGCTCGTCACAGATAGATAATTGCATATACACATACCGTATTGTGGAATATATATCACATTTACATCTGCGTTTTGGGAATTAGTGTAACATTAATAGCTCCAGGATACATTGACAGTATAATGGAGCGGGAGTTCTCCCACCTTGGGTATTGTATGTCACGCACACCTGCTATTTAGGCCCGCTTCGATATACATGTTCCTAAATTTAGATCGGATCACAAAGACAAAATGCATTCCTACCCTATTATGATGGTGGGTCTAGTTTACGGGGTATTAACAAGTTCATCAACTAGCGATTTTTATAAAACAACATATGAGCTAACTTGTCAGTTCAATCCAATGGTAAACATTTCATTCAATGTTGCTTGCCTTGAAAATGAGATTGTTGTTAGATTACAATTCGCGTTAACGCATTTAGCAACACAATAGTCGGCCATCTTTAATCTTGACTTATTGTCGTAGTTTTCTGGGTATGTTCCGAAAGTGTCAAAACATTTACTAGTTTTCATTGGCTGATAATTCCAACACAAAAATATTAACACAATTCCCTAACATTTGATTGGCCCGTAGCAAGTCTCTGTCCAAAATTTATATCTCAGTAAACTCCCACGCCGAACTACTTTCTACAGGTGCGCTGTAAACACATTTTCTTGATGAATTTATTTCAAATGCTGGAATTATAAGGAATGAATGGCCTTTTTGTGGAATTTATCCCGGCCTCGTCCAGTGTTCCCGCGACTTTTCCAAATGTTGTTGTTTTTTTTTCGAAAATTGTAATTTGTTATCGCCAATTGTTTATTGTTATCGCCAATTGCGAAAGTGGCTATTCCAAGTTGATACCCCGATAAATTCCACAAAAAGGCCATTCATTGATCATCTCGTAGATGAATGAGACACAGTGAAGGAAAACTTTAAACTTTTCTATTGTTTATGATTTTAACAATATTAAAGAGCAGATTAATGGCGGACGCAGAAAATCACGGTAGGTTCGTGAACAAAATGGCAAACATTACCAGTAGTTATTCCAAACACTGGATTTGTTGGAATGTTTAAAGGACTTTTATAGGTCAAGTCATGCTTATTTTACTCACCTGACGTAAAGCACATCGCGGCTGCACACATGTCTATAAATTACAAAATATGTGAATACCCCGAAAACTGGCGTCAAGACGATACTGTCTGTTTCACGAAACCTGCCCAAATTGTACGGCCATATAATCAATGCAAAAACATTATTTATTTCGATAATATTAAATTTTATAAAAATTTAAGAATGAGCATTATTTTTATTTCGTGAAATTGGCCACATATTGATTTTATTACGAAAAATGAGTTCTCTATGGGAATTTAACATGGGAAAAAAGATTGGAGAACCTGAAGGAAATTGTTTCCGAAATATATATAGATAGCTTGGAAATGATCTAACTAAGAAAACAAATGTTACATTTTGAAAATCGGTCCACTATTTCTGAAATGAAGATGTCTATGGGGATGTAACATGTGGAGAAAAAAATTCTCAATAAAATCAATATTGGACCATATTTCACGAAATAAAAAGTAGGCTCATTCTTCAATTTTGAACGACTGCATATATTTGATGAATAAAAGTATGTAGAATTATTATACTGAATGTATTACATTATCACAGCCAGTTTGGCTGTGATAATGTAATAAATTCAGTATAATAAAAGTATCCTTAAATTGAAAATTTCCCCCTCAAAGTGTACTTAGCAAGATAAGTATGCTTAGCAATGTTGGTGAAATCGGCTACTGGACGATTTGTACACGTGTTAGAAGGTGACATAACGTTACAATAATGAAGCATGCTCCAATCTGAAACTGTAAAAAGCCTTATTCCGGGAAACGCGTCATATCCAAGACGAAATATATATAGCTTCTACAACGAAACACGCACCTTCAGAAAAAGAGACATGCTGGTATAAACGTAATCCAGTCGGCATATCCAGAGCGTCATGTCACGCCTGGTCACATAGACCAACATCACGATGGACAAACGGCAGTTTGTTTGTTTATTGGTGTATAACGGCCTATCAACAGCTAAGGCCATGTACGGCCGGGCAAACGGGTTTGATCCAGTTTTATCCTGCTGCACAGAGGGGGGGGGGGGTCCCAA
Organism: Conchocele bisecta; assembly: GCA_029237695.1. Lineage (NCBI taxonomy): Eukaryota > Metazoa > Mollusca > Bivalvia > Lucinida > Thyasiridae > Conchocele > Conchocele bisecta. The sequence continues at coordinate 54,593,401 of CM055274.1, forward strand.
ACAATCAGAACATTTACATCGAGAACAAATATATTCAGGTCCATACCACACCAAGTCACTTGGCCCCTACCCCTAAAATAGGATTACGAATAACCGTAATACTCACATAAGGGTTTAACCAGATTCAACAGTCACATACAAAATGCCAAGACTTATGTGAGGGCCAAACCAGGTCTCCAGTCGGAATTCGGTAAGGATGAACCCCGATCGTTAAACTACCTATCGCAAACAGTAGACGAACGACAATGCAAGAACATATCTAGACCAGAAACTGAATGATAACACTGTTCCTGCGAAACACATAATGTAGATATCCAGCCACCGAAACATGTCGTCGATTAATAATTACTGTCATATTATAGAAATCTGAAGCTCTACCGTATGGTCAACACTTTCAGTACTTTGATTTTCTGTTCTATTTATAAGTTCAATTTAATCTCTACGCGGCATAGAAATAAAGTAAAGGAACGAAATTTACGTTTCTAAATATTCAATTTTGCGCGGAGTAGAAACGAATAGACGGAATTTGCCGAACGTCTCTAACGAGTGCCCATATTGGAAAGCCGATGAATGTGTTGAGGTGTCTCGCGGGTTCGACTCACGCCATGCATTCAGCATGTTCAGTGTAGGAATATCTACGGTTCCGGTGTGACTGCCGTGCGTGTAACGGATTATCGTGGAACGTATACAGAAAGCAGGGTAACCTCTCTTAAGCCGGACACAGGGTGTTCGGTCTATAGTCCGTTTCACGAAACCTGCCCAAATTTTACGGCTATATAAACCATGCAAAAACAATATTTCTTTCGATAATATTAAATTAAAGCAAAATTTAAGAATGAGCCTTCTTTTTATTTCGTGAAATTTGGTCAAATATTGGTTTTATTACGAAAAATTGATTTCTCTATGGGAATTTAACATGGGGGGAAAAGAGGTAGAGGACTTGTTTATGTTTTGTTTCTGAAATTTTTCTGAAATTCTGAAAAATGTCCCCATGTTAAATCCCCATAGACATCTTCACTGTCTATGGGGATTTAACATGGGGAAATTTTGTTTTCGCAATAAAATCAATATTTGACAAAATTTCACGAAATAAAAAGAAGGCTCATTCTTAAATTTTCCTTTAATTTAATATTATCAAAATAAATCTTGTTTTTGAATTGTTTATATAGCCGTAAAATTTGGGCAGCTTTCGTGAAACAGACAGTAGAGATGTTGCAATATGCAGTGGAACATCTCTAAGCCTGACACCCTGGGAGATCCACATGGTGTCAGGTTTAGAGATAGTCCACTGTACATTTTGTGTATTTACCTACCTAAGATATGCTTTCGTGATTTGCGATAATTAACAGACATTATCATCGGAGATAAATGATAGTGAAACACATGAAGATTAATCACATACGTGTTTAGTGTGTTGTTTAGAGAACATCTGTTGTAATGTACATTGGACTAGAATATGGGCTTATATGTGCAAAATACGTTAAAATCATCAAGTTTTGCATTTCGCGTTGAACATATATTATATTTTTATATGCACAAAATGCGTTAATATTGTACACAGACAAGTCTATTTCATAGAACATATGCGAATGTGTAAACCACTTTGACAAGTGTTTAGGTTTTGGCTATTTCATGGATTATATGTTAATTGTGTGCACTTTTTTTAAGTTAAACTATGTCATGAGACTTATGCTAATATGTGTAAAATATCTTGAGATTTACAGAGACAAGCTTTTCAACTTTGGCTAATTCGTAGAGCATATGCTAATATTTAATTATACCGTAACCTAAACATTGTACACAGACACGCTTTTCACTTTCGACTAGTTCATGTTAATGTGTGCCAAATACGTTCACATCGGCGATTGGGTGTTGCAATGATAGGAATTGAACATACATCTTAAAGCTATATTCAGAAACTGTTGAACGGTAACTAATTACATGTAAGATAGACTCCACATCTGTTGAGCGGTAAATAGAGAATAGTCGGTTAGTACCGTGAATGGGAAAAGATATCTGGCAAGGCTCAGGAAACGGGATGGGCGAGGCTCTGCCGAGCACATCCCATTTCCTTGCCGCGCCAGATATTTTTTCCCATTCACGGCACTAACCTACTATTCTATTTATCCCGTCAACACCTACAAATGGCTGTAAAATGCAAAAATAGTATTGACAGGATATCAAACATGTTTCACGGCACTGTGTTTCACGGCACATACGCACTGTGTTGACGGCATAAATACATACAGACATGCAAGACAGATTTTGTTCTCATTAGTATTCTGTATTTCTGTGTTTCTACATTACGTCTTAGAATCATTTACACATGTCATGATGATTTCAAAGAAAGATACCAAAAACAAATGGTGTGATATTTTAAAAAATAAATAATACATTTAATATTTAGATAAAATGTGTATTTGTATTTTCCGGTATAATTCATCTTTTGGATTTAAAATGCACCGGTTTCACGACGGGCTGCCTCTCAGCTCTGCTTAGAGCCATCTTATAACACATTTTCGTCTAGTAACCGGTGCAAATTGTTTTCATGAATTATTTAAACTATATTGCTAATGATTCAATCAAATGTGTACGATTAACAAAGTACATAATAATTGCAAATGTCGTGGGGTACCAATTCTCGGCCGGTGGTCCATTTATAGGCGAAAGCGTTGAACATGATCCCCGCTCTGCAATTATCCCCATTATCGCATCATCGTTTTTCGCCGATATTTATTCTCGGGAATAGCTCCACTTTCCGTGAATGACGTCGAAAATTTACATAAATTACAGAGCTCATGCGGAATTGAATTCCGCATGAGCTCTGATTTTTAGGTCAATTTCCGACGTGTCTTACGGAAAATATGAGTGATTTTCTGAATCAATAACGGCGAAAAACAACACAAGGGAGATAGCAACCCAGCGACGGGCACGTAAAACATTGTATTAGTTTCTAGTGACAATGCCGTACACTGTGGTGAACAATACATCAGGGAATATCACTACTTATTCCGTGGACAAATTAGGGGATAACATCGACGTACTAAATGAAATGGAAAATATCACTGGCTATTCTGTGGATAACCTCGATGAACTGAATAAACTGGGAAATAGCACAGGCTATTCTATGTATAACCTCGAGGACCTGAATGCGCGGGAAAAACGGTTACTAACGCCGCTAATGGTGTACCTATTCTTCATTAGCATCGCCGGGACGATTGGCAATGGAGTATCCCTGTACATCTATTCGTTCAACTTCACACCGTCTAATTCCCGGTGTTTCCTGATATTCGTCTCCTTTCTGGAACTTATATCATGCCTTGTTATCATACCGTGCGAGATAAGTTTAATATTCAGACAACTTACATTTTCGTCGGATCTTCAATGCAAGCTTTTCATTTTCATCAACATTTCCCAAGTGAGTGCGGGTTCTGTGATTCTAGTCGTGATTGCTGTGGATCGCTGGAGGAAGATCTGTTATCCATTCAAATGGCAGATGTCGTTAAAACAATCAAAGCTGCTTTGCGCGTTTACAATTGTATTTGGCGTCGCCGCCGCTTTACCCAGCACGTCTGTTTATGGAGTTCGATATTTCACCCCACATGGGGCCAATATTACAGCATCTGAGTGTTCAATAAACAATGACATGGAAATTACGTTCTATCCGTTGGCTTATAATGGGCTTTTCTGGGTGCTCGTTCTCATCGGAATATCATGCTTGTCCGTTCTCTACTACCGCATAGTTCAAGTCGTGAAACGGCGGGAGGAGATGCACGCTATGAAATTTGGAGCAAGGCCCAAAGCCCAACGTTCTGTCTTACTACATAGACTACAAAGACAGTTTACGGAATCGATCGACGCGGAAGATAAAGGTGAAAAAGTGTTCGTGGATAACCAAGCGCCCAACACGTCTCCAGTAGACTGTAAACAAACCAACACGATTTGCACTCGCGGTAGAAATAAGCCATACTTGGCGGTGAGTATGGACTCCCTGGATAACTTATGTGATGGTAATTCTGACGCCACTGTAGACTCACTAATGGACGAACCAAAACTACCAAAAGAAGAGAAAGAACAAACAAGCGGGCCAAGTTGCACGCCAATAACGTATGCTACTGACAACGTGAAAGTGAATAGAAAGTCCGCAGATAGGAGAGAGGTGACAACACGAGAGAAACACAAGACAAAGAAAAGTAACAGATCAAGGAATGTTACATTGATAATGTTTGTAATTACAATCTCGTCGTTGGTGTGTTTCATTCCATACTTATGTCTGGGACTACAGCGCGCAATCTACGAACACTTCACAGATACATTAAGTGACCAATCTAGGGTAGCATACAAGTGTCTCATTCGATCGTATTTCCTTAAAGGCGTACTTACTCCTTTAATATATGGGTTATGTGATCAGAGGTTTCGCCAAGTCGTCAGGAATATATTTAACCATTTCATCACTCGATAACTGTAGTGTATTCTAACATTCTAATATTCCAACTCCAGGAATTAGTGGATTTTCAAAACTGTATGACACATGTTAGACAACATAGTTTAATTGTAGATTTGCATCGCCTTTCTGAACCAAATTGTACCGATTGGTCTGAAAAACTCTAAACCGGAAACCAAGAAAACACATTTGATCTAATTTTGTATGAGTTTCTTGGTCATTTATCTCAGGTGATAATGTCTGTTCGTGAACGCATAGCACACATCTATGGTTCAGAATTAACAAATGTCTGATTTACAGTGACACCTCTCTGAGCCGGACACCCTGGGGACCTCCCAGGGTGTCCGGTTTAGAGAGGTTTCACTGAACCAATCCACATGGTTTTCCTCAGACGACTTGTAGGTACAAATGGTTTCGAAAATACGATACAAAACTACAATTAAACTACGCTTTACAAATCTGCTATATCATAGTTTGAGCATATCTGAGACCAATCACCGTTAAGCATGTTTCAAAAGATGTACCATGCATAGAGCAAAATTGTATACGTTGATTGGAATCAAACGTTTCAGCAGCATACATGTTTCTGGTGGTCTATTTATACCGCTTGTCTTACTACATCTTATAAGTCGTCACCATAAAAAAATGTCTCGTCTAGTTTATCTCGTCTTGGTCAGTTAGTAAGTCGCTATGACGCGATAAGTATGTACAGTGTCACCTCTCTAACAAGACACCCTGGGAGGTCCTCAGGGTGTCCAGATTAGAGATGTGTCACTGAAAGTCAGGCATATGAACGTGAACATACGTTTATGTGATGTACAACCATGAAGACACCATGTAGTCTATTTCACCAACATTGCAAAGTAGACTTATCTAGCAAAGTATACTTTGAGGGATACATTTTCTATTAAAGGATAAATTTATTATTTTATATTATACTGAATTTATTACATTATCACAGCCATTTTGGCTGTGATAATGTAATACATTCAGTATAATAATTCTGCATACTTGTAATCATCAAATATATGTAGTGGTTAGTTCTATATGATATAATGCATTTCGGGAAAAATAAATGATTACTCCCTCAAAGTATACTTTGCTAGAAAAGTATACTTTGCAATGTTGGTGAAATAGGTTACAGGTCAACAGAGACACACGACAGTGAATAATGGAACGCCTTTACTGCCTCGTCATACTTCCAGCGGTGATGTCCTGCATTGTCAGCGTTATATTTTATACAAACATCTTTATATTATTTGCCAACTTTGTGCTATTATTTGCTAACGTCTTTATATTGTGTACGAACGTCTTTGTATTATATACACACACCTTTATATTATTTTCCAACTTTGTGTTATTATTTGCTAACGTCTTTATAGTATGTGCGAACGTCTTTGTATTGTGTACGAACGTCTTTATATTATATAGCCTGCACACACCTTCATATTATTTGCCGACTTTGTGTTATTACTTGCTAACGTCTTTATATTGTGTAGGACCGTCTTTGTATTGTGTACGAACGTCTTTTTATTATATACACACACCTTTGTATTATATGCCGACTTTGCATCTTTATATTGTGTACACACGTCTTTATGTTGTTTCGTTTCGTCGTTATTTCAATCATCGTTATTATAGGTCATATTCAGCGGGGAGAATTTGTCTGTACACCGGATACGTCAAGGTAAGCAAACACTAAATGGTGCGAAACCGTCCAGGGGTATAGGTTAGAACACACCAAATAGTGTTTGTGGAGCCCGCTTGCGGAAATCGAGGCATAGTGATCACAATGACGTCCGGGTTTCCGTGCGTTCGTCCGTCCGTATGTGCGTGCGTGCGTCCGTCCGTCCGAAAGCTGCGTTAAATACCTTATATCTCTGTAACCGTAAGTCAGATTTTCTTGAAACTTCGTATGATTATTGGTCATCATCCATCCATATATTTCTGTGTTCCACTCATGCGGCCCCTGTGCCCCAAGGTCAATGTCAAATGACTTAGAAGTTTGCTTTAAAGTCTTTGTCCAAATTTGCGTTAAACTTTTAACGTACCTACTATCTCTGTAACCGTAAGTCAGATTTGTTTGAGACTTCGTATGCTTATTGGTCATCATGCGGCCCCTGTGCCCAATGTCAAGGGTAAAAGACTTAGAAGTTTGCATTAAAGTTTTTGTCAAAATTTGCATTAATGTTTTTGTCAAAATTTGCATTAAAGTTTTCAGGTACCTACTATCTCTGTAACAGTAAGTCAGCTTTGTTTGAGACTTCGTATGCTTATTGGTCATCATGCGGCCCCTGTGCCCAAGGTCAAGGGTAAAATATTTGAAAGTTTGCATTAAGGTTTTTGTCAAAATTTGCATTAATGTTTTCGTCAAAATTTGCATTAAAGTTTTCAGGTACCTACTTTCTCTGTAATCGTAAATCGGGTTGGCTTGAAACTGTATATGCATGCTTATTAGTCATCATGAATATATTCATTCTCTGCCCCATGCATGCGGCCACTGTGCCCAAGGTCAAGGTCAACTGAGTTAGAAGTTCACCTTGTTTGTAAGGCAAACAAAATTAAAGTTTGTTTTTCTTTTTTCCATAACTCATCAACCCCTTCACCGATTGTGATAATATTTGGCCACAATGTGCGTCTATGGATGGTTCTTTGTTTTGCATACGACTCACGTCCGACCGCCCAAAGTCAAGGAGGACTTGATTCTTTTTAATTTTGTATCAAGGCTGTCAGCGAGGGGATTAGCTTCGTTTAACGATGCCAGTTCTTGTTTTTCAATGTATCTGTTGCTACATTATATATAAATTACTCTGATATCACCAGATACCTAGGCGGGCTCGACATGCAGGCCACGGCCATCTGGTACTATATAATCTAACAGAATCCCATCCAACTTTCACTATTCGAATGGATGCTATGGGACCTACTTGCTAATGACCTGCAGCCACTCTGTACTGGTTCAACATGAATTAAACAATAGGTTCACTTACTCCTAGAAAGAAATATCCAACCTCGCCATGTCCCCCAATATTGTTTACATTTTTGGCCACGGAAACTATGTTTACATCACGTGACCAACTGTGTATGTGACCTCAAAACACCCGCACTATGTTTTTTTTTTATACCGGGCTACTTTTGCATAACCCCTTGCCGATTTCGCACCATTTAGTGTTGTCTAACCTACAGGAAAAAGCAATGGTGGTGGCCCACCGGAAGTAGCTGGTGTACAGACAAATTCTCCCCGCTGAATATATCCCATAATAACGATGACTGACATAACGACGAAACGAAACAACATAAAGACGTGTGTAAACAATATAAAGACGTGTGTAAACAACATAAATAACAACACAATATGAGCAAATAATATAAAGGTGTGTGTATATAATATAAAGACGTTCGTAAACAATACAAAGACGTTCGTACACAATATAAAGACGTTAGCAACTAATAACACAATGTGAGCAAATAATATAAACGTGTGTGTATATAACATAAAGACGTTCATACATAATACAATGGCGTTCGTACACAATATAAAGAAGTTAGCAAATAATAACACAAAGTCGGCAAATAATATAAAGGTCTGTGTATATAATATAAAGACGTTTGTAAACAATACAAAGACGTTCGTACACAATATAAAGACGTTAGCAAATGCTAACACAACGTCGGCAAATAATATATAGATGTTTGTATAACATATCACGCTGATAATACAGGACATCACAGCTGGAAGTATGACGAGGCAGTAAGGCATTCCATAGTATCCCATCAGGATTAAGGACTCGTGGGACCCCTGATCATCATTTGATTTAAACATAGTTGATTAGTAAATGTGATGGAATTGTTTTGTTTGTTTATTATGGTTTAACGGCATATCAACGGCTAAGGTCATTTAAGGCCGGTCAATGGATTAAGTACTAAATCCCATATATTACCTGTACAAATGGGGGGGGGGGAGATCCCAAAATTAGAACTGAATATATTTACAATAAAAAATAATCCATATCTGATGCCGTCGTGTTCGCCAACCACCCGCTGTAAGAGAACGGAATGGGTGACATTTAGTTAACCATTGTTCTCTAGCCACATAAGTACCTCGCCGTGTGTATATACACATACAAATGAAATAACCTTTTTGTTGTATACGTACATCATTCGCAATTTATATGCACTTCAAAAATATACAAAATGTAAATAAAATAAACAAACTAGTGGTGATTTAGAAGGAACTATTTTGCGATGTGAAGCGTTGTTCCGTCACTGGCCAATATCAACTCACGAGACGTCAATATGGAACAATATTGACGACTTGCGTTGCATTGTGTTTCAATAGGAAACGACAGTACGTATATAATAATTTACATTATCCCGTCAACACTGCGCGTATGTGCCGTGAAACACGGTGCCGTGAAACATTTTTGATATCCTGTCTATACTACCTAATACCTAATGACTGCGTATGAATATGTGCGGTGGCTGTGGTTATATTTTTGCATTTTACAGCTATCTGTAGTTGTTGACGGGATAAATAAAATAGTAGGTTAATGCCGTGAATGGGAAAAATATCTGGCACGGCACGGAAACGGGATGTGCTCGGCAGAGCCTCGCCCATACCGTTTCCTGAGCCTTGCCATATAGTTTTACCCATTCACGGCACTAACCTACTATTCTCTATATATACTTTCGCTTCGCTGGCTGTCGTAAATTGGAGAGATAACTGCCACATACTTCCACCATAAAACCAGTAAACATGTCGCACATGTACTTAGGTACAAAATCACACGGCGTGTCTCGTATAAAGCGGTTTCAAAGTATAGACAATACTGATTATAAAATGTTTGTTTGTTCGTGTTTAATGGCCTCTCCACTGCTAAGGTCACTTAATGCCGGGCCAACGTGTTCGATCCCGTACACTTATTATAAATGAAATGTAACTCGTAGCTACCAATAGCTACTAAACGATGGTAGTAAGCCTAAGACAGGTGGAAGCCCAACACCCCACCCACCTAGTGTCGTACTGTACGATACGTTTCCTTAGTTTAAAAAAAATCCATTACTTCGCGCACGTTGTGTTGTACTGTGCGTTACGTTTCCTTAGTTTAAAAAAATCCATTACCCCACGCACGTGGTGTTGTACTGTTTGTTACGTTTCCTTAGTTTAAAAAAATCCATTACCCCACGCACGTGGTGTTGTACTGCGCGTTACATTTCCTTAGTTTAAACAAAATCCATTACTCAACACACGAGGAGTTGTACTGTGCGCTACGTTTCCTTAGTTTAAAAAAATCCATTACCCCACGCACGTGGTGTTGTACTGTGCGTTACGTTTCATTAGTTTAAAAAAATCCATTACCCCACGCACGTGGTGTTGTACTGTGCGATACGTTTCTTTAGTTTAAACAAAATCCATTACCCCACGCACGAGGTGTTGTACTGTGCGCTACGTTTCCTTAGTTTAAAAAAATCCATTACCCCACGCACGTGGTGTTTTACTGTGCGTTACGTTTCCTTAGTTTAAACAAAATTCATTACCCCACGCACGTGGTGTTGTACTGCGCGTTAGTTTCCATTTCCATTACCCCACGCACGTGGTGTTGTACTGCGCGGTACGTTTCCTTAGTTTAAAAAATTCCATTACCCCACGCACGTGGTGTTGTACTGTGCGTTACGTTTCATTAGTTTAAAAAAATGCCATTACCCCACGCGCGTGATGTTGTATTTACGTTTCCTTAGTTTAAAAAAATTCATTACCCCACGCACGTGGTGTTGTACTGCGCGTTAAGTTTCCTTAGTTTAAAAAAATACATTACCCCACGCACGTGGTGTTGTGCGGTGGTGTGCCTTAGTTTAAAAAAGTCCATTACCCCACGCACGTGGTGTTGTACTGCGCGTTACGTTTCCTTAGTTTAAAAAAATCCATTACCCCACGCACGTGGTGTTGTACTCTGCGTTACGTTTCCTTAGTTTAAAAAAATCCATTACTCCACACACGAGGTGTTGTACTGTGCGCTACGTTTCCTTACTTTAAAAAAATCCATTACCCCACGCACGTGGTGTTGTACTGCGCGTTACGTTTCCTTAGTTTAAACAAAATCCATTACTCCACACACGAGGTGTTGTACTGTACGCTACGTTTCCTTAGTTTAAACAAAATCCATTACTCCACACACGAGGAGTTGTACTGTGCGCTACGTTTCCTTACTTTAAAAAAATCCATTACCCCACGCACGTGGTGTTGTACTGCGCGTTACGTTTCCTTAGTTTAACAAAAATCCATTACCCCACGCACGTGGTGTTGTACTGCGCGTTACGTTTCCTTAGTTTAAGCAAAATCCATTACTCCACACACGAGGAGTTGTACTGTGCGTTACGTTTCCTTAGTTTAAAAAAATCCATTACCCCACGCACGTGGTGTTGTACTGCGCGTTACGTTTCCTTAGTTTAAACAAAATCCATTACTCCACACACGAGGTGTTGTACTGTACGCTACGTTTCCTTAGTTTAAAAAAATCCATTACCCCACGCACGTGGTGTTGTACTGTGCGTTACGTTTCCTTAGTTTAAAAAAATCCATTACCCCACGCACGAGGTGTTGTACTGTGCGTTACGTTTCCTTAGTGTAAACAAAATCCATTACCCCACGCACGTGGTGTTGTACTGCGCGTTACGTTTCCTTAGTTTAAACAAAATCCATTACCCCATGCACGAGGTGTTGTACTGTGCGCTACGTTTCCTTAGTTTATTAAACAAAATATCCATTACACGCACGTGGTGTTGTTACGTTTACAAAATGCGTTACTCAGTTCCTTAGTTTAAACAAAATCCATTACCCCACGCACGTGGTGTTGTACTGCGCGTTAAGTTTCCTTAGTTTAAACAAAATCCATTACCCCACGCACGTGGTGTTGTACTGTGCGCTACGTTTCCTTACTTTAAACAAATCCATTACCCCACGCACGTTGTGTTGTACTGCGCGTTACGTTTCCTTAGTTTAACAAAAATACATTACCCCACGCACGTGGTGTTGTACTGCGCGTTACATTTCATTAGTTTAAACAAATTCCATTGCTCCACGCACGAGGTGTTGTACTGTGAGTTACGTTTCCTTAGTTTAACAAAAATCCATTACCCCACGCACGTGGTGTTGTACTGCGCGTTACGTTTCCTTAGTTTAACAAAAAATCCATTACCCCACGCACGTGGTGTTGTACTGCGCGTTACGTTTCATTAGTTTAAACAAATTCCATTACTCCACGCACGAGGTGTTGTACTGTGCGTTACGTTTCTTTAGTTCAAAAAATTACATTACCCCACGCACGTTGTGTTGTACTGTGCGTTACGTTTCCTTAGTTTAAAACAAATCCATTACCCCACGCACGTGGTGTTGTACTGCGCGTTACGTTTCATTAGTTTAAACAAAATCCATTACTCCACGCATGAGGTGTTGTACTGCGCGTTATGTTTCTTTAATTTAAAAAATTACATTACTCCACGCACGAGGTGTTGTACTGTGCGTTACGTTTCTTTAATTTAAAAAATTACATTACCCCACGCACGTGGTGTTGTACTGCGCGTTACGTTTCCTTATTTTAAACAAATTCCATTACTCCACGCACGTGGTGTTGTACTGCGCGTTACGCTTCCTTAGTTTAACAAATTCCATTATCCCACGCACGTGATGTTGTACTGTGCGTTACATTTCCTTAGTTTAAAAAAAATCCATTACCCCACGCGCGTGATGTTGTATTTAAAAAAAAAATGTTCGTAAGTGCAAATTTATGATCGTCTGGAAATTTCAATTCATGGATTTACATATTATTGACTATCATAATTTTGCACTTACGAACATTTTAGTCGTACGAAGTTTAGTGAAACGGCCCCCAGGGTCCCATTTCACTAAACTTCGTACGATTAGCCTAAGAAGCTCGAAAGTACAGCCGACGTTGAAAATTATGCATTTACGGTAACCAATTCTTCGTCAATACGACATAATTATGAGATAGAGCAACGTGTACCGCGTTTTCTGCGGTATATTTCATAGAAATATGTCATTCCATTAGAAAGACATTAAAGGAAATTTTCTGTAAACACATCTAAAAAACATGACGTCATGCCGTTCGGAAACCACGTGATCCCACACCTACTGTCTGTTCCACGTTTTTCTGCCGACGAATTTTTGACTATTAAACACATTAAATATAAAAAATATTTAAATGTAAGTACTTTTTCATCAATAACAAAAAAGTCACCCTCCCTAAAACGTTTTGTAAAATTCCATCAAATATTGATTTTATTGCGAAAAAAATATTTTCCTATGGGAATTTAACATGCGGAGAGTAAATTTTCAAAAAAAAATTTTTTTAATCAAAAAACGAAAAAATGTGTAAATTGACTCCGAAACCTAGCGAGATAGCTTGAAAATTATGTAATTAAGAAAACAAAAGCTACATTTTGAAAATCGGTCCACAAATAAAAAAAACATTTTAAAAAATCTATTTTTAGCCCCCATGTTAAATTCCCATAGGGAGGGTGACTTTTTTTATTATTGATAAAAAAGTACTTATTTTCAAATATTTTTTAGATTTAATGTGTTTAATAGCCAAAAGTTCGTCGGCAGCAAAACGTGGAACAGACAGTAGATTTTTATCGCAAGAAGTTTAGTGAAACTGGGCCACTAAACAATGCGTTCTAAACAAACATAACGTACAGTACGACATCAGTAGCCGATTTCATCAAAATTGCAAAGTATACTTTTCTAGCAAAGTATACTTTGAGGGAGTAATCATTTATTTTTCACAAAATGCATTATTCCATACAGAACTAACTACTGCATATATCTGATTGCAGAATTATTATACTGAATTTATTACATTATCACTGTGAATGATAATGTAATAAATTCAGTATAATAAAAATTAATAAATGTATCCTTAAATTGAAAATTTCTCCCTCAAAGTATACTTTGCAATGTTGGTGAAATAGGCTACTGGTGGGTGGGTAATGGCATTTGTAATGGGCATTTTTCTGTCACAGGTCACAGTCTCGGCTTCCACATGTAATGACTATCTGTTGTTAATTGTCGGTATTATAAACATAAATCTGAACGAATCCTGATTTTGTTCAGGTTTTCATGGGTTAACAGGTGGGTTAAAACAATGTTTAAACACAGATATAGATCAACCATTAAAGTATTTGTAATTTAGATATACTGCGCATCCCAGACATAGGGCCTTGAAATTAATCTAAATCAAAGTGGTACACCTGCTTTCATCATTTCCCAACATCAAAACTAACAGTATGCATTTGGCTGGAGAACTGCGGGCCGTTTCACTAAGCTTCGTACGACTAAAATGTTCGTAAATGCAAATTTAGGATCGTCTGTAAATTTCAAATGATGGAATTACATTTATTTAGCATATGCAGCCTATGCTCAATAAATGTAAATCCAATAATTGTTTACAGACTATCATGAATTTGCACTTACGAACATTTTAGTATTACGAAGTTTAGTGAAACGGGCCCCTGTGGCTTACGACAATTGCGACCAGCCTAACACCAGGGGCCCGTTTCACTAAACTTCTTACGATAAGAAATTATCGTACGAACTTCTTACCGTTTTACCGTTTCACTAACGTCAATTTCGTGCGAACTTTCTTACGAAGTGCTCGAGTCTTTGATGATCTCAAATGTGATTTGTATTTGCTTTAGCTTGTTACTGTATACTACACGGGTCATGGAGTTGCTATATTGGCCATTTTAGTGTATGCAATCCATCAGTAACGTTTACCTCTTGTGGCGCTTGATACATACCACAAATAATTTGACATACCCATAAATACAAGTTTGTGCAACGTCCTATTGGTTGTTTTCATCACACTTATATACAAAGTCTGATTTCCTATTACTTTTAGGAGAAGGGGCCAAGTGGCTTTGGTGTGGCTTTGGTGTGGTATGGACCTGGAACCAGGTCGGGTTATTCTAATTCAGGGCTGAATATATATTGTTTTCGATATAAATATTCCGTTCTTATTTTGGGACCCCCCTCCCCCCCACCTCCAATACAGCAGGTTGAATACGAGATCGAACCAGTTGATCAGGCCTTACATGACTGTAACCTGTTGTATAGCTTTCTGACATAATATGTATAGCACGATGTTGTCATATATATCTATACTGTATTGCACCACATTGTAATACTGTTTATGTCATATTATTTGCTGTATGTGTCGAAGTGATGAAACTGTAAGATGGCTGTACATACAAAGATGGCAGAGATATACCATACCATATAGTATACAGTAACAAAACAAAATGTTGTTTTCTGAAAATGTTCTGGAAATGGCTGCGAACATAAGACGGACATGGGTAATATTCCTAATATGACAACACATTACATATATTACTTTTAAAAGTTATTTGATTTGTGTTTTCATCAATTACACCCCTACACCAAACAACACGTATAGTGAATCACTCCTCCTTAAACCACATTATATCAGGCTGCCTTTGCTGGCTAACTGATCAGAAGGTAAAAATATAGTGAGTAACTACTCCATAAGCCACGTTATATCAGGCTGCATTTGTTGGTATAACAGATAAGCATCTACAACTATAAGCCATGTTATATCAGGCTGCATTTGTTGGGCTACAAGTACAAGTATACAGCTACAAGTATAGTGAGTAACTACTCCATAAGCCACGTTATATATCAGGCTACATTTGTTGGGCTAACTGATCAACAGCTATAAGTATAGTGAGTCACTATACTCTATAACCCACGTTATATCAGGCTGCATATTCTGACTAACTGATCAGCAGGTACCGTACAAGTATAGTGAGTCACTACTCTATAACCCACGTTATATCAGGCTGCATATACTGACTAATTGATCAGCAAAAAGGGGGGGGTACAAGTATAGTGAGTCATACTCTATAAGACGTTCGTTTTATTCGGCTGCATATTCTGACTAACTGATCAGCAGGTTAAACGTATAGTGAGTCACTACTCTATAACCCACGTTATAATCAGGCTGCATATACTGACTAAATTGATCAGAAGGTCAAGTTTAGTGAGTCATAATCTATAACCACGTTATATCAGGCTGCAATATTTCTGGCTAACTGATCAGCAGGTACAAGTCTAGTGAGTCACTACTCTTATCAACACAACGTTTTAAATATCAGGCTGCTATCACTGACTAACTGATCTGCAGGTACAAGTATAGTGAGTCACTACTCTATAACCCACGTTTCAGGTGCATATACTGTCTAATGATCAGCAGGTAGGCAAGTATAGTGAGTCACTACTCTATAAACCCACGTTATATCAGGCTGCATTATACTGACTCTTTGGATCAACAGGTACAAGTATTGTGAGGGTCATACTCTTTAACCCACGTTATATCGGCTGCATATTCTGAATAAAACTGATCAACAGGTACAAGTATAGGTGAGTCACTAACTCTATAAAACCCACGTTATATCAGGCCTGCATATTCTGACTAATGATCAGCAGGTACATGTAAAATAGTGAGTCACTACTCTATAAATCCCACGTTTTATCAGGCTGCATATACTGACTAATTGATCAGCAGGTACAAGTATAGTGAGTCACTACTCTATAAACCCACGTTATATCAGGCTGCATTTATTCTGACTAATTCTGACTCAAAGTATGTGAGGGGGTCTCTACTCTATTAACCCACGTTTAATATCAGGCTGCACTTTGACTAACTGATAACAAGGCAGGTACAAGTTTTAGTGAGTCATCTACTCTATAACCCCACGTTATATCAGGCTGCTTTTACTGACTAAAACTGATCAGTAGGTACAAGTATTGTGAGTAACTATCTATAAACCCACGTTATTCAGGAATGCTTTACTGACTAATTGATCAGCAGGTACAAAGTAAGAGTCACTACTCTATAACCCAGTTATCAGGCTGCATTATTCTGACTATTGATCAGCGGGTACAAGTATAGTGAGTCACTACTTATAACCAACGATTAATCTGGCTGCATATTTATGACTAAATTTGATCTGCAGGTACAAGGTAGTGAGTCACTCTCTATAAGCCAGTTTTATCAGGCTGATATTCTGACTAACTTGATCAGCTGGTACAAGTATCGTGAGTCATACTCTTTAAGCCACGTTATATCAGGCTGCTTATAATGACTAAACTGATCAGAGGTACAAGTATAGTGGAATCACTATTCTATTAAGCCACGTTATATCAGGCTGCATATACTGAATAAAGATCTGTAAAAGGGTGTAGTGAGGTCACTACTCTATATGCCACGTTATATCAGGCTGCATATATGACTAACTGATCAACAGGTACAAGTCTAGAGTCATTCTCTATAAGCCACGTATATTCAGGTGATATACTGACTTAACCTGATCAAAACAGGTACAAGATAGTGAGTCACTACTCTATAAGCAACGTTTTATCAGGCTGCATTACTGACTAAACTGATCAGCAGGTACAGTATAGTGAGTCTTAATTGATAACATTTATATCAGGCTGCATATACTGGACTAATGATCAGCAGGTACAAGTATCAGTAGAGTCACTACTCTATACAGTTTATATGTTTTCATGGCAGGGGCTGCATATACTGACTAAATTGATCAGAGGTACAAGTATAGTGAGTCTATACTCTATTAACCCAGTTTATTTCAGGCCTGCATTATCTGGACTAACTGATCAGCAGGTACAAGTAGTGTGTCACTACTCTATAAACCCACGTTTTTATTTCAGGTGCATATTTACTGACTAATTGATCAGCAGGTACAAGTATAGTGAGTCATACTATATAACCACGTTTTATATCAGGCTGCATATACTGACTAACTGATCAGCAGGTACAAGTATAGTGAGTTCAAAACTACTCATATTCTCTTATAAGCCACTGTTATATCAGCTGGCATATACTGACTAAAACACTGATCAGGCAGGTACAAGTATAGTGAGTCACTACTCTATAACACGTTATATCAGGCTGCATATACTGACTAAATCTGATCACGGTACAAGTATAGTGAGTCACTACTGCTGATAAACACTTTATTTCAGGCTGCTATATGACTAATTGATCAGCAGGTACTGTATAGTGAGTCACTACTCTATAACCCACGTTTATATAGGCTGCATATACTGACTAATTGATCAGCAGTACAAGTATGTGAGTCAACTATCTCTATAACCACGTTATATCAGGCTGCATATTCTGACTAATTGATCAGCAGGTACAAAGTATAGTGAGTCACTACGCTAAACCCCACGTTTTTATACAGGCTGCATATACTGACTAAATGCATCAGCAGGGTACTCAAGTATAGGTTGAGTCACTACTCTATAAACCCAGTTATATCAGGCTGCTTATACTGACAACTGATCAGCAGGTACAAGTATAGTGGTCATACTCTATAAGCACGTATATCAAGCTGCTCTATACTGAATTAACTGATTCTGACAGGTACAAGTATTGTGAGTCTACTATTTATAACTCGTTATATCAGGCTGGATATAATGCTAACTGTTCAGGCAGGTACAAAGTTTTGTGTTCACTACTCTATAAGGCCCACGTTTATATGGCTGAATTTTGGCTAATTGGGATCAACAGGTACAAGTTAGTGAGTCTACTCTATAAACCCACGTTATATCCAGGCTGATTATACTGACTAACTTGATCAACAGGTACAAGTTAGTGGGTTCACTACTCTATAACCCGTTATTTCAGGCTGCTTTACTGACTAATTGATCGCAGGTACAAAGGTATTGTGAGTCATTACTTATAACCCACGTTATTTCAGGCTGCATAACGGACTAACTGATCGCAGGTACAAGTATTGTGAGTCACTTATCTATACACCCAGTTATATCGGCTGCATATACTGACTAACTGAATTCAACTGGTACAAAGTATAGTGAGTCATACTCTCCCATAACCCACGTTCTTCAGGCTGCATATTATGACTAATGATCAACAGTAAAGTATAGTGAGTCACTACTCTAGAACCCACGTTATATCAGCTGCTTACTGACTAATGATCAGCAGGTACAAAGTATAGTGATAACTACTCGTATAACCCACGTTATATCAGGTGCAGTAATACTGACTATACTGATCCCAGGCCAGGTACAAGTATAGTGAGTCACTACTCTATATAACCACGTTTATATCAGGTGCATATACTGACTAATGATCAGCAGGTACAAGATTAGTGATCACTTACTCTATAACCCACGTTATATCAGGCTGATTATACTGACTAATTGATCAGCAGTACAAAGAATAGTGGTCATACTCTATAACCCACGTTATATCAGGCTGCATATATGACTAACTGATCAGCAGGTAACGTTTAAGTGAGTACTCTTATAAGCCACGTGTATCAGGCTATGCATATACTGACTAATGTCTGCAGGTACAAGTATAGTGAGTATACTCTATAAACCCACGTTATATCAGCTGCCATTTATACTGACTAACTGATCAGCAGGTTTACAAGTATAGTGAGTCACTATCTATAACTCACGTTATTTATCAGCTGCATATACTGGACTAACTGATCAGCAGGTACAAGTACTGTTGGAGGTCACCACTCTGATAACAGTTATATCAGCTGATATTTGACTAAATTGCTCAGCCAGGTACTAGTCTTCAGTGGAGTCACTACTCTTAAGCAGTTATATTCAGGTGCTTATTAACTGGACTACTGATCAGCCGTACAAGGTATAGGAGACACTACAATATAGCACCGTTATATCAGGCTGCATATACTGATAACACTGTCAGCAGGTCAAGTTATTTAGTGAGGTACTATTCCCTTATAAGCACGGTATTCAGCTGCATATACCTTTTTTGACTAACTGATCAGCAGGTACAAGTATAGTGGAGTCATACTCTCCCTTAGGCCACGTATATCTGCTTGCATATTCGACTACTGATTAACGGTACACGTCTAGTGGAGTCACTACGCTAATAGCAACGTAATTTATATCAGCTTTTGCCATATACTGACCTTAAATGATCAAAACAGGTACAAGGTATAGTGAGGGGGGTCAACTACCCTCTAATAAGCCAACGTATCAGCTGCATATTATGACTAATTGATCAGGCGGTACAAAGTATAGTGAAGTCATACTCTATAACCCACGTTTATATCAGGCTTGCATATACTGACTTAATGGGATCAGAAGGTACAAAGTTATAGTGGTCACCTACTCTATAACCCACGTTATAATCAGCTGCTATTTGGGTCTACTGATCAGCCCAGGGTACAAGTATAGTGAGTCACTACTCTATAACCCACGTTTTATATCAGGCTGCATATACCTGACTAGATCAGCAGGTACAAGTATAGTGGAGGGTCACTACTCTAATTTTAACCCTCGTATATCAGGCTGCATATTTGACTAACTGATCAGCGGTTACAAGTATAGTGAGTCACTACTCTATAACCCGTTTATCAGGCTGCATATACTGACTAACTGATCAGCAGGTACAAGTATAGTGAGGTACTACTCTATAACCCAACCGTTATAATCAGGCTGCATCCATACTGGACTTAATTGTTATCAAAGGTACAGTATAAGGTGAGTCACTACCTCTATAACATGGTTATATCAGGCTGCATATAACTGACTAAATGATCAAACCAGGTACAAGTTAGTGAGTCACTACTCTATAACCCACGTTATATTCAGCTGCATATTATGACTAACTGTTTCAGGCATGGTACAAGTAAATTAGTGAGTCACTATCTAATAACCCACGTTATTCAGGTGATATACTGATACTGATCAGGGCAGGTAACAAGTATAGTGGAGTCACTACTCTATAAAACCCACGTTATATCAGGTGGCAATTATACTACTAAAACCTTGATCAACAGTTACAAGTTAGAGGTGAGTCTACTCTATAACCCACGTATTTTTTATCGGCCTGCATATACTGACTAACTTGATCAGCAGGTCAAGTATAGTGAGTCACTACTTATACACGTATATAGCTTTGCATATTTAATGACTCACCTTGATCAGCAGGTACAAAGTATAGTGGAGTCACTACTCTTATAAGCCACGTTTATCAGGGCTGCCATATAACGACTAACTGATCAGCAGGTACAAAGTATAGCTATAAGAGGGTCAAATATCTTATAACCCACGTTTATATTCAGCCTGCATATAGCTGACTATGCTCAGGCAGTACAAGTATAGTGAGTCACTAATTCTTAACCCACGTTATATCAGGCTGCATATCTGACTAAAGCTGTCAGAGGGTACAAGTAATAGTGGTCACTACTCTATAACCCACGTTATAATCAGGTCTGCATTTCGTATTGATCAGCAGGTTACAAGTCTGTAGTGAGTTCACTACTCCTAGGAAGCCAACGTATATCAGGCTGCATTATACTGACTATGTCAGCAGGTACAAGTATGTGAGTCACTACTCTATAATTGGGCACGTATATCAAGCTGCCTATATGACTAACTGATCAGCAGGTACAAGTATAGTGAGTCACTATTCTATAAGCACGTTATATCGGCTGCATTATACTGACTAATGATCAGTGGTACAAGTATAGTGAGTCCTTACTCTTATAAGCCAGGTTATCTCAGGGCTGCATTAAATAATTCTTGACTAACTGTTAAACAGGTAACAAGTCTAGGTGAGTCACTACTCTATAAGCCACGTTATATCAAGGCTGCATATAACCTTGGATAACTGGATCAACAGGTTACAAGCTATATTAAGTTGGAGTCAACTTACTTTATAAGCACGTTTAATCAGGTGCATTTACTGGACTAATTGTCAGCAGGTACAAGTATAGTGAGTACCTACCTTCTATAACCACGTTATATTTTCAGGTGGCATTCCTGACTAATGATCAACAGGTACAAGTCTAGTGGAGTTCATACCTCCCTATAATCCATGTTATATCAAGGTGCATATACTGACTAACTGGAGCAGCAAGGTACAAGTTAATAGTGAGTCACGTAAAGTCACTACTCTTAAACCCACGGTTATATCAGGCTGCCAATATACTGGACTAACTGATCAGAGGTACAAGTATAGTGAAGTCACTACTCTATAAGCCACGGTTATATCAAGGCTGCCTATACTGATTAAACTGCTCTGCAAGGTACAAGGTATAGTGAGTAACTACTCTAATAACCACGTTATATCAGGCTGGATATATGACTAATGGATCGCAGGTACAAAGTATAGTGGGGTCAAACCTCTATAAGCCACGTTATATCAAGGCTGCTTATACCCTTGGACTAACTGATTCAGCAGGTAACAAGTCTTAGTGAGTAGTTCACTACTAATATAAAGGCCAATTGGTTATAATCTGGCCCTTTTGGCATATACTGATACCTGTCCAACAGGTACAAGTCTAGTGTGTTCACTCGTCTATAAGCCAAGTTATATCATGGGCCAGATCTATGACTAACTGATCAGCAGGTACAAGTTATAGTGCGGTCCACTACTCTATAAGCCACGTTATATCAGGCTGCTTATATGACTTAATGCTCAGCAAGGTTACCAAGGTATCTAAGTGAGGTCAAAGTACTCCTATAAGCCCACGGTTATATATCAGGCTGCATATTAACCCCCTTGACTTTAACTGCTCAGCGGTACAAGTATAGTGAGTCCACTACTCCTATAAGCCGTTAAAATGTCAGCTGCATATATGACTAACTGATCAGGCAGGTACAAGGTATAGTGGAGTTCACTACTCTAATTAAGCAGGTTATATCAGGCTGCTATATGATAACTGTAATTCAGCAGGTTACAAGTATTAGTGAGTCACTACTCTATAACCACGGTTATATCAAGGCTGCATATACTGACTAACTGATCAGCAGGTACAAGTATAGTGAGTCACTACTCTATTAAGCCCCGTTATATCAGCTTGCATATACTGACTAATGGGATCAGCAGGTACAGTATTAGTGAGTCACTACTCTAGAAGCCCGTTAATATCGATGGCATATACTGACTAAACTGATCAGGACAGGTACAAGTATAGTGAGTCAACTATTCTATAAAGAACGATATATCAGGTGCTATATGACTAACCTGATCAACGGTACAAGTCTAGTTGAAGTCCCACTTACTCTATAAGCCCACGTTTATATCAGGGCTGATATACTGGACTAACTGATCAGAGTACAAGTATAGTGAGTCACGTTACTCTAAATAAGCAACGTTATATCAGGCTGCAATTTACTGGTCTAATGATCAGGCAGGTACAAGTATCGTGAGTCACTATCTATAAGCCATGTTTATTATCAGGCTTGCAAAACTGCCTAATGAATCCCAGCAGGTTTAACGTATGTGAGTCACTACTCTTATAACCCACCGGTTATATCAGGCTGCATATTATGAACTAATTGGATCAAGCATGTACAAGTTATAGTGAGTCACTACTCTATAAACCCAGTTATTATCAGGTGGATATACTGAACTAATTGCTCAGCAGGTACAAGTTAGTAGAGTCCACTTACTATAACCCACGTTATAATCCCAGGCTGCTTACTGGATAACTGATCAGGCAGGTACAAGTATAGTGAGTCACTTACTCTATAACCACGTTATATTCAGGCTGCATATACTGAACTTACTTGATCAGCAGGTACAACGTTATAGTGAGTCTCTACTCTATAACCACGTTATAATCTCAGGCTGCATCTATGACTAATGATCAGCAGGTACAAGTTAATAGTGAGTCCCACTATACTCGATTAAGCCATGTTATATTCAGGCTGCTTTATTCTGGATAATGATCAGCATTGGTAATACACGTATAGTGAGTCACTACTCTATAACCCACGTTTATTCAGGCTGCATATATGGACTTAACTGAATCAGCAGGTACAAGTATAGTTTGAGTCACTACTCTTAACCACGTTATATTCAGGCTGCCATATACTGACTAATGATCAGCAGGTACAAGTATAGTGAGTCACTACTCTAATAACCCAGTTTCTATCAGGCTTTTGCATTATTCTGGACTATAACTGGATCAGCAGGTACAAAGTATAGTGTAGTCACTCATCTATAACAAGTTATTCAGGCTGATATACTTGATTACTGTCCAAAGCAGGTACAAGTATAGTGAGTCACTACTCTCTTAACCCACGTTATCTCAGGCTGCATATACTGCCTAACTGATAGCAGGTTACAAGTATAGTGAGTCATTCTCTATAAACCCACGTTATATCAGGCTGCTATAACCCTGACTTGAATTAGATCAGCAGGTTACAAGGTTATAGTGAGTCACTACTCTATAACCCACGTTATATTCAGGCTGCCTATACTGATAAATTGATCAGCAGGTTAACAAGTATTGTGCGTCATCTTTATCTATAACCCACGTTATATCCAGGCTGCTTATACTGAACTAATTGTTCAGCAGGTTACAAGAATAGTGAGTCATAACTTATAATCCACGTTAAATCAGGTGGCATTAATACCTGAACTAATTGATCAGCATGTACAAGTATAGTGAGTCACTCTATCTATAAGGCCATGTTATATCAGGCTGCATTATTTCTGAGCTAATGTTCCGCAGGTTACAAGTATCGTTGAGTCAACTACTCTGTAACCCAAGTTATATCAGGCTGCATTATTACTGACATAAATGATCCAGCAGGTACAAGTTATAGGAGTCCACTCGCTATAACCCACCGGTTATTATCAAGGGCTGGCATTATTCGGCTTAACTGATCAGCAGGTACAAGTATAGTGAGGTATACTCTATAACCACGGTTCTATCAGGTCCTGCTAAATATGACTTAATGATCAGCAGGTAACAAAGTATAGTGAGGTCACTACTCTATAACCACGGGTTATATCAAGGCTTGCATATTCTGACAAAAAAAAAATCTGTCAAGCAGGTACAAGTATAGTGAGTCACTACTCTATAAACCCACGTTATTCCGGTTGCATATAATGACTAATGGTCAGCAAGGTACCAAGTATAGTGCGTTCACTACTCTATAACACCACGGTTATATCAGGCAGCATAAAATTACTGGTGACTAACTGATCAGCAGGTTAAAGTATGGGGAGTCAATACTCTATACCCACGTTATATCAGGATGCAGATATGAACTAATTGATCAGCCGGTACAAGTATAGTGAGTCACTACTCTAATAACCCACCGTTATATCAGGCTGGCATTACTGACTCATGATCAACAGGTACCAAGTCTAGTGGAGTCATCTAACTTCTTAAGCCACGTTATTCAGGCTGCATATACTGGACTAACTGCTCTAAGAGGTACAAGTATAGTGAGTCACTACTCTTAAGCCCGTTATATCCCAGGGCTGCATTATGACTAATGATCAAGGGCAGGTACAAGTATAGTGAGTTCACTTACTCTCTAAGGCATGTTAATATAGGCGTGCATATACTGAACTACTGATCAGGCAGGTACAAGTTATTAGTGAGTCACTACTCATAACCCAACGTTTATCAGGGTGCAAATTACTGAACTAATTGTATCCGGCAGGTACAAGTTCTAGTGAGTCACTACTCAAGTAACCCAACGTTATATCAGGCGCTTGCATTATACGACTTATTGATCAGCAGGGTCCAAGTTTAGTGAGTCACTACTCTAAAAACCCACGTTATATCAGGCTTGCAATTATACTGATAAACTTGATCAGCAGGTACAAAGTATAGGGAGTCCATACTCTATAACCCACGTTATATCAGGCTGCATAATACCCCTGATTAATGATCAGGCTGGTACAAGTTATAGTGAGTCACTACTCTATAACCACGGTATATAGGTTAGATATACTGAACTAATTGATTCAGGCCATTAGGTACTGTTAATTTTTATTAGTTTTTACTTACGTTTTTAGTTTTACTTTATTACTTGTTTATTACTTACAAGAGTTATAGTGAGGCACTATACTCTATGCCAAGTTTATATCCCAGGCTGCATTATTCTGACTAACTGATCAGGCCAGGGTACAAGTATAGTGAGTCACTACTCTATAACCCACGGTTATATCCAGGCTGCAATTATACTGACTAATCTGATCAGCAGGTTAGGTACAAGTATAAGTGAGTCACTACTCTATACCCACGTTATATCAGGCTGCATATACTGAACTAATTGATCAGCAGTTACAAGTATGAAAAATGATTCACTATCTAATAACCCGCGTTAATATCAGGCTTGATATTCTGACTAATGTATCAGCAGGTACAGTATAGTGAGTCACTACTCTATAAACCCAAGTTTATATCAGGCTACATAATACTGAACTAACTGATCTGCAGGTACAAATAGGTATAGTGAGTCATTTACTCTATAACCCACGTTATCTCAGGCTGGCATATACTTGGACTAATGCTCAGCAGTAAAGTATAGTGAGTCCACTACTCTATTAACCCAGTTTATCAGGCTTGCAAGTTATACAGACTAATTGCTCCGCAGGTACAAGGTATAAGTGAGTCACTTCTCTATAACCCTCGTTATTCAGGCTGCATATACTGATACTGATCAGCAGGTACAATAAGTAATAGTGAGTCACTAACTTAATAACCCACGTTAGATCAGGCTGAAAATAACTGACTAATTGGGATCAGCAGGTACCAGTATAGTGAGTCACCTACTCTATAACCACGTTATAATCAGGTGCATATACTGAATTAATTGATCCGAGGTAAGGTATAGAGAGTCAACTTACTCTATAAAGCCATTGTTTTATATCAGGCTGATATTTGATAACTGATCCGCCGGTAACAAGGTTAGTGAGTCACTACTTCTATAATCCCCACGTTTATATCCAGCGGGCAATATATGACTAACTGATCAGACAGGTTACAAGTATAGTGAGTCACTACTCTCTAACCCACGTATTATCAGGCTGCATTATTCTGGCTAACTGATTCCGCAGGTACAAGGTATAGTGAGTCTAACTACTCTATAACCACGTTATATCAGGTGCATATACTGGACTAATTGATCAGCAGTCAAGTATAGTGAGTCACTACTCTATTAACCCACGTTATATTCAGGCTGCATATTCTGACTTTAACTGATCAGGCGGTACAAAGTATAGTGAGTACACTACTCTGATAACCACGTTATATCAGCTGATATACTGACTTAAACTTGGATCGCAGGTTACCAAGGGTATAGTGAGTCATACTCTATAACCCCGTTATTCAGGGCTGCATATACTGACTAAGGATCAGCAGGTACAAGTATAGTGAGTCACTTAACCTCTATAACCACGCGTTTTATATCAGGCTTGCATTATACTGGACTAATTGATCAGAGGTAACAAAGTTAGTGAGTCACTACTTATAACCACGTTTATATCAGGTGCATGTATACTGGAACTACCTGATCAGAAGGTACAAGTTTATAGTGAAGTCACTACTCTATTAACCCCTAGTTAAATATTCAGGCTTGCATATACTGGACTAATGATCAGCAGGTTTTAAGAAGTATGTGAGTCACTAACTTCTATAACCCACGTTATATCAGGCTGCATATACTGGACTAAGTGATCAAGCAGGACAGTATTAGTGAGTCACTACTCTATAAACCCCACGTTTATCGGCTTGATATTACTGATAATTGATAGCAGGTAAAAGTATAGTGAGTCCACTATTTACTCTAAAGCCATGTTATATAGGCTTGCATATTCTGACTAACTGGAATCAGCAGGTCAAGTATAGTGAGTCAACTACTCTATAACCACGTTATCTAGGTGATATACTGATACTGATCAGCAGGTTACAGTATAGTGAGACATTACTCTAATAACCCAGTTATATCTAGCTGATTATACTGACTAATTGGATCAGCAGTACAGTTTAGAGAGCACTACTCTTTAACCCACGTTTATTCAGGCTGGCATTATTCTGGGACTAACTGATCAGCAGGTACATGTTAGTGAGCACTACTCTATAACCCCTGTTATATTCAGGCTGCATATATGGACTAACTGATTCAGCAGGTACAAGTATATTGAGTTCACTACTCTATCAACCCACGGTTATAATCAGGCTGCATTTATACTGACTAACTGAATCAGCAGGTACAAGTATAGTGAGTCACTACTTATAACCCACGTTATATCAGGCTGCATATACTGAATAAATTGATCAGCAGGTAACAAGTATAGTGAGTCCTAACTCTATAACCACGTTTATATCAGGCTGATAATACCTGACTATACTGATTTCAGCAGGTACAACGTATAGTGAGGACACTACTCTAATAACCCCGGGTTATATCAGGCTGCATTATACTGGACTAATTGATCAGCAGGTAAAGTATGTGAGTCCCTAACTCTATAACCCACGGTTATATCAGGCTGCCTAATACTGATAATTGTCAGCAGGTAAAGATATAGTGGAGTCACTTATAACCCTCTATATGATGTATATCGGCTTTTGCATATTTGGGACTAAATGGATCAGCCAGTTACCAAGTATAGTGTATTCATTACTCTTCAACCACGTTTATCAGGCTGCAATTATACTGCTAACTTGATCAGCATAGGGTACAAGTTATAGTGAGTCCACTTACTCTATAACCCACGTTTATCAGGCCTGCAAATTCTGGGCTAACTGGATCAGCAGGTTTACTAGTCTAGTGAGTCACTAATCTATAAACCCACGTTATATCATGCTGCATATACTGGATTAAGTGATCAAGCAGGTACAAGTATAGTGAGTCACTACTCTATAACCCACGTTATATATCAGGCTTGCATATTCGACTTTAACTGAATTCAGCAGGTACAAGTTATAGGTGGTCACTGAACACTATAAACCCCGTTATATCAAGGTCTGAATATAATGACTAAACCCTGATCCCCAGCAGGAACCACGTTATAGTGAGTCCACTACTCTATAACCCAACGTTTAATATCAGGCTGGCTATACTGACTAATGATCAGTCAGGTACAAGTAATAGTGAGTCACTACTCTATAACCCACGTTTTATTATCCGGCTGCATATACTGCTAATTGGATCAGCAGGTACAAGTATTAGGTGGGAGTCACTATCTCTAACCCACGTTATAATCCCAGGCTGCTTATACTGGACTAACTGGATCAGCAGGTAACAGTATAAGTGAGTCACTTACTTCTATAACCCAAGTTATATCAGGCTTGGCATATACAGACTAACTGGATCAGAGGTACAGTATAGTGAGGTCACTACTCTATAAACCCACGTTATATCCCAGGCTTTGCCTATACTGGACTTAATTGATCAGCAGGTACAAGTATAGTGAGTCATTACTTATAACCCACGTTATATCAGGCTGCATAATACTGGACTAATTGATCAGCAGGTACAAGTTATAGTGAGTCAACTACTCTATACCCCACGTTATATCAGGCTGATATTCTGACTAAACTGATCAGCAGGTTACAAGTATAAGTGAGTCCCACTACTCTATAACAACGTTTATATCAGGCTGAATTAAACCCTGTGGAACCTAATTGATCAAGAGGTACAATTATAGTGGTCACTTACTGATTACCCACGTTCTATCAGGCTTGCATATACTGACTAAATTGGATCAGCAGGTTACAAGTATAGTGAGTCACTATTACTCTATATGGCCATGTTATATCCAGGCTGCATATTCTGACTAACCCTGATCAGCCAGTTACAAGTAATAGTGATGTCACTCCTCTATTAAACCCACGGTATCTCAGGCTGCATATACTGACTAACTGATCAGCAAGGTAACAAGTATCGTGAGTCATACTCTCTAAACCCACGTTAAATCAGGCTGCCATATTCTGGGCTAACTGATCAGCAGGTACAAGTATAGTGAGTCACTACTCTATAACCCCACGTTATATCAGGCTTTGCATAATACCCTGACTAATTGAAATTCAGCTGGTACAAGGTATAGTGAGTCACTACTCTATAACCACGTTAATATCAGGCTGCATATTCTGAACTAACTGATCAGCAGGTACAAGTAAATAGTGAGTTCACTACTCTACTAACCCATGTTATTCAGGCTGATATACTGACTAATGGATCAGCAGGTACAAGTATAGTGAGTCATACTCGTATAACCCACGTTAATTATCAGGCTGCATATAACTGACTAACTGGATCAGGCCAGGTTACAAGTATATAGTGAGTCACTACTCTATAACCACGTTATATAGGCTGAATTATACTGACTATTGATCAGCAGGTACAAGTATAGTGAGTCCTACTTCTATAAAACCACGTTATATCAGGCTGCATATTACTGACTAACTGATCCGCAGGGTACAGTTAGTGAGTCACTACTCTATAACACACGTTATATCAGATGCAATACTGCTAATGTCGAGCAGGTACAAGTATAGTGAGTCATACTTATAACCAAGTTATATCAGGCTGCCATTATGACTAAATGATCAGCGGTACAAGTATAGTGAGTCCCACTATCTATAACCACGTTATATCAGGCTTCGATATGACTAACTGAACAGCAGGTACAAGTTAGTGAGTCACTACTCTATAACCCAGTTATATCAGGCTGCATATACTGGACTAACTGATCAGAGGTACAAGTATAGTGAGTCACTATTATAACCACGTTATATCAGGCTGCCCTATACGATAACTGATCAGAGGTACAAGTATAGTGAGTCAACTACTCTATAACCACGTAATATCAGGCTGCAGTTTCTGACGAACTGATCAGCAGGTACAGTATAGTGAGTCACTAATCTATAAACACGTTATATCACGGTTGCATATATGACTAATTGCTCAAGCAGGTAAAGTATTGTGCCGTCACTACTATATAACTCCACGTTATATCAGGCTGATATACTGACTAATTGATCAGCAGGTACAGTATAGTGAGTCACTATATCTATAAGCCATGTTATATCAGGCTGCATATTGCTGACAACTGATCAGCAGGTACAAGTATAGTGAGTACTACTCTATAACCACGTTATTCAGGCTGCAATACTGACATTGATCAGCAGTACAAAGTATAGTGAGTACTTTTACTCTATAACCCACGTTATATCAGGCTGCATATTCTGGCTAACTGATCGCAGGTTACAAGTATAGTGAGTCACTTACTCTATAACCACGTTAATCAGGCTGCATATACTTGACTAAGTGATAAGCAGGTACACGTTATAGCCTGAATTATTGCTGATAACTGATCAGCAGGTAGGTTTTAGTGGTCTACTATAAACCCACGTTTATATCAGGCTGCATATTACTGACTAACTGATCAGCAGGTACAACTATAGTGAGTCACTTCTCTATAACCCACGTTTATATATGCTGCATATACTGTTTAATTGATCTGCAGGGTACATGTTATAGCTGAGGTCACTACTCCCCACACCCTACCCCCCCCACTATAACCCACGTTATATCAGGCTGCAATATGCTGACTAACCTGATCAGCAAGGTACAAGTATAGTGAGTCAACTATCTATAACCCAGTTTATATCAGGCTGCATTATATGACTAATTTGATCAGCAGGTAGTATAGTGGTCATTATTTTCTCTTTAAGCCATGTTATATCAGGCTTGCATTTCGACTAACTGTCAGCAGGTACAAGTATAGTGAGTCACTACTCTATAACCCACGTTATATCAGGCTGCATATACTGACTAACTGATCAGCAGGTACAAGTATAGTGAGTCACTACTCTATAACCCACGTTATATCAGGCTGCAATATCTGATAACTGAAGCAAGGCAAGGTAAATTTAGTGAAGTCCACTACTTATAACCCACGTTTTGTATCAGGCTGCATATACTGTCTAATTGATCAGCAGGTACAAGTATAGAGTCCCACTACTCTATAAACCCCACGTTATATCAGGTGCATATTTTTGGGATAACTGATCAGGAAGGGTACAAGTAGTGAGTCACTCTCTATAAACCCAGTTTTTCAATGCTTGCATATACTGGATAATTGATCAGAGGTACAAGTATAGTGAGTACTACTCTATAACCCACGTTATATCAGGCCTTGATATTCGACTAACTGATCTGCAGGTACAAGTATGTGAGTCACTACTCTATAACCCACGTTATATCAGGGTGCTTTATATGATTAATTGATCAGAAGGTACAAGTATAGTGAGGTCAATATCTATAACCCAAACGTTATAGGCTGCTTATAACTGACCTAAATTTGTTCGCAGGAAAGGTACAATAGTAGGCACTACTCATAAAACCCACGTTATATCAGGCTGCATTTACTGGACTAATTGATCGAAGGTACAAGTATAGTGAGTCACTACTTATTAACCCAACGTTATATCGGCTTTTGCATATTACTAACTGATCAGCAGGTACAAGTATTTGTGAGTCACTACTCTATAACCCACGTTATATCAGGCTGCATTATATGACTAATGATCAGAGGTTTCAGGTACAGTATAGTAAGTCACTACTCTTAATCCCACGTTATATCAGGCTGCATATACTGGACTAACTGTCAGCAGGTACAAGTAAATGTGAGCACTACTCTCTAACCCACGTTATATCAGGCTGCATACTGACTAATTTGTCAGCAGGTACAAGTATAGTGAGTCAACCTACTCTATAAATCCACGTTATATCAGGCTGCATATACTGACTAACTGATCAGCAGGTACAAGTATAGTGAGTCACTACTCTATAACCCACGTTATATCAGGCTGCATATACTGACTAATGATCAGCAGGTACAAGTATAGTGAGTCCCAACTACTCATAACCACGTTTTAATCAGGCTGCATTATACTGACTAACTGATTCAGCAGGTACAAGTATAGTGAGTCACTACTCTATAACCCACTTATAGCGGCTGCATATACTGACTAACTGATCAGCATGTTACATGTTTAGTGAGGTCACTACTCATACCCACGTTATATCAGGCTGCATATTCTGAACTAACTGATCAGCAGGTACAAGTATAGTGAGTCACTACTCTATAACCCACGTTATATCAGGCGGCATATACTGACTAATGATCAGCAGGTACAAGTATAGTGAGTCTCTACTCTATAACCCACGTTTACAGGCGATAGACTGTCTAACTGATTCTGAGGTACAAAGTATAGTGAGTCACTACTCTATAACCCACGTATATCAAGGCTGCATATACTGACTAATTGATCAGCAGGTACAAGTATAGTGAGTCAAGTCACTACTCTGATAAACCCACGTTATATCAGCCTGTTATATAATGTACTAAGCTGATCAGCAGGTACAAAGTATAGTGAGTCACTCTCTATAACCCACGTTATATCAGGCTGCATATACTGCCTAATTGATCAGCAGGTTTACAAGTATAAGTGAGTCACTACTCAATAAGACCCGATTATTTCAGCTCATATTCTGCTAACTGATCAGCAGGTACAAGTATAGTGAGTCACTACTCTATAACCCACGTTATATCAGGCTGCATATACTGACTAATTGATCAGCAGGTACAAGTATAGTGAGTCACTACTCTATAACCCACCGTTTTATATCAGGCTGCATATACTGACTAACTGATCAGCAGGTACAAGCTATAGTGAGTCACTACTCTATAACCCACGTTATATCAGGCTGCATATACTGACTAATTGATCAGCAGGTACAAGTATAGTGAGTCACTACTCTATAACCCACGTTATATCAGGCTGCATATACTGACTAATGATCAGCAGGTACAAGTATAGTGAGTCACTACTCTATAACCCACGTATATCAGGCTGCATATTGACTAATTGATCGCAGGGTACAAGTATAGTAGTCACTACTCTATAACCCTCGTATACAGCTGCATATTATGACCTCACTGATCAGCAGGTACAAGGTATAGGAGCTCACTACTCAAGAAACCCACGTTATATCAGGCCTGCATATACTGACTAATTGATCAGCAGGTACAAGTATAGTGAGTCACTACTCTATAACCCACGTTATATCAGGCTGCATATACTACAAAATGATCAGCAGGTACAAGTATTAGTGATCTCTCTTTATCCCTCGTTATAATCAAGGTGCATAAACTGACTAACTGTCAGAAGGTACAAGTAAGTGAGTCACTACTCTATAACCCACGTTATCTTGGCAGGTGCATATACTGACTAATTGATCAGCAGGTACAAGTATAGTGAGTCACTACTCTATAACCCCACGTTATATCAGGCTTGCATATGCGACTAACTGATCAGCAGGTACAAGTATAGTGAGGCACTACTCTATAACCCCCACCCCGTTATATTCAGGCGGCATTATACTGACTAATTGATCAGCAGGTACAAGTATAGTGAGTCACTACTCTATAACCCCACGTTATATCAGGCTTGCCATATCTGATACTGATCAGCAGGGTACAAGAATAGTGTGAGTCACTACTCTATAACCCACGTTATATCAGGCTGGTCATGATATACTGACTATCATGATCAGCAGGTACAAGTATAGTGAGTCACTACTCTATAACCCACGTTTATATCAGGCTGCATATTGACCTGACCTAAAACTGATCAGCCAGGTACAGTATAGTGAGTCACTACTCTATAACCCACGTTATATCAGGCTGCATATACTGACTAACTGATCAGCAGGTACAAGTATAGTGAGTCACTACTCTATAACCCACGTTATATCAGGCTGCATATACTGACTAATTGATCAGCAGGTACAAGTATAGTGAGTCACTACTCTATAACCCACGTTATATCAGGCTGCATATACTGACTAATTGATCAGCAGGTACAAGTATAGTGAGTCACTACTCTATAACCCACGTTATATCAGGCTGCATATTCTGGCTAACTGATCAGCAGGTACAAGTATAGTGAGTCACTACTCTATAACCCACGTTATATCAGGCTGCATATACTGACTAATGGATCCAGCAAGTATAGTGAGTCACTACTCTATAACCCACCCGTTATATATTCAGGCTGAACATATATGATCTAAGTTGATCAGCAGGTACAAGCTATAGTAAGTCACTACTCTATAACCCACGTTATATCAGGCTGCATATACTGACTAATTGATCAGCAGGTACAAGTATAGTGAGTCACTACTCTATAACCCACGTTATATCAGGCTGCATATACTGACTAACTGATCAGCAGGTACAAGTATAGTGAGTCAACTTACTCTATAACCCCCAAGTTTTATATCAGGCTGCATATACTGACTAACTGATCAGCAGGTACAAGTATAGTGAGTCACTACTCTATAACCCACGTTATATCAGGCTGCATATACTGACTAATTGATCAGCAGGTACAAGTATAGTGAGTCACTACTCTATAACCCACGTTATATCAGGCTGCAATATAACTGACTAATGATCTGCAGGTACAAGTATGTGTGTCACTACTCTATAACCACGTTATATCCAGGCTGCATTAACTAATTGAATCAGCAGGTACAAGTATAGTGAGTCACTACTCTATAACCCCACGTTATATCAGGCTGCATATACTGACAACTGAATTCACCAGGTACCAAGTATAGTGGGAGTCATACTCATAAACCCACGTTATATCAGGCTGCATATCTGTCTAATTGATCAGCTGGTACAAGTATATGAGTCACTACTATAACCCACGTTATATCAGGCTGCTTATACTGACCTAACTTGTCAGGCGGTACAAGAATAGTGAGTCAACTACCTATAAACCCTCTTTATATCAGGCTGCATTAACTGATAATTGATCAGCAGGTACCAAAGTATAAGTGAGTCACTACTCTATAACCCACGTTATATCAGGCTGCATATGCTGACTAACTGATCAGCATGGTCAAGTATAGTGATCAAGTATAGTGCGATACAGCATGTACATATAGTGAGTCACTACTATCATATTCCCACTATATCAGGCGCATATACTGACTAACTATCAGCAGGTACAAGTAGTGAGTCACACTCAACCCACGTTATATCAGGCTGCATATTTGGCAACTTCAGATAGTAATAGTTATTCTATAATCCACGTTATGTCAGGCTGCATTTGCTGGACTAACTGATCAACAACTACAACTATAGTGAATCACTACTCTATAAACCACGTGATATCTGGGTTGCATTTGCTGGCTAACTGCTTAGGACCCCTATAAGTGATTTGAGAAACTTACAAAAACTTCCAAAAAATAAACACACGAAAAGACAAAGCACTTGAAACTTTGCAGACACTGGTTACCCTGCGCTACCTGGCGACATCCACGGTGTCTCTAGGAGTTCGGTTTCTCGGTGTATTAATGATGTTGTCTCAGCCATCAATAATCGACTGGACAACATCAATTTTCCAACCGAGGAACAAGACCTGGCCAACTGTAAAAAAAAAAGCCTTTTACAGTGTGGCCAGGATTCCGAACACCCTGGGCGCCGTGGATGGTACACTCAATGTCAGTCCAATTCACTTTCTTTGTTTTCAACATGCTGGACTGAGGAAGTTGATTTGAAAGCTGTGTCTGGTTGTCAAAGTCGGACCGGATGTTTAAATTCAAAGGGCTTGATGGATTTCCAATACTGAAGAATTCTTAAGAAGTTCGTAACTTAACTTAAGAAGTTCGCAAGAAGTTCGTACGAAAAGTATGGTAGACGTAAGAAAGTTCGTAGCGTAAGAAGTTTAGTGAAACGGGCCCCAGGGTCCGCTAGTGGATCCACATAACCATATCTATAATGTTGTACACTATCGACTGAAGTGCGAAGAGAACAGTGTAGATACTGATCAGTCTGCGCGGTTATGAACACAATTTTGAAAAATAAGCGCATTTGTGAAGATATTATACAGGAGAGTTTTACATGCCTCTGTTATATCGTGGAAAACAGCGCCGGACCCATTAACACAGACGTGGCGGATTGATTTTGCGGTTAACTGCAGTTAGTCCACAAAGCAGATACTATGAATATCTGACAATATCCTTAAAAAACATTTCCCACGTAATATAGAGCCAGCTCGCTGCCTTAGTTGCAGTGCAGACTGTAGCTATGAGTATAGTGAATACCAGGTAAGTGTCCTTTGTTTATCAAGTTTATCAGGCAAGGCTGGCAAACGCGTAGGAATTCCGAGGCTCGCCGAAGAATTCCTACCGTTTCCGAGCCGAGCCTGATAAACGTTATATCAACAGACACTAGGCTGGTATTCTATTTATCAGATAACATTTTATGATAGCCTGAAGCATAAATTAAGTGCTAAATTGGGCCGAAATCCCATTACAGTTTCAACATATTGACGTGGATCACCAGATCACTGCTATAAACATCAGTACCTTCTGGAAGCATCCTTGTGCCAATGGTAAAATATTTTCATCTCCTAATTAGGAGTTAGTAAATTAGGAGATAAAAATATGTTAGCATTGGAAGTGTATCTCCTAAGTAGGACTTACTATCTCCTAATTAGGACGTATTATCTCCTAATTAGGACGTATTATCTGTGTCAATGCTAACAAATGTTTTATCTCATAATTAGGAGATACTAACCTCTAATTAGGAGATACTAACTGAAATCGACTCGTCGACACTTCGACACAGTTTGAAAACATTTGCTGAAAAGTAAGCACTTACCAATCTCGTGGCAAAAAAAGTCGCTTGAACGACATCACCGGAACCATATAATCAACTACAATTCGTCGATTCACCGGCCGCTAAAGCAGAATGCAGTTGATGCTTTCTCCACACCCCTCCCACCCCCACTACCTCGTGTATAGAGTGGCTTAAAGGAAGTCGTTATGTTTTACGTTGTGTATACTAATTAGGTTTGAGGAATTTGATTCCTCAAACCTTTTGTTTTCGTTGGTTTTTTTTTTTTTTTTTTTTTTTTTTTTTTTATTCAGCCCTTCAGTCTACAGCCCAAACCGCTGGTCGGATCGACTTCAAATTTTGTATACCGATTCGCATCAACAGTGAGACGAGAATAACGCAATTTTCAGAATTCTCATGACGTCACTTTTAACGAAACCGGAAGTGACGTCATATATCATATAATTCCCTATAACTTCCTTATTTTCCAACCGATTTCAAAAATTCTTTTTGAATTGTAAAGCTGCGAGAATTCTCTATCTTCGATTCGTTTGACAATGTTTGCTATCTGCTCAAATGAGAGAGCTATAGACATGTGAAATTGAGAAAAATGAAAAAAATCAACAATTTCAGATTTTTATTTATTTTACGGGGTGGTCTTTGAAAACAGTTTTCCAATTTGTACATTAATCTCAGCAACATAATTTTTTTTGACAGCGTCACGCGGGACATTCATCCGCACAGAAGATGATATTTTTCAGAGCAATGGCTTGAATCGTTCTGATTCTATTGTCTTTCAAACTTGGACGTTTTTTTTCAATTTTTCAAATTTGAAATGGTCATAACATTTTTATTATCTAACCGATTTCAAATATTTTTTTTGCATTAAAAAGCCAACAAAATTCTCTATCTCCGTTTCGCTGGTAGTTTTTGGCTATCTGCCCAAATGAGAGAGTTGTAGGCATTTGAAGTTTTTAAAAAAAATTGAAATGGTCATAACTTCCTTATTATTCAACCGATTTCAAATATTTTTTTTGCATTAAAAAGCCAATAAAATTCTCTATCTCCAGTTCACTGGTAGTTTTTAGCTATCTGCTCAAATGCGCGAGCTACATTTTTTTTTCAATTTTTCAAATTTTAAATGTGTTCATAACTTTGTTATTATCTAACCGATTTCAAATATATTTTTTTCCATTAAAAAGCCAACAAAATTCTCTATCTCCGCTTCGCTGGTAGTTTTTGGCTATCTGCCCAAATGAGAGAGTTGTAGGCATTTGAAGTTTGGTTCTTTCATTTTTTTATTTTCTTTGTTGTTCAACATAATCATGATAATTATACCGATGAAAGCCGAAACAGGCCGAATGCATTTTCAAATTTGAAATGGTCATAACTTTTTTATTATCTAACCGATTTCAAATATTTTTTTTGCATTAAAAAGCCAACAAAATTCTCTATCTCCATTTCACTGGTAGTTTTGGCTATCTGCCCAAATGAGAGAGTTGTAGGCATTTGAAGTTTTTAAAAAAAATTGAAATGGTCATAACTTCCTTATTATTCAACCGATTTCAAATATTTTAGTTTTTTTTTTAGCTATCTGCACAAATGCGCGAGCTACATGCATTTGAAGTTTGAGAACGAGCATATAAACTTAGCCGCCTAGAACAGTGTGTACAGCTGACAAACTTCGAGGTGGAGGCCAGACAGGTATGGTGGGCTGTATCAGACACTGGTTTTATATACGAACTGACATGCTGTGAGTGCTTTAGAATCGTCTCAACTTCAATGTCAGACTAGGGGGTTTAAACGGTACACATTTCGTAGAACGTTATAATAATGAAAAATGCTTAGGATAGTCAAGCGATTCTGAAAATACAAAACTTTATTTTTTCAATTTCATTGGAATTGCATCAATTTTTTTTGAGTTTCATATGTTTTCGTCATTGGCAATGTCTTCTAATCACTTTGCCAGTGTACGTTTGTCAGTACATCGAGCCTCAAACGTTGATGCAGCTTCAGCTGCTCTAGTTTTCTTTGTTGTTCAACATAATCATGATAATTATACCGATGAAAGCCGAAAACAGAGGCCGAATGCCTGTGGCTGCGGCTAAATCCTTTGATCTTAGCAACGTGTTAAGTTCATGAGGTCACTGTCTAGAGTTGGATGGCACACTTCGCGTTAACTCTATGCGACCACTGACCAGCGTTTGTTAAAGGTACATGCCCACGCAGTAGGCACAAAATGTTCTTTATAAGGAATTAAATAAGTGTATAATATGTCACATATTCCACCAGTTCTAAACATTAACGAGTGCCCGCTATACAAATATAATCATTTATTAATTATCAATTTACTGTTAGCGACGCGCGGCGGTAACAGTCTATTTTGATAATGTGCGTGGACGACGACTTTCACATCACGGCTTGCGGTGCGCATGCGCAGTATACTACGCGCGCCAGTCGGCTT
Organism: Conchocele bisecta; assembly: GCA_029237695.1. Taxonomy (NCBI): domain Eukaryota; kingdom Metazoa; phylum Mollusca; class Bivalvia; order Lucinida; family Thyasiridae; genus Conchocele; species Conchocele bisecta. Next base: position 54,632,831 of record CM055274.1, read on the forward strand.
CCCAATATGTAAACAAGAATATCAACATGTCGAAACGTCCAGGACGGAAATTGTATGAAACGGCGTCGGCCAAAAAAAGGCGAAATGTCTGAGGGACAGGCAGTAACAGAGGGAGAGATATAGTGGTTAATATTGGCGACCAAATCACCAAATGGAACGAGTTACGTGGAGATTTAGATTTGGACTCGAACTTAAACAATTTTCATTTTATATACGAACTGACATGCTGTGAGTGCTTTAGAATCGTGTCAACTTCAATGTCAGACTAGGGGGTTAACGGTACACATTTCGTAGAACGTTATATAATGAAAAATGCTTAGGATAGTCAAGCGATTCCGAAAATACAAAACTTTATTTTTTCAATTTCATTGGAATTGCATCAATTTTTTTTGAGTTTCATATGTTTTCGTCATTGGCAATGTCTTCTAATCACTTTGCCAGTGTACGTTTGTCAGTACATCAAGCCTCAAACCGTTGATGCAGCTTCAGCTGCTCTAGTTCTATATTGATTTTGTCAATGTTGCTGTTATCAGTATGCGAAACAAGATCCTCCTTGTGAATGTTACATCTATCGATCTATGCACATTTAGTATTGCGTTGTATCACAATCACGAGTTTACCCCGTTTTACTATAAAATACAACCACATACTTATGATAGACACACATTTGTGTTATCAGTTATGTTTATTTCCTACCGTAACTACAGTGTGCTGCTCTCCGATGCGTAACCGTGGTTATATTTAGATGGACATATATTTATTTTATTATACTACACAAGTAGTGTGTGTAAATTCGCTAATAGCGAATTCGGTGTGCAAATGTAGTAAACAAACCTTGGACTTCGATTAACAACCAGAATGGCCCAACCCGAAGGTATAATGTGTATATGTATTTAAAATGTTAGAGCATGTCTTGTTTTACTTTAGCTGTGTACAGGTACGTCGGTACCAGGGGCCCGTTTCACTATTTAATCTTAGTTTGTTCATAAGTTCGAACTTAAGTTATAACTTATGACAAAAGTTATGACCGACTTAAGTCATTGCTTATTTGGTTTCACTACACAAACTTAAGACGGTCATAACAAGTCCGTCATAAGTTACAACTTAGTTATTGTTTACAGCTTCGGTATGTGCCGCGCGGGTTCGAATCCCGCTCGGGGCTTATATTTTTATGATGACTTTACTTTCCTTTTATCTGTTTTGACATCTAAAATAACGGATTTGCAAGCCTAATGTTGAATATTATTATTTTTTTAAAAATAATCTCATGTAGAATATAAAGTTTATCTCAATATTCCGACGCCATTGAATACATGTGGATATATTTATTGCCAACTAGTGAACATTATACTGTAATATAAATTGGCATATGACATGAAACAGCAACAAAAGAAGCAATTAACAATGTTTTTATTTTTACATTCCAATAAAATGGTAGTTCGACCATTTTTTAAATTTTACTTAGATTACCTCATAAACTCAGAAATCACGTTTCAGAGTCAGCAGAACACATGTACTGTCGATTATTAATGGTATGCCCGGTCAGATATGGATGTATCTGATACAACTACTGAATGACATATTATTTATTTTTTTTTGAACTGGACACGGGTAATTTGTTGATTACATGTAGAAATGCATGCACTGTGTGAGTCAGTGTCACACATATATGATTGCCCCTGAACATGTTGACCAGTATAGGACTGGATTAATGCGCACGTGCATTCAGAGGACGGGTCTGAAATTTTTGTTAAATGCGTCAGGACTGTTTCTCCATCTAGTCTGAAAACAAGGTATCTCCTTATCAGAAACGAAACACAGGCTAACACTGTCCGCAAAGGTCTACTCCACTTTCTAGAACCACTTGATTTGTTATGTTGTACATATCTCAGTAACCGCCAGGAAACTACCAGTTGCGTAAAATCGCAATGCAGTCAACACTTGCAATGACACTGACAGACTGTGTGATCTCAGGTTTGACCGTATAATGTCAGCATGTGCAATGTCGCATACTTGTAGAAAAAAATCACGAGACAGCCTGAATTTCGATATTTGGTCCTCGTTATCCATGAAGTCTAGGGGATTGGTTCGGTCCTAAAGACTCGTTCCCGTCGTAAATTACGCGCCTGGATTATAGCAAATGCAGCTGCCATCGTTTGTATGTTCTGTAAAGAAAGAACAAACAATAGCCGGATAGTCAATCAGACGGATGGACGGACGGACGTTCATATATGACACACCATTAGGTGGTATATTCATCGTTTTTAAAGAAAAGAATGACCACTTAAGACACAAAAGGCTTGTCGGTTACGGAATATGTTGCATTCTTTTTGTTTGTCTTAGGCGACACCTCCAACCACCTAAGATCCCAAACATGTGCCCGGAGAGGGCAGGGAGGGCAGGGCAGGGCGGGCAGGGCAGGGCAGGGCAGGGCAGGGCAGGGCAGGGCAGGGCAGGGCAGGGCAGGGCAGGGCAGGGCAGGGCAGGGCAGGGCTGGGCAGGGCCGGGCAGGGCAGGGCAGGGCAGGGCAGGGCAGGGCAGGGCAGGGCAGGGCAGGGCAGGGCAGGGCAGGGCAGGGCAGGGCAGGGCAGGGCAGGGCAGGGCAGGGCAGGGGGCAGGGCAGGGCAGGGCACAGGCAGGGCAGGGCAGGGTGGGCAGGGCAGGGCAGGGGGGCAGGGCAGGGCAGGGCAGGGCAGGGCAGGGCAGGGCCAACACCGTCCTACACCGACCGACACCAACCGACACCGACACCAAGAGACCGACAAACACCGACCGACCAACTCACACCTCACCGACCGACACGGATTGACACTGACCGACACCGATTGACACTGATAGACACTGATAGACACCAACCAACACTGACCGACACCGACCGACACCGATTCACACTGATAGACACTGACCGACACCGAACGACACCGAACGACACCGATTGACACTGACCGACACCGATTCGACCGACATTGATTCACACTGATAAACACTGACCGACACCGACCGACACCGATTGACACTGACCGACACCGATTGACACTGATAGACACCGACCAACACCGATTGAACCGATTGAACCGATTGACACTGACTGACACCAACAAACCTACACTGATTGACACCAACCGACCGACCGACCGACCGACCGACCGACCGACCGACCGACCGACCGACCGACCGACCGACCGACACTGACCGACCGACACCGACCGACACCGACCGATACCGACCGACCGACCGACACACCTACACCGACCGACCGACACACCTACACCGACCGACCGACCGACACCAATCGACCGACAATGACCGACACCGACCAACCCGGACCGACCCACCGACCGACCGCCGACCGACCGACCGACCGACCACCGACCAACCAACCGACTGACACCGATTGACACCGACCAACACCGACTGACACCGACTGACAACGACTGACACCGACCGACCGACACCGACCGACCGACACCGACCGACTGACTAACACCGACCGTGCGAAACCAACTGACCGACACCGACATACCGACACCGACCGACCGACCGACACTGACAAACCTACACTGACCGACACTGACCGACTGTCACCAACCGACAGATTGACACCGACCGACCAACACTGACCAACTGACACCGACCGTGCGAAACCAACTGACCGACACCGACATACCAACACCGACCGACCGACCGACCGACCGACTGACCGACACTGACAAACCTACACCGACCGACACTGACCGACCGACCGACACCAACCGACAGACTGACACCGACCGACCAACACCGACCGACCAACACCGACCAACTGACACTGACCGTGCGAAACCAACTGACCGACATTAACCGACCGACCGACCGACACCGACTGATCGACCGACACCGACTGATCGATCAACACTGACCGACACCGACTGACACTGACCGACCGACTGACAGACACCGACCGACACTGACCAACTGACACCGACCAACTGATACCGACCAACTGACTGACACCAACCGACAAACAGACATACATGTACAGCATACAGATGGTTTGTTACGAGCCGGCTCATCTGGATCTACAGTTGTTGTAAATGTTGTCGATAACTGGGCATAACGAATAATGGTAACGACATGACCTACATCACAAATAGCAATACACGGGTAACTAGCACAAGTGTGGCTATCTATATGTAAGCATATATGGTTTATATGGCAGATAATTGCTAAAATAGTACGTATGAAGTGAACTTTTACCTGCTGTCAGTGAATTGTTTTCTCCACCTCGGCTCATATGGGGGCATCCATCTTTGTTTATTTCATAAGTTCCGACTTAAATATTTAAGTTATAACTTAAGACTGCTGGCTACCTGTCTTAGTTTTTCATAGTAAATTTCGATTGTCATTCTTGCTAAGATGTTTTGTGAAACGGACTAAGCACGTACTCCGGACTTAAGTTATAACTTATGACAAAAGTACTTGCTTAGTTCGTTAGTGAAACGGGCCCCAGTTCACCTGGGGGCCGTTTCACTAAACTTGGTACGACTAAAATGTTCATAAGTGCAAAATTATTATAGTCTGTAAATTTCACATTAACAATGTTTTCTTGTAAACAATTATTGGATTTACATTTATTGAGCATAGGCTGCATATGCAGCCTATGCTCGATAAATGTAAATCCATCAATTGAAATTTACAGACTATCCTAAATTTGTACATACGAACATTTTAGTCGTAAGAAGTTTAGTGAAACGGCCCCCTGTGCTGTACTGCGCACCGGCGTAAGCTGTTTCACGTTGAAAAGTGCACCAGTTCCTGACGAGATGCCACTCAGCTCTACCTCCTCGCGCCGGTTACTAGACGAAAATGTGTGTATGAAGGATCGCCTGCATGCAACTGAATCGGCATTCGACAGGAATCTGGGGCCCGTTAACTGTCATAATTTTTCACTTACGAACATTTTAGTCGTACGAAGTTTAGTGAAACGAGCCCCTGGTGCCTATTTCGACGTGAGATACTTTAATCTGGCGCCGAGTGCAGCACTACTGTACAGTGTAATGAGTTTAGTTTTTCGCAGTCTTGCCAGGATTCGAAGTCAAACTGACCAACAGGGATTCGATTTACTTCGACATTCTTCGGTATTGTCATATAGACTATATAAATAGCGATGCAATCGGCTACTCTCAACCACAGGTTGACGTAGCGTACCAAGGTCTATAAATACATTAAATATACCTAAAACTATCAATAAGTGGAAAAAAATCAGTTGAAAAAAAAGTTTACTCGTGTTAGAACACAATATACACAATATTGTGTTCTAACAGGGAAGTAAACAAAACAATTTCAACAATATTGTGTTCTAACAGGGAGTAAACATTTTTTTCAACTGATTTCTTTCCCACTTAATATCGATACGTTTAGGTATTTTTCATGTATTTATAGACCTTGGTACGTTACTTCAACCTGTGCTCTCAACGGAAGTAATTCGAGTATTGTAAGGGCGTCGTCGTGGGGTGGGGGTGGGGGGGGGGGGCGGTTCGATGGGTTCGTACGAACCTCACTTTTTGAAGCCACATAACATTTTTATATATAAGCCACAGAACATTTTTATATAAATGAGGTCTGATTGTCAGTGCATGAAGGAGCAGGCAGTATTAACATGTCAGTCGACTCTAAATTTATTGCGCGATGCCATTTTCAGAACTACGCTCCTTACATTTATCCCAAACTCTGGCAAGGAGCGAGTTGTTGCCCAAACTTTGCCAATGTTCGTAAGTGCAACATGATGATAGTCTGTAAATGGCACATTTACAATGTTCTCATGTAAACAATTATTGGATTTACATTTATTGAGCATAGGCTGCATATGCAGCCTATGCTCAATACATTTAAATCAATCAATCGAAATTTACAGACGGTCCTAAATGTGCACTTACGAAGATTTTAATCGTACGAAGTTTAGTGAAACGGGCACATGGAAATCAAAAACTTTCCAGGGCTATGAAGTAACCGAAATCTGTAATGGGCTCAGGGGCAACCCCTTTTAAGAATGCTGATGGCGCCCATGTAGTGTACACGGTAATGGGGGATCGTAGTTAGTAAATGTGTTCCCTTTGCAAATCTATTTATAGAGATCCGGTCCTTTGGTTTATTTTACCGTGTATTACTTGCTGAATAACTTAAAGACTACACTGATAAATAAAGACTACACTGCATGATAATAATGCAGTTCCGGATCAGATTGTGCAGGTATGTAGGATGATCTGGATAAGCACTAGTCGAAAACAGTATAATGGCTTATTTACACTACCAATCATGCGATATTCGGTTTTATTACAAGCAATTAGACCATCAAATATACAAGTTGGACCTGATTTCTATACAAATTCAAAGGGAAATAACTAGCTGCGATCCCCCCATTTCGAGCCGAACACCTCGGACTGAGCCACATAACACGGAGCCTCTCAATGCACACTTTATCATTATTGGATTTACATTTATTGAGCATAGGCTGCATATGCAGCCTATGCTCAATACATTTAAATCCATCAATTGAAATTTACAGACGGTCCTAAATTTGCACTTACGAAGATTTTAATCGTACGAAGTTTAGTGAATCAAATATAGTGAAGTTTAGCCTCATGGGAGATTAGGCACTGTCTAATTGAGTAACCCTCGTTAAATAAAGTCTATTATTATTATTATTATTATTATTATTATCACAATAATTAGATCACGGTTCGCCCGTATTCTGTCGGTATTGTGTCCGTGTTATGGTTTCGACAATGTATAAACATGTAAACAAGATGGCTTAGCGGGACGACAGCAGGTAAGTGTCAGTCAGTTTAATTCAATATTTTACAGCTTATATGTCATTAGGCCACATAAATTTAATTAGTAGATTCTCATCCGAATTTTGGGGAAGATGGGGCGGGTGGGCGAATTTTATTTATTATTTTTTATTGAAATTTGTTCAAATTAGGTGTCAAAAAACAATAATCATTTGAATTTTTTGAAATATATACAAATAAAAGATTAATTTGGCCCAAAGATTTAGGGGCGGGTGGGAATGAGAATCTACTAATTAATTTTCTGTGGCCTTATCAGCAACGTATCTGGTATGTACAGACGCAGAAATGAATATGATTTCCAAGGAACAGTCTCACTTAACCCATTTCAACTGATATTCTCAATAATTCGCTGCAAACATGATCCAGGGTTGGCCGGGAAATACCGGAGGGGGGGCGGGAATTCCCGGGGAATATTTCCCGCCCGTCCCTGGAAATACTCCCCAAAGTGGGAAATACCGGGAAATATGAATTTTGATGTTATTATTTGATAATTAAAGTTATTTAAATTAAGTTTTAAGCTTAGTAATAGTTAATTAAACAATCAACAACTTAATAATTATATATAGGGGTTAATTACAATGTATAGGTATGTTTCATTCCCAACTAGGCTGTGGTACTCATCAGGTGGAATATTTGGCAACCATGACATTTATATTTTGGTTGTATTATTTTTTTGTAAATTATTTCTTCATTTTTTAGGAAGCATCTGACTGTCTGCTAGATACAATTCACAAGGATAACGTCATCATGATCAGACTATGTTTAGACAACAGGCTGTTAATTGTCAACCTTCTCCCACAGTAATATTCGGTATCAAGAAATGAGAATAAATGATCTTAGCATGCATGATGTGCATACACATAGTCTCTTACAAGTCTTATATAACTAACAATGTACTGTTGTTTTATGCTTTGCACTTGTATTATTTATTTGCATTATTATTATGACATTTATTTAACGTGAAGACTATGGGCCATGATGGTACGTATGAGATACAGTACCTAAAATCGTTAAAATTAGCCAAAAGCCTAATAATGTCTACTTATTTGCATGTACATTGATGAGACTTTAATTTAATATACTTTAATAAACCATATCAGACTATGACAACAGGCTGTTAATTGTCAGCCAGCCTTCTCTCACACCTTTTGTGTCATGCTGTATAATAAGAACCCAGGTGGTCTGTATATGGTCATGTCAAGTTGTAAAACAATTACACTTACACTGTACATGGATTATCCCTGTTATCAACAGGGATTTTCTCAAAATTCCAAAAGCAGCTTTTATTAGTGGCAGGTTACTATAGTAATGAGGGGTGTTCTCATACACAATAAAATAGACAGTTGGCAAATACTACATAGACTTGTATATAGGGAAGAAAATTGTCTAGAAAATAATGATGTTTTTTTTCTCTAAATAAACTTATTATTTCTTTTTTTAATGCAGAATGTTTTACCTGTAGGCTTATCAGTCTACACAGATATAAACCATAGTAGATATAGGGGAATATAGAGACTCATCTTGACATTTTGGAATGAAAAAGACCACCAAGATTCATATTTCCCGGTATTTCCCAGTATTTCCCGGTATTTCCCGCCGTCCTGGGAAATACTCTTATTTTCCGGGAAATTGCCAACCCTGATATGATCCCTGGAAAGTGTCAGCCCTCTACATGTAAGATATGACATGTTTTTATGTCATTTTCGGATTTATCTGGTTACGGTTACTACACTCTGTTATGGTTTAGAGTTTCCGTCACAATTTATAGAAAATGATACGGTTTGGCGCGAAAAGACGCTACGGTTTATACATGTTCGAGGAAATAGATACGGTGTGTAGGACGTTTTCAGGATCTCTCAATCAAACTTGAACATTTTCGTCTGTTTTCTTTTTTATAACTTCCGACAAAAACATCCCCACCTTATTGTGTACATTTCAGTTGTACGTGAAATGAGGGATCGTATTCAGTTATTTCCCTTTGCAAATTTATTTATAGAGATCCGGTCCTTTACAGTATTTCTGCGTTTATTTCTTACAGTGTATATCTAAGTTTTCGTCAGTTTCCTTAGCGATCGATGACGTATAAGTGCACTGATCTAATATGCATGAACACAATAACATTAATAAGTGTGAAAATATGAATCTGGCTAATAATTTCAACCGAATTTCTATAAATAAATTCAACGGGAGATAACTAGCTACGATCCCCCATTGTCCAAACACCATCGGCTTGCAACAGACAGTATAGTAGTCGAGTTATGCGATTGCCGTGGGATCTATTGAGCTTTCCTTGTATTTATATCACAGTAGACAGTGTCAATTATTTTGGCAATGTTTTACCTTCAAATTTCAGACGCGGATAGTAGAAAGAAGATCACGAGATGGTTCATTATAATTGACTGCGTCCAAGCTGGTCTCGGCGTGGCATTGCTGGCTTGTGGCGCCATGGCTGTACACTATACACAAGGCTCCAGCCAGACCTTTGGTCCGCCATACTACGTAGGCGCTTTTATAGCTGGGATTTTGGTACGTCCATTAAATGTGGCTGTGACTGGAGAAATGTGGCTTATGTGGGTTGTGACCAGTGATGATGCTGATCAACTAGCTCACCCCTGTTATATGTAACCTGATAACGATCTATATCGCCTGTAAGAAGCATGACGGTTGTTTCATTGATGGAATGCCGAACGGTGTACCTGATCAGACTGTGCAGAGGCGTCGAAACCGGGGCGGCAGGGGCGATTTGGACCAATTTGTCTGCCCCTCCACTGTCTGGAGGGGACATTTAGTGTTACCCTTGTCCGTCCGTCCCGTCCCGTCCCGTCCCGTCCCGTCTGTCCGTCCGTCACAAAACGTTAACGCTCGTGTAAATGTCTCATACTTTCTTCATCCTTCAACCGATCTGCTTCACATTTCATATACACATTGCTCTAATGGTCCTCTGTGCAAAATCCACGTTCGTCCTGCCCCCGCCAAGCCCAGGGTCAAGGTCACATACTTAGTGCTTCAAAAACTTTAACGCGCAGGTAAATATCTTATAATTTCTGTTTTCTTTCACGGATCACCTTCATACTTCATATACGCATTGCTCTAATGGTACTCTACCGCCCTGTGCCAAATCCACGTTTGTCCTGCCCCCGCTGAGCCCAGGGTCAAGGTCACATACTTGGTGCTTCAAAAACTTTAACGCTCGGATAAATATCTTATAATTTATGTTCCCTTTCACGGATCAGCTTCATACTTCATATACGCATTGCTCTAATGGTCCTCTACTGTCCTGTGCCAAATCCACGTTCGTCCTGCCCCCGCTAAGCCCAGGGTCAAGGTCACATACTTGGTGCTTCAAAAACTTTAACGCTCAGGTAAATGATCTTTTAATTTCTGTTCCCTTTCACGGATCAGCTTCATACTTCATATACGCATTGTTCCAAATCCATGTTCGTCCTGTCCCCGCTAAGCCCAGGGTCAAGGTCACATACTTGGTGCTTCAAAAACTTTGACGCTCAGGTAAATATCTTTTAATTTCTGTTCCCTTTCACGGATCAGCTTCATACTTCATATACGCATTGCTCTAATGGTCCTCTACTGCCCTGTTCCAAATCCATGTTCGTCCTGCCCCCGCCCAGCCCATGGTCATGGTCACATACTTGGTGCTTCAAAAAGTTTAATCTCATTTAAAAAAAAATTGACTTGGAATTTTGCCTCATTTATTATCAAAGCGATATGTGGGGCATCCGTGTTCTATGAACACATTTTCTAGTTTATACTTTTTTGCTGTGAGTTTGGGGTCGGGACGTGATCGTGATTTGGGTAAACAAACACCCCGTGTAATGTAGTGAGTGTCCTCGTAATAAAACGTCAATTCGATTAATATGTAATTTCAAATGTAAAATATTGACTTTACCGAGCGCGGGAACAGTGTCATTCCTGACAACTGACTGTAATATGTTGTTTGTTTATTTTTTTGTAATACATGTACATACTAAAACAGATTACACACATGCAAAATGATATAGTATAAGTATACTATTGGTATTTGTATTTTGAACACTTCCAAATATGTATAGATGGTGAAACCTCATACAAATCAGACAAACCTTTTTAATAATTGTCATAAAATTACCATTGAATTACCCCTTTTTACCAGTGCTTTTGCTACAAAAATGTGTATGAGATACCTACTAATGGTGTCTTAAATGCAGCAGAATGCAGGAAATGCCATCTAGAATTCAAAAAACGTCAGGGTGGGGGGGGGGTGCATACCCCGGACACCACTAGCACTCCCTTGCTTCACTCGGGTCGACTACCGCCTCCCCAATATTTATTTGCTTCCGTAGCCTCTGCTGTGTGTCTACACAGGCTGGTTCGGGTCTACACACTTGTCGCAAACACACATGAGACCCATTTATTGCGATAGGTTCATATACCATTCAAGTAATAATTGATTGATCAAAAAGAGCAAACTGGTAATTTGGTATATCCTTACCATTATAGCGAGGAGCCACTGCACTCGTACCTCTTTTGTCTGAGCCCTGATACCAAAACCATCACCCCCCACCCCGACCCCCCACCCCCCACCCCCCCCCCCCCCCCCCTCCTCCCCCCCCCCCCCCCCCCCCCCCCCCTCCAAAAAAAAAAAAACAAAACAACAAAACAAACATGTTTTAATCAAGTTACTTCCCCTGTCGAATGGGTTAAAATAGTTGATGCTATTTATTTTACATATGTACTTATGGTAATTAAATTAAACTAAAACCTTCTCGGTAAAATATTAAAAACTACATAAATCCAAGATGGCCACCAAATATACTTGTTTGTTTTGTAGATACTACTGGCTGGTCTTGCGATGTTTTTCGTGATTCGTATGGCAAAACCCACAGATCCTACGTCAACCTTAGATCTACAGAAAATGGGCCGTATGGTACGTATTTGTGTCCATGTGTGGCTGAACTGGAAAAAAAAGAGCTCATGCGACTTGTGACCAGTGAAGCGCTTATCAGATAGCACACTCCTCTAGCCTGTAGCCTATCTCACGAACATTGCAAAGCATACTTATCTAGCAAAGGATAAATTTATTAATTTTTATCATACTGATTATATTACATTATCACAGCCATTTTGGCTGTGATAATGTAATAAATTCAGTATAATAATTCTGCATACTTTTAATCATCAAATATATGCAATCGTTAGTTCTATATGACATAATTTACTTCGGGAAAAATAAATGATTACTCCCTCAAACTACACTTTGCTAGATAAGTATACTTTTCAATTTTGATGAAATCAGCTACTGATAACGATACAGTCTAAGCCATATATGAGCCACCGGCTGAGAAAAAGTACCTTACAATATTTGCTATCAATGTAGAACCAGTTCAGCCTTTGATCTCTGCAATTTATGAATCATTTGACAACTGTCAGCTCAGTGGCATCCATTTCAGAAATGACGTTAAGCCTTCATCAAGGAATTATTTGACTACTGTCAGCTAAGTGGCATCCATTTCAGAAATGGATGCCACTTAGCTAAAAGTAGTCAACTTTTTGATTGTGATTTATTAAGCACAATTTAAAATACCATATTCTACGAAACGTGTATTTTATTCCAGTTTTTCCTGGAGTGTGCTCTATGTGTGTTATGCTGCATGGGATGTCTTATCGGGCTAATCATTGATGGGACAAACGGCTTAAACCAATGTGATCCGAATGAGTGGGCGAGTTTCTGCAATTATTCTGTGAATATGTCCGAAAATAGAACGGTCGCCATTTTTATTTTATTATTACTGCTCGCAACTGCTGTGGTCTGTATTACTACAATATGCCTAGTCTGTAAAGTAAGTCCTATATTCGGTGTACAAAGAACAGGCGGACAAACGTTCCGCATAGTTGGACAATCGCAAACAGCTACACCATTGGTGATAGTTGGCGGTGCGCAGTCAACGGGAGGAAATACATTTACACACACAACAACCGGGTACCAGTATCCAACGGTGACTATCCAGGGCGGTGGGTTTGGGGCCCAGGCTACTGCGGCAGGTTATCCAACCGGGGTTCAGCCACCGCCGACAGCAGGGTACCAGTATGGTACCCAACCTTCCGCAATGAGTTATCCGGCAGCGGAAGGTCAAAGGGAACCAACAATTGCGGAATTGCAGGAACAAAACAGATTATTGCAAGAACAGCTTCGCCTGCAGCAACAACTTCAACAATTACAACAGGTATCTCAATGGCAACATGTGGCGTGTTATTATTAAAGTTGCACGGTGGAGCCTGTCTAAACCTGACACCATGGGAGCTATATTATAATTGAAGATTGTGAGCACTCCATAACACAATTTAGTGATGTAAAATCGTGATCTGGCATGTCAATTAGAACATCATAAAAGTGAAAAACATCAGAATTAACAGACGCATTTCACAGTGTCCGGTGTAGAGAGGCTCCACTGTAAATGAGGGTTGTGAGGTATTGTCTTTCTGCTTGTAAATTGCAATGGAATATATACACACATGCAATATCAAGATATCTGTGATTACGCGCTTGCGTATCCATGTGACACAATGTAGGCATAAGACATCATAATGCTTGCAGTAGATTTCTTTAAAATATTCGAGAATAATCCAACAAAGTCAAATGTGCTCAAAACATCTGGGCTCATATTGGAAAAACAATGAACTTCTTTGACCAGTCAAAGAAGTTCATTGTTTTGGCAATATTAGCCCAGTTTTGATTCTGGACCGCCATAGGATGGCTTGATTTTCTAGGGTGTAGAACATTGAACTTCGATACAGAAGATTATTGGTTCAATTCCAGCCTTAGAAACAATTCGTTCATATGATTTCTTGGACTTGGAACCGCTGCTCATCTCAAAAGACATTAGCGGTTGCTGAAACGTTAAACCACCCACTACCATCCGTTCCTCTGGTGTGGTGAGGACCTGGCACCAGATCAGGTATTCTAATTTCAGGGCTTAATATATACATATTACTGTATGTGTATATTTTCTGTAAACATTCAGTTCGGATCTGGGGATTTTTCTGCCCGTTAAATCGGCTTAAAATTACCTTAGATGTTGACAGGCCGTTAAACATAAATAAATAACTCTGAGGAAAGCACGTTTAATATACTTGTATATTTCAGATGTAAATAAATACCACATTTAACTATTAACCTTTGGCCTTCCAGAATCAACAGTCTGGCTCCCCGGGACAACCATTCACCAACCCACCACCGCCGAGTTATGAGGACTGTGTAACGGATGTCGCCAAAATTCGCGAACTACAAGAAGAAAATACGAGAATACAGGAGCAACTGAAGCACAATGCGGCTACTACTGATGAGAAGGGATCACTGGAGCCATCGACTGTGGCGCCTTCAGCACCTCCAAGGTATCCCTAGGTTTTGACCTTAGATCGAGATATAACAATTGAAGAAAAATGCATCTGCTGGTGACGAGAAGGGATCGACCGAGTCTTCACATGGGAGCCTTCAGCACCACCAAGCTATCCCTAGACTTTGACCAAGCACAAGTAGTGACGAGAAGGGAAAAATGGAGTCATCTACTGTCGAACATTCTGCATCTCCAAGCTACCCATAGATATTGATCTTAGCTCGAGTGAATTATCACAGTTGAGGCCAAATGCAACTTCTGGTGACGAGAAGGAATCACTCGTCAACGAGTTTCAACTGTTGAACTTTCTGCACTTGCAAGCTATCCACAGACTTTGACTTTATATCGAGATGCAACAATTGAAGCAAATTGCAACTTCTGGTGACGAGAAGGAATCACCGAGTCGTCAACTGTGGAACATTCTGCACCTTCAAGCTACCCATATACATGGACCTTATATCGAGATATCACGGTTAAAGCAAAATGCAACTTCTGGGGGCTGTTTTACTAAACTTCTTAGAACTAAAATGTTTGTAAGTGCAAAATTATGATAGTCTGTAAATTTCACATTAATTTAACAATGTTTTCTTGTAAACAATTATTGGATTGACATGTATTGAGCATAGGCTGCATACAGCCTATGTTCAATAAATATAAATCCATGAATTGAAATTTCCAGACTATCCTAAATTTGCATTTACGAAAATTTTACACAAAGTTTAGTAAAACTGCCCACTGGTAATGAGATGGAATCACTCGAGTCTTCAACTGTGGAACCTTCCGCAACTCCAAGCTACCATATACCGTTACCTTATCTGCTTACATTACTTGTATATATTACATGTATGTAATCGTATATTCATTATCCACAATCATCACCAACGTCATTCTCTTTGTGAATACCATTATCTTCATAAGCAGCAGCACAACATATCATCCACCACACTTGTGGCTGCGACAGGAGAAATGGGTTTTGCACAATTCGATGGTCTAGTAACATAAGGTCGTAAGTGCTATGCTAAAGCATAGCACTTACGACCTTATGTTACTAGACCATCGAATTGTTGATCCAGATCAGCATCCGCGCAGTTTGATCAGTCATATCAAGCTCTACACCATTCGCTATGCAATAACGTCATGCGATGCCTTTCGACCAATGACACGTCAGTTTTCAATTCGTTGTAAGCCGGCTATTCGTATTAGGTCAATTGCCTGATACGACAATATGTTAACAGTCAGTACGCATTGGGCCAATACAAAGCTCTTTACCTATTGACCCTTTGAACTCGAAATCATCAGGCATTTTTTAAAACAAAAAATTCTCCCTTTTCATAAATGGACTAGTCTGAAAATCATTTTGTGACGGTTGGATTGATTGCAAAATTAACATATCAAAATACATTCCAGTTACTTAGGGATGAAATGGTTAACATCCCTATCGGTCTGCAGGGTAGGCTCGTGACAAAATATCAGAAGCTAGGCTGGTCAAAATACGGTCAGCCCTGTTTCATCAATCACGGCCACATACAGTGGGGTCAGCGTGTAAGTGCACACACGAACGAACACGACATGTTGGTTCCAACCTGTCGTGTTCGTTCGTGTGTGCACTTACACGCTGACCCCACTATATAGTCTTATGTGAATGCTGTTCAATCACCAATTATATGTGTATACCGTTATCATCATCATCGACAGCTGCAGCAACATCATATCATCCAACCCAATTACAATCATCCTTCATAATTAGTTTTATTATTATTATCAGCAGGAAGCAGCACCATAATGAGCATCAATATTATATCCGCTACCAAGGTTATGATCATCGCCATCTACCGCAATTGTCATTGTACAACATCATTATAATGAACAACATTATAATTATGACAGTCATCAACTACATTCACCATCAGTATCTCCATCACCATAATAATCATCATCAGTCATCAGCTGCTGAAGCAACAGTGCGATCATCATCATCATCATCATCACCATAACCATAATAATCATCACCATCACAACCGTCAACCATAATTATTATCATCATCATCATCACCACCACCACCACCATAATAATAATCATCATTATCACAACCATCCTCGTCAATCATCTGCATCATCATCGAAACCATCACCATCAATAATAATCATCATCATCATCATCAGAAGCACCATTATTACCTGGACCAACGGGTTCATTTACTTAGACCTCGTGGTTTGATGTTGGTGACCTTTGAACTGTTACGGTGTGTATTTATGCATGAACTATTACTATGTCAGTATGTGCCCGGATGTGCCTACACCCAACCAATGAACATTTTAGAATAGTGTCAATCAGTTGGAGTTACACATAGACTTATCAACCAATCAACTTAGACGCTTGACGTCACTTGCGGTTAATGCATTTATGGAAACACAAACTATTCTTTATATCAGACATTTTCTGGCAAAATAAACATTCATTCACCATTACCCCACGTATTGATTGGCATTATTATACATTTTAAATCAGGCGTACTTTTTCATACTGATATCAGGGGTGAAAACCGTGTTACCTTAAAATGTTAACGAACATTACTATATATTCTCTGTATTTATGTTTTGATGTGCAATGATTATACTTTATAATCTGTCGAAAATATAATTTTTTTCAGGTAACGCATTTAATTAGTATAAATAATTACACAAGGGAGCCATGATGGTCCTAATTCGCTCACCTGACTCCATGAACACCAGAGGAGAATGTGACATTGAGTTCATGTGTTTTTAAAAAAATTGTGCTATGTTTAGATGGCGGTCATCTTGGATTAAGCGATGATTTACCAAATCTGAAAATGCTTCACCCAAGGATCTTAACTTACTATGAAGTTCTGCCAGCATCGGCCATGTGGTTCCTGAGAAAAAGACGTTCAAAATATCGAATAAATGGACTTTTTGGTGGCCATCATTGATGACATAATCATCCGATTCTGACAAATATTGCACCAGAGCAATCGCCTCATCGATACCTTCAATTTGATATATGACATGAGCATATTCGGTAAAAAATAAAATTTGACCCCAATTTGACCCCACGGGCCACGCCCATTTTTGACCCCGGCGTCACCATTTTAACACCTTTGAAAGAGTATTCTACATCGTTCATTCCTACCAAGTTTCGTCGAAATCCGGCTGGCGGTTCATGAGAAGAAGATTTTTTAAGAATTTCTGCTATTTTTAGACGGCGGCCATCTTGGATTAGCGACGACCTCCGTTTTAACAACTGAAAAGGCTTCACCTATGGACCATAACTGTGAAGTTTGGCCACCATGGGCCAAGCGGTTCGGGTGAAGAATAATTTTTAAATATAATTAAAGAACGACCTTTTGACCTTTCGGCGGCCATGTTGGATGACATGACCATCCAATTTCGAAAAATAATGTACCAGAGCGATCGCCTTTTTAATACCTTCGATTTGATATAGATATGACCATATTCGGTGAAAATAAATTTTGACCCCAATTTGACCCCACGGGCCACGCCCATTTTTGACCCCGGGGTCACCATTTTAACAACTTTGAAAGAGCATTGTACATCGATCATTCCTACCAAGTTTCGTCGAAATCAAGTTAGCGGTTCATGAAACTAAGTTTTTTTTAAGAATGTATGCTATTTTTAGACGGCGGCCATCTTGGATTAGCGATACCTCCATTTTAACAAGTCTGAAAAGGCTTCACCCATGGACCATAACTTTTAAGTTTGGCTACCATGGGCCAAGCGGTTCATGTGAAGAAGAATTTTTAAATCTCTAATAAAAGAACGACCTTTTGATCTTTCGGCGCCCATCTTGGATGACATAGCCATCCGATTTCGACCAAGTTTTGTCGAAATCTGGTTGGCAGTTCTTGAGAAGAAGATTTTTGAAGAATTTGTGCTATTTTTAGACGGCGGCCATCTTGGATTACGTAATGACATCATTTTAACAATTGTGTAAGCCCCCTACCTAAGAACCATGACGTTTGGTGACTATAGGCCCAATGGTTACCGAGGAGAAGACGTTTGAAAATGTTCACGGACGGACGACGGACGGACCCGACCGGACCGGACGGACGACGGAGGGACGGACACATTGCGGTAGCAATAGCTCACATGAGCTTCGCTCAGGTGATCAAAAACATTATGCCTCATTTGCATATGAAAATAGCCCGATACCACCGCGAGTCACTATCAGTAAAATAAATATTACTAAATGATTATATCTGTATAGCGGGCACTCGTAATGTTTAGAACTGCTGGAATAGTGGCAAAATTATACACTAAGTCTTATTTAATTCATATAAAGAACATGTGCCTACTGAGTGGGCATGTACCTTTAATGTGTGGGTGCAATGTTACATCAACACCAGCCATTGGAGGTGTGACCCAAACAGCCAATCATATGTACCTTTAAGGCATGAATGCGCCAAATACAGTAAAATGCATACAAGTTTACAAGTCTGGTAAATAAAATAGGCCACATATACAGTTTGCTTGCAAATCCTGATCCTTTCCTGATCAAAACTACTTGAGAAACATGTTGGGTATTTTTGACACCGGAGGCCCATTTCACTAAACTTTGTACGACTAAAATGTTCGTAAGTGCACATTTAGGAGTCTGCAAATTTAAATTGATGAATTTACATTTATTGAGCATAGGCTGCATATGCAGCCTATTCTCAATAAATGTAAATCCAATAATTGTTTACAATAAAACATTATTAATGTGAAATTTATAGACTATCATAATATTGCACTTACGAACATTTTAGTCGTACAAAGGTTAGTAGTGAAATGGGCCTCCGGGGTCAACAATACCCAACATGTTTCTCAAGTCTTGGTTTGAGAATTCTGTTAAGTTATAAAGTAAAACAAGGGCATCGTTATCACTAAGCTAATCCTCTCGCTGGTAGCATTGATAATAAAAAAAATATATATAAAAAATTTCGGTCGTACGTGGGTCGCGCCTGCAAAGCAAAGCACCGTCCATGCAATTCAACCCTCGGGTAACAAAAGAGTCAAAAATAAAAACGTACCTGAGGGCCAAACCAGGCAAATCATGATTCCTATAAGGAGGAACCCCGACCGCTAATTTACGCCATTGCGTTCGCCCGACCAACCACCCACTGTCCATAGGTGCATTTATATTTATGGGGATATAAACTTGGAAAAGTCGCGGGAATACTGGACGAGGCCTTCCGGCCTTCGTCCAGTATTCCCGCGACTTTTCCAAGTTTATACCCCGATAAATTCCACAAAAAAGGCCATTCATTCCTATAATATTTACAGAAAAATATATATTCCGCCCTGAAATCAAGTCCGTGACCTTGACCCCTGGCATAAATGGGGGTCGTACGTTTGTTGCAGAATGATGTATGAGCGTCAGAGAAGGGCCGGGTAAAATATCACTGCATTCCGCAAAGGGAAAGAGAAGTTATAAGGAAATTTACATTTGTTAAGTTTTAGTTTTTTTTCTAAGTTTACAAGTCCGTGACCTTGAGCCCTGGCATAAATGGGGGTCGTAGGTTGGTTGCAGAATGATGTATGAGTGTCAGAGAAGGGGTGGGTAAAATATGAAAGATTTCCGCAAAGGGAAAGAGAAGTTAAAAGGAAATTTACAATTGTTAAGTTTTAGTTTTTTTCTAAGTTTCTAAGTCCGTGACCTTGACCCCTGGTATAAATGGGGGTCGTAGGTTTGTTGCAGAACTATTTTCAAGTGGTTGTAAATGTCACACCACTTAATTTTGTGTCTCCAAACTGTCAAAATCTAGCATGTACTGGCATATAGGGGACAGACACTATGTTCCTGGCAGCCATCTTGGATTAGATATTCATAACGGTATATTTTGATTATTAATATTCATATTGTGTTGTGGATAACCCATTGAACTGGGAAAAAACACGTTCAGAGGCCATTTGTTGCAATACTTTCACGGTCATGCAGTTTTATCTGGTACTTTGTATATTGATCTGTCTAATGTGGTTTGTTGCAAATAAGTATGACCTGTAATTGCAGACATAAAGGTGCCCACAGGATTTTTATGATAACAAATACATTAATAATAAATTACTTTTTATTTTATATCCAGGTTTTGACACGCATAAAACATGTATATTGCTAATTATAAAATCCACATATTTTTTGGCTGTGACTGGGATTTGTGACCAATGTAGATCCAGATCAGCCTGTGCATCCATCCGCACGCCCTGTTCACCATTCCACCAATAAAACACCTGTTGTGCTTTTAACAATAAATATAGATCGTTATTAGGCTACAGGAGTGTGTTATCTGATCAGGAGCAACCAACACTGGTCACAATTCTATAAATACCATTTCCCATGTCACAGCCACATTTACGTAACTACGTTTCTAACATTTCCCTTGCAAAAATTACTTGCAAAAAGTGCAGATCCTGATGAGCCGGCTCGACGAGCCGGCTCATCTGGGTCTACACTGTCAATACCATGATACAGGCCTGTGGTGTTGAAAGGGTTAAAGTCACTGGGCCTGAGAAAAATTGAAAGGTGAATGGGTTTAACGTCATATAGAGACGGGATCTCGGTTACTAGTCTCATCCAATTCTCAGAAATACACAGAAAGTGATGAAACAGATCAGCAAATAATATTTTAATTGCCAATGAGTTTTTATTATATGCAAAACAATGGAATTGGTAAAACATGCATCCAATTATGAAAGTACAGTAGCATTTATAATGCATTTGTCTGTAACTGAAATTACAAAGTTTGTTTTATTTAAATTAATTAAACTAGTCTCCAGAATGGCAACAAATATATATGTGTAGCATAGTATTATCATTCTTAGACAACATCCACGGCATGGTGCCTTTAAGCTTACTTTGTGTGTTTGTTTGTTGGTCACTTAAGGCCGGGTCAATGGGTTTAGTACTAAATCCCATATATTACCTGTTTGTTTGTTTGTTTGTTTGTTTGTTGGGGTTTAACGGCCTATCAACAGCCACGGTCATTTAATGCCGGGTCAATGGGTTTAGTACTAAATCCCATATATTACCTGTACAAGTATACATGTTCAAGTACATGTACAAATGGGGGGAAAATTCCCAAAATCAGAACTGAATATTTACAATAACAAAACTATATATTCAGCCCTGAAATCAGAATAATCCTGATCTGATGCCAGGTCCTCGCCACACCAGAATCACCTGGCCCCCTCCCAAAAGCAGTAGCATCAGTAATAATCTTACTACTTTTATAATGGCAATAACCCAATTCAACTCCCAGGTAACACAATAGCCGAAGATAAAAACAAACCTGAGGCTAAACCAGGCAAATCCTGACCACACCAGAATCACTTGGGCCCCCTCCCAAAAGCAGTAGGATCAGTAATAATCTTACTATTATAATGGGCTATAACCCAATTCAACCCCCAGGCTATTAAAGAGCCAAAGATAAAAAAAACATACCTGAGGGCCAAACCAGGCAAATCGTGATTCCTATAAGGAGGAACCCATACTGTTAATTTACACCGTCGCGTTCGCCCGATCAACCACCCACTGCAATGGCCATAAGTCCCATTTATCACTCATAACCACATATTATAGACAGACAGAAAAACAAGTTGGTTAACAGATAGGATAACTACGGAAATAATGACCTTCCTTAACTCTTTGCATGCTGGGAAACTTGTGGGCTATAAATAGTTCAAAACTAGCGGACAAGAATTCATCATATTTTCTTGTATTTCTCCCAATAAATATCATGAATACGTCTTGGAATTTCCTGAGGACTCAATTCTAATGAAATTTCAAGACATATTTACAGAGAGAAATAAAACTTATACATGTACTCCTAATTCGTTTGGTGGATATTTTCGCCGCTAGCATGCAAAGAGTTAAAGACCTACTTTAAACTAGAAATGTGGCCTGTCGGCACACGAATGCCCCCGCTGGCAGCCAAAGAAAAGAAGGCATATTTGAATGTGGATTTGTCACAGGTTGGCAGAGGACCATTGGAGTAATGCGTGTGTGAAATGTGAAGCTGATCCGAGCAAGGAAACAGACATTATAAGCTATTTACCCGAGCTTTAAGGTTTCAAACGCACCAAGTCTGTGACCTTGACCCTGGGCTTAGCGGGGGCGGCACGAATGTGGATTTGTCACAGGGTGGCAGAGGACCATTGGAGCAATGTGTGTGTGAAATATGAAGCAGATCTGAGCAAGGAAACAGAAATTATAAGGGATGTACCCAGCATTAAGGTTTCGAACGCACCAAGTCTGTGACCTTGACCATGGGCTTGGCGCGGCGGCACTAATGTGGATTTTGTCACCGGGTGGCAGAGGACCATTGAGCAATGCGTGTGTGAAATGTGAAGCAGATCCGAGCTAGGAAACAGAAATTATAAGCCATTACCCAGCGTTAAGGTTTTCAAAAGCACTAAGTCTGTGACCTTGACCCTGGCTTCTAGCGGGGGCGGGACGAATGTGGATTTGTCACAGGGCGGTAGAGGACGATTGGAGCAATGCGTGTGTGAAATGTGAAGCAGATCCGAGCAAGGAAACAGAAATTATAAGCTATTTACCCAGCGTTAAGGTTTCGAACGCACCAAGTCTGTGACCTTGACCCTGGGCTTAGCGGGGGCGGGACGAATGTGGATTTGTCACAGGGCGGTAGAGGACCATTGGAGCAATGCGTGTGTGAAATGTGAAGCAGATCCGAGCAAGGAAACAGAAATTATAAGCAATTTACCCAGCGTTAAGGTTACAAAAGCACCAAGTCTGTGACCTTGACCCTGGGCTTAGCGGGGGCGGGACGAATGAGGATTTGTCACAGGGCGGTAGAGGACGATTGGAGCAATGCGTGTGTGAAATGTGAAGCAGATCCGAGCAAGGAAACAGAAATTATAAGCCATTTACCCAGCGTTAAGGTTTCGAACGCACCAAGTCTGTGACCTTGACCCTGGGCTTAGCGGGGGCGGGACGAATGTGGATTTGTCACAGGGCGGTAGAGGACCATTGGAGCAATGCGTGTGTGAAATGTGAAGCAGATCCGAGAAAGGAAACAGAAATTATAAGGCATTTACCCAGCGTTAAGGTTTCGAACGCACCAAGTCTGTGACCTTGACCCTGGGCTTAGCGGGGGCATGACGAATGTGGATTTGTCACAGGGCGGTAGAGGACCATTGGAGCAATGTGTGTGAAATGTGAATGTAAGCGATCCGAGCAAGGAAACAGAAATTATAAGCCATTTACCCAGCGTTAAGGTTTCGGGACGTACGTACGTACGTACGTACGTACGGACGCCGGTAACACTATATGCCCCCCTCACCATTCGGTGGCGGGGGCATAATGACTAGATAATCTTTGGTTTTGCAAATTACGCAAGCTGCTATTCCCATTCTTATTTCTGGCTGTGACAGGAGAAACGGGGCTTATGGGATTTGTGACCAGTGTAGCTCTTGATCAAATATCACACACCTGTGGCCTGATAACGATCTGCGATGCACAGGCTGGTCTGGAACTATACTGGTCGCAAAATCCACAATCCCCATTTCTCCAGTCACAGCCGTATTTCAAGTTGATACCGTTACTGTATCAACTATTTGCATGCTTGCGGTGAAAATAACACCAAAAAAAATAGAAATAAGTTTCTTATTTCTCTGTAAATATTACTTGGAATTACATTAGATTTATTATTACGTCCTCTGTAGCCTATTTCATAAAAATTTCAAAGTATACTTTTCTAGCAAAGTATACTTTGAGGGAGAAATTTTCAATTTTAGGATAAATTTATTACATTATCACAGCCATTTTAGTATAATAATTCTGCATAATTTTAATCATCAAATATATGCAGTCGTTAGTTCTAGATGACATAATGCATTTCGGAAAATATAAATGATTTCTCCCTCAAAGTATACTTTGCTAGATAAGTATACTTTGCAATGTTGGTGAAATCGGTTACAGGACTCAATTTGAATAAAATTCTGAGACATATGCATAATATTTACAGGGAGAAATAAGAAAAAATATAATGAATTGTTGTCTGCTATTTTTGAACTATTTATAGCCCACAAGTTTCCCAGCATGCAAGGAGTTACATAGTTGATTGTGCCCATTTTGTCTGTTTTCTGTATCAACTTACGCCCCATTTTCATCGAGTTCTGCTTAAGCTGGAGGAATTTGCAGCATGGATTCTGACAATGCTGGAACAGTCTTTTACAGAAATGAACATGGCAATAGAACGAAACTTGCAATTTATATTTTTATGGTAGCTGTGTTCGTGCGATCATCTTGTAATTCATTGGCTCTATTCTGCTGTTGATGATTCCATTTGTTCCCTGTAACCATTATCATGATTATGATATTCAAACGTCTTTCATGTAATGTCACTTGGTGCAATATCAGTGAGCATTTTGTAACTTTATATCGTTGTGTGCCTGATTCAGTTCAGTGCTTTTAACTGTTTTTTTCATATTCAACATAGCATTGAAGTGTGTATCACAAAGAAAAACAATATCATCATGTTTCATCATACATGTGGCTGTGACTGGAGAAATGGAGCCTGTGCGATTTGTGACCAGTGTGGCCCCAGTAGCCTATTTCATCAGCATTGCAAAGTATACTTTAGTAGCAAAGTATACTTTGAGGGAGAAATTTTCAATTTTATGATAAATTTATTAATTTTTATTATACTGAATTTATTACATTATCACAGCCAATTTGGCTGTGATAAGTAATAAATTCAGTATAATAATTCTGCATACTTTTAATCATCAAATATATGCAGTAGTTAGTTGTATGTGAAATAATGCATTTCAGGAAAAATAAATGATTACTCCCTCAAAGTATACTTTGCTAGTAAAGTATACTTTGCAATGTTGATGAAATAGGCTACTGATCACATAGCAATTTAGTCCTGTAGCCTGATAGCGATCTATATTGCTTGTTAGAAGAATATTGGGTGCTTCATTAATAGAATGACGATCAGTGCAGTTCCTGCTCAGACTCTGATCTCGTTCTACACCGGTCGCAAATCCCATAAGCCCATTTCTGAAATCACAGTCACATATGAGTTATTGCATGGACAAGCTTTGCTGGCCCGCCATAAACATGTATGTTCTGTGTTTGCAAACATACGTATTATAGGAATGAATGGCCTTTTTGTATAAACTTGGAAAAGTCGCGGGAATACTGGACGAAGGCCAGAAGGCCTCGTCCAGTATTCTCGTGACTTTTCCAAGTTTATATCCACGATAAATTCAACAAAAAGGCCATTAATTCCTTATAATTCCAGCATTTGAAATAAATTCATCAAGAAAATGTGTTTATTTTCCGTTTTCTTAAGAATTATTTTAACTGCGCCTCACAGTTACGGAAAGTAGTTCGGCGTGGGAGTTTACTGGGATATAAATTTTGGACAGAGCCAATCAAATGTTAGGGAATTGTGTAAATATTTTTTGTGCTGGAATTATAAACATATGGCTCACAGCTTCTACTAGAATATAAAACAGTTTTAAGTACGCA
The DNA here is from genome assembly GCA_029237695.1 of Conchocele bisecta. NCBI lineage: Eukaryota > Metazoa > Mollusca > Bivalvia > Lucinida > Thyasiridae > Conchocele > Conchocele bisecta. Next base: position 54,658,564 of record CM055274.1, read on the forward strand.
TGTACGCCGTATGTCCCACCGTTCCATCAAATCACAATATTTACACTGTCCTTAAATTCATAATGGAAACGCCCATTCAACGTATTGCGTTTATATCCCAGTACATTACATTAGCCCCACGGGACATCGCGCGACGTTGACTCGTTAAAGTTTGTTTGACGTCATTCAAATACATGACGTTCATCGTCAATAATGTCACACTATTGACCGGCAACGTCGCTGTTTTATGAATTGTGACAGAATGACGTAAAACAATAAGATTCCTAATTTTAACGCCATATTTTGTTATTTACATTTTTGAAACTATCAGAACATACAATGTAAATATAAGTAATAAAACCATGGGTTGTTGTGTTTACTGTAGTATGGAAACCATTTGGTTTGTTTAAAGTTTGCGAGGTGTCCTTCGGACTCCACGTACTTTAAACAGACCAAATGTTTTTCATACTACAATAAACGTTAACAGCCCATGGTTTTATTCCTTAAAAATAGGAAGGGTAATGGCAGTTCAAGAAAGCTGTTGATGGACGGAATACAAGGAAAATATAGTTATTAAAGCAATAATCTATCTAAATATATAGAGGATATTCATATTTTTGCAACGAATATGATATATATGTTCATCTAGTGGTGTGAAATGTCCATTATTTCATGAGTGCCGTTAGGCACGAGTGAAATATGGACATTTCACACCATGAGATGAACATATATGTCGTATTTTTTGCAAAAATATGAATATTCTATTTATTATATACCATTCCATTGAAATTAGCAGTTTTTTAGACTGTATACGGTTATGAATGTGTATTTGCAGCCTATTTGCGCTGTTGCACTGCAGATGCGTGTTATGAATATAGATAGCGGAAGTAGTTTTATTTTCACAAGAAATTTTTTATTTCATCGATGAGAACATAATCATGACTTTTATTTACATCGTATAACTATGTATTTCATGGGTAGGTATATAATAAAATCTGGTATTCAATAATAATGTCCTAGTTAACAAAAAACACAACACGGTTATATCAACAAAAACACACATTGTTTAACATGGCATATGCAAATAATTAGCCAGATATATATACATTTGTATATATGAGTGTTTTACAATTTACTGGTAACCATTTATGAGACGTTATCAAGTAACCTGTGAATTAGTCCAACAATAGCAATATAATTTTAGCCCAGAGGTTACGACCTCAGACTCTTTGGTGGCCCGGGCTCAATCCTCGATCCTGGGGTTTGCGAAATACCATTGTATTTCCCATTTTGCCAGCCGGTTCTAACCAGGGGCCCGTTTCACTAAATTTCGTACGACTAAAATGTTTGTAAGTGCAAAATTATGATAGTCTGTAAATGTCACATTAACAATGTTTTCTTGTAAACAATTATTGGATTTACATTTATTGAGCATAGGCTGCATAAGCAGCCTATGCTCAATAAATGTAAATCCAACAATTGAAGTATCCAGACGATCCTAAATTTGCACTTACGAACATTTTAGTTGTACGAAGTTTAGTGAAACGGCCCCCCAGGTGTGCCATACAGAGGCATGGTCCAAGGGTTGAGGCCTGATAGCCAATGAGGTATCGTAGCCAGTTACCATGTACTTCCCTTTGCAAATCTATCTATAGAGATCCGGTCCTATGGTGTATTTCAGCGTTTATTTCTTAATGAATACCACAAATAAAAAAGAGTTTAGCAAACAGAGTAGACCCAGATCAGACAGTCTGATCTGAGTTTACTCATTTTGCAATAACATTTGTATGAATAAGTATGAAAATATGAAACTGGCAAATAATGCAGTCCAGGATCAGATTGCGCAGATATGTAGGATGATCTGGATCAAGACGAGTAGAAATCTCTATAATTGCTCCTTTTTATAACAAAACATGCAACATTCGCCCTTTTTACAAGCAAGAAGCTACAATCCCTCATTGGAGCCCTTAAATCAAGCAACACACAATATCGATGCTGACACTTGACACCTTGAGGTCATCATACGGCTGATTTACAGTGGAACCTCTAAACTTGACACCCTGGGAGGTCATCATACAGCTGATTTACAGTAGAACCTCTCTAAACTTGACACCCAGGGTGTCATGTTTAGAGGTGTTCCACTGTATCACCGTAAATTTGAAGCTCTGTTGACCAGCATTTTGTTAGTTGAAAAATACTACATGGCATCCCCGAATGAAAAAATAACAAGAACTGGCATCATTAAATGAAGCTAATCCCCTCGCTGGTAGCCTTGATAATAGAAAAAAAAACAACAGAAGTTCTCAGTGATCTTCACCTTGGGCGGTCGGACATGCATCATATGATGCACATTATGACCAAATATTATCAAAATTAGTAAAGCCATAATAAGGTATTGAATAAACAAATTGTTGTTTTTTTTTACATAAAGTCCTCAGTGACCTTGACCTTTGGCAGTCGGACGTGGGTCATTTGCAAAACACACATTGTACAAAAATCGGTGAAGCGGTTCATAAGTTATTGAAAAAAGAAAGGTGTTACTGACGCACATATGTACGTATACATTACGCACGTACATGGACTTACGCTATATCCCCTCTTGTCCCCGGCGAGGGGATACTAAATCAATGCAAGCCATGTTGCATTACACCCTTACACCGCTATCTTAATTTTTTGTCGTCTGCTGTGTAATTTCTATTTTTATCATCAAAAACATGCTTTGACAGCACTTTAGAATAATTTACATGCATTGACAGCACTTCAGAATCATTTCCATTGGAAATGATTCTGAAATGCTGTCAAACCATGTTTTTATTGAGAAATAAGGCAAGATGTAAAAACAACAGCAGTCGACAATTGTTGTGTGTAGCGGTCTAATGGTTAATGACAACAATGTGTCAACATGGTATAATTGAAGTTACTGGTGTTATGGTATCACAATTACTGGGCTTGGCACGGAAATGGTGTCCTCGCCTTGTCAGTGAATAAATTGATTATCAAATATCCCTCTATTTTAAATAGGACATTCCAGGAGAGGGACATTTGATAATTTACTAATGCACCCGTCAATACATTCCTTGCCTGGGGGAGTGGTCGACAATGGACATGCAATTAGGTTAATTCTGAAATCAAATGCCCGATTCGCTGAATGAAATATGTGTCTAATTCCCACAGGCGGACATAGTTGTGGTCATCTAACAATATCCCCTCACAAGCAATTGTTTGTTTGATTGATTGATTGGGGTTTTACGTCCATTTAACAACATGGTCATATACAGACTGGAATGCACCTATTTGTTATTGATGTAACGGTGTTTAACTGCTTGTCAACAGCTAAGGGTCATTTTAGGTCGGGTGAACGGGGTCGAATCCCATATGTTATCTCTTGTGATGTGGGGTAAATCCCAAAATCAGAACAGAAAAATGTATATTCAGCTCTGAAATTAGAATAACCTGACCAGTAGCCGATTTCATCAACATTGCAAAGTATACTTTACTAGCAAAGTATACTTTGAGGGAGTAATCATTTATTTTTCCTGAAATGCATTATTTCATATAGAACTAACAAATGCATATATTTCATGATTAAAAGTATGCAGAATTATTATACTGAATAATTAAATGGCTGTGATAATGTAATAAATTCAGTATAATAAAAATTAATAAATTTTAAAAAAAATTGAAAATTTCTCCCTCAAAGTATACTTTGCTACTAAAGTATACTTTGCAATGTTGATGAAATCAGCTCCAGGTGCCAGATGCTCACCACACCAGTCACTTAGCCCTGCTCCCCAAAAGTAATAGGATTAGTACTAATCGTATTACTTTTATAATGGCGCCTATGGTGCAGCACTCTACATGAAGCACTCGTGAATAGAAATTGTGCAGAGTATAATCAACGTTCGAAGTCTGTCGGTTTGAAGTCACGTTTTACTCACCGACTGACTGACTGACTGACTGACTGACTGACTGACTGACTGACTGACTGACTGACATGGTTCCATTTTTCAGACAGTAGCCCATTTAGAGAAGCTAATTGCGAATCAGGGGGCCGTTTCACTAAACTTTGTATGACTAAATTGTATGTAAGTGCAAAATTATGATAGTCTGTAAATTTAACAATGTTTTCTTGTAAACAATTATTGGATTTACATTTATTTACATAATTATGCAGCCTATACTCAATAAATGTAAATCCATCAACAGACGATCCTAAATTTGCACTGATGAACATTCTACTGGTTACACATCAACAGACAGCAATTATTGAATAGTTTGCTTCAAAATGAAAACATGTCTTGGCATTTCATTAGAATTGTCTCCTTGGAGACCAAGATGTGTTTTCATGGTAAATAAGAAAAATATGCTAAATTTGTGGGTCTGTTTACGGTTTTCTGTAGCATGATAAAGGTACCACAAATTTGTTATTGCTTTTTGATACTAGCTGCTTCTGATTTCTATTGGGTTTTTGGCAATTTTGATTGGGTATTTACGCAAATACCAGCTTATCTGGAGCTCTGTATAGTATACAATAATCATGCGTTTTCCAGGGTGGGTAGTCTGCTCACAGCTGCTCGTCTATTGATTGGTCCTCTTCGTGGATCGATAATCCGCTGGTCTTCTGGAATGTTGCTGAAAGTGGAAAAGAGAAAGATTATTTACTTATTTAATGGTGTTTAACAGCCTGTCAACAGCTACGGTCGTTTTAGGATGGGCTAATGGGGTCAAATGACATATTTCACCTGTATTTAACCTGCTGCATTGGGGGGGAATCCCAAAACCAGAACGGAATATTTACATCGAGAACAAATATATTCAGCCCTGAAATTAGAATACCCTGGTGCCAGGTCCATACCACACCAGTCACTTGGCCCCTTCCCCTAAAAGTAATACCGGTAGGATTATTCTTATAAACATGATATACGGGTATAACCAGTTTCAACTCTCACATATAAGAAAGCCAAAGCTGTACCTGAGGGTCAAACCAGGTCTCCGGTCGGGATTCTGGTAAGGCTGAATCCTGATCATTAAAATACCCATCACATACTCCCACCTACCACCCACATGCCAAAATCAGAATATTTACAAAATTTGCATGTAACATGAACAACACAGGACAACTTGGATTGGCAATTACAAGTGCATAAAATGTATATTGCGCATATACATGTACATGCATTTTATGCTCACAATTAAAATACCCGTTCATATATTATCACTATAATACATGTAACGGCATGAACATTTATTTAACTCTTTGCATGCTGGGAAACTTGTGGGCTATAAATAGTTCAAAACTAGCGGACAATAATTCATCATATTTTCTTGTATTTCTCCCCGTAAATATCATGAATATGTCTTGGAATTTCATTAGAATTGAGTCAAGACATATTTACAGAGAGAAATAAAACATATACTCCTAATTCGTTTGGCGGATATTTTCGCCACTAGCATGCAAAGAGTTAATATATGTTTAAACTATTATGATGATATGAGCAATATTAGCTCAATATAAGTTTAATGTTATAACGGCACTAATGCCATTTTTCTGATAATTTATTAAATTTAATATGCCGAGTGAAAAATGTGCAAAATCCAGTATCAATATATTTGCAAAAAGATCAAAATTTCAAAAGAAAACTATAAAGGTATGTCACAATATAAATCCAACCACCCTCGAAACAAATAGGTCACAGCATACTGCAAGAACAAAACAATGTGTGCGTGCATCCAACAGAGCTCCAGATAAGCTGTGTGTCTAAAGCGTACTATACCCCCTGATTTCAAAATCATTGCGTATTTTACTTTTACAAATGCATTAGTGATTTTCTTCATTACTAAATAGGGAACAAATGATAAAAAATATAACAAATTTAAACATTCACATATTTGAGCTGCAAAAAGCAAACAACGTTTGCTTTTTGCAGCTCAACTAAGTGAATGTTCAACTTTAAGACAGTATTATCACTACTCAATTTGAACATCAATGCGTATTTGCACATTGCTGTGCGTATTTTGTACTCCCACTTTTGATAATTCAGCTAAAATAATTGCGTAAAATACGCCAATACGCACCTTATCTGGAGCTCTGATCCTAATTATGTACAATAAGTGCTCTACTATCTTTACGATACAACGGTGCGAGTTGTATTTGAGACTTTCCATTGTAAGTGTCTTGTTTTAAAATAATCATATCAATGATTGTTAATAAATTTTCAATAAAATTTAGAAATACATGTACGTTAGACAAATGGTTACTGTAGACATATGAAAGATTCAACAAGTGCAGTGATTGTTGAGCACATTACAAAATATTACAATTACAGTACATTACATTAAAAATATGTTTATTACGTTTCATTGATATATTTTACATACATGTAGTGTCATCATAATGTATGATGCGTAATGTTCATAATAAACAACAAATAACCCTTAATGTTAATTTACAAAACCATCACCGAAAACACATAACCAAACTTCTAAAAAAATACTTAATTGTCTAAACACATGATTCTTTTTTAAGGCATGTACATGATATGCATTCAAATATCATATAGTGTTTAAATACATGTCATAGTGTAAGTGAAGGGGCCAGCAGAATCAGGGGCTAACTCCTTCATGGAGTTAGCTCCCTTACAGAGCTCCAGTTAAGCTGCGTAATTTGGAGATAAATGTCTTATTTCTCCATCAAAAATGGCAAGTTGGGAGTCCTTTAGAATCGTCTCAATGAGATGATTCTAAAGGACTCCCAACTTGCCATTTTTGATGAAGAAATAACAAAACTTCACCCCAAGTTAGTCAAATTAAGCACCTTAACTGGAGTTGTAGCTGCCTCTTATTCCGCTGGCCCCTTCAATTCAGAGAAAATGTAAGCCTAAACACACAACAGTCAATGTGAAAGTGAATTGATTTAACGTCCCAGCAACAGATGTCATTTAACTCTTTGCATGCTGGGAAACTTGTGGGCTATAAATAGTTCAAAATTAGCGGACAAAAATTCATCATATTTTCTTGTATTTCTCCCCGTAAATATCATGAATATGTCTTGGAATTTCATTAGAATTGAGTCCTGAGGACTCAATTCTAATGAAATTTCAAGACATATTTACAGAGAGAAATAAAACATTGGCGGATATTTTCACCGCTAGCATGCAAAGAGTTAAGGATGAGATCTCGGAGCCTCATCCAAAATATAACATAACAGGCAAGCAAATTCTGAAACATATACCCAGAGCTCCAGATAAGGTGCATATTGGCGTATTTTACGCACTTATTTTAGCAGAATACGCATTGAATATCAAAGTGGGAGTACAAAATACTCACAGCAATGTGAAAATACTCACAGCAATGTGAAAATACCCACAGCAATGTGAAAATACTCACAGCAATGTGAAAATATGCATTGATTTCAAATTGAGTAGTGAAAATACTGTAATAAAGTTTAAAATTTACTTAGTTGAGCTGAAAAAAAGATTTTTGCAGCTCAAATAAGTGAATTTTTATATTTTATTTATTTTTTATCATTTGTTCTCTATTTAATAAGAAAGAAAATCAATAATACATTTGTAAAAGTATAATATGCATTGAATTTGAAATCTGGGACTATAATACTCTTTAGATACAAAACTTATCTGGAGCTCTGTATACCAGTATTCCTATAAAGGTATATATTTACATTGCCATTAATGTACTCTGAATGTTATAACTCTTTCACCCCTAAGTAACTGGAATGGATTGTGATATGTTAATTTTGCAACTAATCCAACCGTCACAACATGATTTTCAGACTAGTCCATTTATGAAAAGGGGGGTATTTATGTTCTCAAAAATATGAAAATTGCTTGCAAAAAGTGCAAATCCTAATGAGCTCATCTGTAGCTACATTATTTGCCAAAACCACTATACAGGTTTGTAGTGTTGAAAGGGTTAAGTCCATATTTATGATAAAGTTTCACCAAATGTTTCCACTTCACGATAAATGCATAAGAGGATAAATATTCTTCATCAGAAATTCCAAAATCAAATGCACATGTCAAACCTGCCATTATGATGCATTGTGTGTAGATAAACCGCTACCAAGGGAAAATTTCACCCAAATTTGCAAAACAATGTGCATATATATGGCTCACGAACCAAGAACATTTTTATCCTTAGCGCTTTTACTTCGACTTTTGGCTGACGACCTTGCAGTGGAGTCGTCACTGAAAAAGGTGGTTACCATGGTAACATAGTGTAAATAGGCAATAAATCATAAAATGTAGATCGGAAACAAAATATGCATATACATGTATGTACTAGTATAATAATGTGTAAGAATGTTATTCATGAATGTCCTATCATGCAAAAAACTAGGTCGGTAAATCCGACAAATGCTCCCCGATGACGCCTGGATTGAAATTCAAAGTCCTTGACCCTGGGAATTGGTGTAGTATGCTTATTGATTACAATAAATGGTAATCAATGTGTATATGATGTTTCAATTTCATATCGCAAGAGGTCACCGAGATACAGCAATTTGAATAACTTGAACGGAAGCTTTAAAAAAAATCAAAGTAATTTGACCTTGACCTTGGGCTCCTGGGCAGCATGAATAGGGTATACAATAAAAATATGGATGGTGATCAATGTGTATATGAAGTTGATATCGCAAGTGGTCACAGAGATATAGCAATTTGAAAAAACTTTAACGTAAGCTTTAACAAACAAAATTGAAAGACATATGACCTTGGGCTCCTGGGCAGCACGGGTAGGGTATACAATGAAAATACGTATGGCGATCAATGTGTATATGAAGTTTCAAGTTGATATCGCAAGCAGTCACAGAAATATAGTAATTTGAAAAACTTTAACGTAAAACTTGAATGGCGGACAAAGCGGTAACTATATTATGCTCCCCCCCACAACGTCCCCCCCCCCCCACGAAAAAAAATTTGGGGAGCATAATAAATCTGAACTTGATCAAATATGTTAACAATATGACAACTGCATCCTTTGCTCAGCACAAGGTATAAGTGTTTAAATTCTGATGGGTGACTAACAGTCAATGGAGAAAGTGAAATGTGGCTATGACTGGAGAAATGGAGCTTATGGGAATTGCGAACAGTGCAAGCGAAAAGTGCCCGTTGTACAGATATAATCATTTAGTAATATTTATTTTAATGATAGTGACGTGCAGTGGTATCAGGCTATTTTCATATGCAAATGAGGCATGATATTTTTTAATTATTTATAATAATTAAATGCGACAGATTATAATGTATGATCAATGCACATCAAAAAATAAATACAGAGAATAAATAGTAATGTCCGTTAATATTTTAAGGAAGCACGGTTATCGTCCCTGATCTCAGTGTAGAAATGTACGCCTGAAATAAAATGTATAATACTGCCAATCAATACGTGGGGTAATGGTGAATGAATGTTTAGTTTGCCAGAAAATGTCTCAGATGATGTCTCTGATATAAAGATAATTTTGTGCCTACTGAGTGGGCATGTACCTTTAACATAATACCCACAGAGGTCAAATATTGATTTTATTGCGAAAACAAAATTTCCCCATGTTAAATCCCCATAGACATCTTCACGGAGTGAAGATGTCTATGGGGATTTAACATGAGGAATTTTTTAAGAGGCTAAAACAAGTCATGACAATGAAATTAATATATACTTTGTATAAACATACAATTTCCAGACCATGCATATTCAACTTGGATTATATTTAAATAGAATTATAAATTAAAACTAGAGCAGCTTGAGCTGCATCAACGGTTTGAGCCTCAAACATTGATTTCATGTGTAACTAAGCTTTAGCCCAAGGTGTAAACTATCGGTTGCAAAAAGAATTTCTGAAGTTTTAGAATGAACAGTCCAACATTATTGTATTCGCATCATCACACCGATGTCGGGCCGGTTAGCTTAGAGGTAGAGCGATGGACTCGGAGCGAGGGATACCGGGTTCGATCCTCAGCCAAAGTTTTAGCTAAAGGACTGAAATATCGACTACAGCAAAAACAATTGAAATCAAATGATAAATAACGAAGCTGACGTCACATCCGTTTGCTCTATTTTGAAAACTTGAAAAAATACGTTCATCTTTGAACATCGAATAGAGCCGTAAGTAGTCAAGATATAGCTCTGAAAATTATCATCTTTCATGCGGCTGACACTCCCCTATCACCCTGGCAAGAAATTATGTTGCTGACAGTACTGTACAAATTGGAAAACGTTTGTAAAGACCACCCGTTATCAGCCGAAATTCGGCAAAATCGTTGAAAAGTATGTATATTTTTCAAATTCAAATGCATATAGATCTTTTATTTGAGCAGATAGCCGAAAACTGTCAGTGAATCTGAGATAGAGAATTTTGTCAGCTTTCCAATGCAAAAAGAATTCTTGAAATCGGTTGGAAAATAAGGAAGTTATAGGAAGTATGACGTCACTTCCGGTTTCGTGGAAAGTAGCATTAAAAGATATCTGAAAATCTCTGAGTCTCTGCTCACACTTGATCCGAATCGGTATGCAAAATTTGAAGTCGATCCGACCAGCGGTTTGATGTAGATGGAGGGAGCCCGTAAGTCAGCGGATGATTATTTTTCAATAGTTATCGCCCTTAAATGGCAGTTTACGCCATTTGTAAATACACCTAATAAAACGGAAATATGCAATATTCTGCCAGTGAAGTTTTCGTTTGTTTTTCACCATAGGCCGGGCACAAAGCGGGAAAGTTTTAGCTAAAGGACTGAAATATCGACCGCAGCAAGAAATTTTGAAATCTATTGATAAATAACGAAGCTGACGTCACATCCGTTTGCTCTATTTTGAAAACTTGAAAAAAAGACGTTCATCTTTGACATCCAATAAAACCGGAAGTAGTCAAGATAGAGCTCTGAAAATTATCATATTTTATGCGCCTGACACTCCCCTATCACACTGGCAAGAAATTATGTTGCTGACATTACTGTACAAATTGGAAAACGTTTGTAAAGACCACCCGTTATCAGCCGAAATTCGGCAAAAATTCGGCAAAATCGTTGAAAAGTATGTACATTTTTCAACTTCAAATGCCTATAGCTCTCTTATTTGACCAGATAGCTGAGAACTGTCAGCGATGCCGAGATAGAGAATGTTGTCAGCTGTCCAATTCAAAAAGAATTTTTGAAATCAGTTGGAAAATAAGGAAGTTATAGAAAGTTATAGAAAATATGACGTCACTTCCGGTTTCGTGGAAAGTGGCATTAAGATATTTCTGAAAATCTCTGAGTCTCTGCTCACACTTGATCCGAATCGGCATGCAAAATTTGAAGTCGATCCGACCAGCGGTTTGGGCTGTAGACTGAACGGCTGAATAAAAAAGAAAAAAAAAAAAAAAAAAGAACCAACGAATACAATAGGTTTTCGGCGCAGCTGAAAGCCGCCTCAAACCTAATTAAATATGTGCAATATTCCGCCAGTGAAGTTTTCGTTTGTTTTTCACCATAGGCCTGGCACAAAGCGGGAAAGTTTTAGCTAAAGGACTGAAATATCGACCGCAGCAAGAAATTTTGAAATCTATTGATAAATAACGAAGCTGACGTCACATCCGTTTGCTCTATTTTGAAAACTTGAAAAAAAGACGTTCATCTTTGACATCCAATAAAACCGGAAGTAGTCAAGATAGAGCTCTGAAAATTATCATCTTTTATGCGCCTGACACTATCACACTGGCAAGAAATTATGTTGCTGACATTATTGTACAAATTGGAAAACGTTTGTAAAGACCACCCGTTATCAGCCGAAATTCGGCAAAAAATCGGCAAAATCGTTGAAAAGTATGTACATTTTTCAACTTCAAATGCCTATAGCTCTCTTATTTGACCAGATAGCCGAGAACTGTCAGTGAGTTCGAGATAGAGAATTTTGTCAGCTTTCCAATGCAACAAGAATTTTTGAAATCGGTTGGAAAATAAGGAAGTTATAGAAAGTATGACGTCACTTCCGGTTTCGTGGAAAGTGGCATTAAGAGATTTCTGAAAATCTGAAAATCTCTGAGTCTCTGCTCACACTTGATCCGAATCGGCATGCACAATTTGAAGTCGATCCGACCAGCGGTTTGGGCTGTAGACTGAACGGCTGAATAAAAAAAAAAAAAATAAAAAAATAAATAAAAACCAACGAATACAATAGGTTTTCGGCGCAGCTGAAAGCCGCCTCAAACCTAATAATACAGTAACTGTATTTTCGTTACTATTTCAGATTATATACTGCCTATTTATTCCTTTATACCAACCAATACATCATATATTGAAATATATTTATTTGACAAAGAATGTGTTAATACAACATGAAAAAACAAATACAAGAAATGACATTGTTAAACAAAGCTTTAAATATCCCCTCACTGGCAGCCTCCATTATGATAATAATAATAAAAAAAGTTGTGACCTTGACCTTGGGTGGTCGTCAATAACAGTTTTGCCTTACAAACAAGGTGAACTGAACATAATGTCCTCAGTGATCTTGACCTTTGGTGGTCGGATGTGAATCATATGCAAAACAAAGCATCATCCCTAGACAACACACATTGTGGCCTAATATTATAAAAAATTGGTGAAGCGGTGGCGGGGGCATAAAAAATGAAATTATAGCTCATATAGAGACGGGACCACAGTTGAAAGTGTCATCCGACAGACCAGTGGGATGGAAATACAATGAAAGTAATTTCCATTCCCTGGGTAGGTTTTGAACTCACAACCTTCAGTATTGAAGTCCTGTAGTCTACCCCTGAGACACAGCCCATTCCTGCATGATTAAGAGAATTATTTTTATTTTTTGTGCAAAAGATTTGGCATCCTCAGCATTTTATAGGTTAACCCTTACACTGCTGAATTAAATTGTGTCGTCTGCTGTTTATTTTATATTTTCCATTTTTCTCATAAAAAACATGTTTTGACAGTACTTTAGAATCATTTCCAAAGGAAATTATTCTAAAGTGCTGTCAAACCATGTTTTTATTGAGAAAAAGGCAAAAATATAAAGCAACAGCAGACGACACTTTTCGTTTCCAGCATTTTATAGGTTAAAGTAAGTCCATTAATCCATCACGACAATGAAAACACAAGATCAGCAATCTGGAAATATCAAATATTAATAGCAAATGCACCATACCACATACGGTAATCATACATATACAAAACAATACAATACACCAATACATTTTACATTAGAATTAGCCTTATTAGGCAGTAAACCACTGGTACACATAAACACTGAATTTAGTGTTACAACAATGCATGTTGACCCAGTTTATGACAGATCCACTAGTGATAGTCGAAACTAGTTTCTATCATATTGCAATAGATATTTGTCTTTGAAAATAGTATTTTCAGTGTGGGGAACACAAGACCAAAATGGCACCAATTTCAACAACATATCTGTCAAGATTGACCAATAAAACTGGGTATATAGACATTATTTTGTCTTCCACAATTTTAGCAAATCGCAATTTCACAAAATGGGAACACCGAGGCCACATCAAGATATATTTCTGCATAAACCTGGAATCGGTTACTCGAATACATCAGTGGAATCTGGCATTAACTCTTTGCATGCTAGCGGTGAAAATATCCGCTAAACAAATTAGGAGTACCGTAAAGATTCTAATAGACGCCCGGGCGTCTATTAGAATCACCACTGGCTCCGAAGTCCAGGGTGGGCGTTTAATAGAGGCAAGTGCTATTCAGCAAAGGGAAAATGATAAAAAAAATATACGATGTTCTGCTATATCAACAAAAACATAACTAAGGGACGTTACTCTCAAACGCCAGATTTGATTGTACTGTCTGTCAGTTTATAAACATTTGGGCCAAGACGTTTCGGCCCACTCTGGTCATTATGGAACAGTCGGTAGAAATGTTAAATTTAATGGTAATGTATATCAAGACAGCGTCAATCATTAATGCTGATCAGATTTACGCCTCCGGACGTTTCGTCAGCGTTTCGGATCTGTCGGGTTTGAGACGCTTTGAAAATGGCGTCTCCGTAACTGTGTAAATTCTAATCACCCTGTGTCCGTGCAAATAGCTACTGCTGATGAGGAATTTACTGTGACACCGGAAACAGTCGAATTTCGCTTCCGCTTTTGAAAGTGAAAGTAGCAATTATGTTTTTTCCCCGATTTTAAAGGAAGTAGCTTTCGAAATAATGGAAAGAAAAAAAATCAAATTTGACAATTAGCTCCGATTTTGTTTCAAGTCGGTACTGGGCGTTTATTAGAGGCACTAATTTTGTGAAAATCGGCCAAAAAATGTGTCATTTTCAACGTAAAAAGTGGGGGGTGGGCGTCTATTAGAGCATGGGCGTCTATTAGAATCTTTATGGTATATGTTTTATTTCTCTCTGTAAATATGTCTTGGAATTTCATTAGAATTCTAATGAAATTCCAAGACATATTCATGATATTTACAAGGAGAAATAAAAGAAAATATGATGATTTTTTGTCTGCTAATTTTGAACTATTTATAGCCCACAAGTTTCCCAGCATGCAAAGAGTTAACTGGGTCAAACCAAGCAGAACCCATCACTGCCCATCACAAGGAATACCTATTATCGTCTGTCTGACACATTTTAGACATGTTTGTCAGCCTAGACGACATGGCAGACATTCTAAACCTCTCTGCCCAGTACTCATTCTTCTTTCTGAAGTGGTCGCAGTATCTATGGCGACAGAAATTGTTTATTTTTTTATCGGTACTGGAGAGAAATAGGGCTTATGGCACTTGTGCTCACTCTAGCTCCTATAGCCTATTTCACCAAAATTGTAAAGTATACTTATCTTGCTAAGTACGTACACTTTGAGGGAGAAATTTTCAATTTAAGGATAAATTTATTAATTTTTATTATACTGAATTTATTACATTATCACAGCCAAAATTGCTGTGTTAATGTAATAAATTCAGTATAATAAAAATTAATAAATTTATCCAATTTCTGCCTCAAAGTATACTTTGCTAGATAAGCATACTTTGCAATGTTGGTGAAATAGGCTACATATCACTTGGCCCCAGGTGTGAATCCCAGCGAGATGTATCACGAATATGTGGCTATCATTGGAGAAATGGGGCTTATGGCTTTTGCAACCAGTGTAGATCAAGATCAGCCATTGCGCCCACCCAGTCTGATCAAGATCTGCATTGTACGCCATTCCATCAATGAAACACACGTCAGGCTTCTAACAAACAACATAGATCGTCATCATGCCACGAGAGAGTGCTATTTCATCAGATGCTACACCGGGCACAAAACCCATAAGCCCCATTTCTTCAGTCACAGACACATATATGTTGCTTCTCCCATCCTCCGAAAATTGGATACAGAAATGAGAGCATAGCGTTTCATACATTGAAAGGATTTTAAAGGTACATGCCCACTCAGTAGGCATAAAATGTTCTTTATAGGAATTAAATAAGTGTATAATTGTGTCACTATTCCACCAGTTCTAAAACGTACAAGTGCCCGCTATACAGATATAATAAT
The DNA here is from genome assembly GCA_029237695.1 of Conchocele bisecta. Taxonomy (NCBI): domain Eukaryota; kingdom Metazoa; phylum Mollusca; class Bivalvia; order Lucinida; family Thyasiridae; genus Conchocele; species Conchocele bisecta. The sequence continues at coordinate 54,674,056 of CM055274.1, forward strand.
TTAGCAATATTTATTTTACTGATAGTGACGCGCGGTGGTATCAGGCTATTTTCATATGCAAATGAGGCACGATATATATTAGTTATTTATACTAATTAAATATGTCACCTGAAAAAATAATATTATAGACAGATAATAAAGTATGATCATTGCACATCAAAAAATAAATACAGAGAATAAATAGAAATTTCATTTAACATTTTAAGGAAACACGGTTATCGCCCCTGATATCAGTGTGGAAATTTTACATCTGATATAAAGTGTATAATAATGCCAATGAATACATGGCCTAATGGTGAATGGATGTTTACTTTGCTAGAAAATGTATCAGATGATGTCTCCGATATGAAGAACATTTTGTACCTACTGAGTGGGCATGTACCTTTAAATGTCGATGGAAATAAATCCGGCCTTTTAAAATTCCGGCTGAATTATTTACATTATTACATGCACTAAGTGCAAGTGAATTACAACTTATCATAGCTATTACTATGGTAGGGGATATCCGCCACTACATTGCATGCTGCTTCATGACAATGCAGTCGACCATTGTTACATGTCATCCTGCACTGTGGCTACTCGTTACTGCTTAATGACAACTCCATCGTGCATTATTACATTTCACATTGCAAACCTCAACTGGCTATTTGACATTGCTACATGTCATCTTGCATATTGGCTATACAATACTGCTTAATGACAACTCGATCTTGCATTATTACATTGCATATTGCATACCTCGATTGGCTATTTCACATTGTTACATGCCTAATTCTTTTTTTACTAAATGGTTTATTTTCAATTTTTAAATACATCATGTATCATTGTATAACAAAACATAGTTGAAATCACATGACATGTTACTAGAAAAGAGCATACATAATGTATTTAGAAAGTGAGCTTATTTAAGAAGAGTTTTTTAAGAAGAGAGTTATAGGAAAAAGAGAAAAAAGATAAAGAGGTCTTCCTTCTGTTCTCGTAATTCGTAATACATGTGATGTATAACGTTTATGTCAACTAGATTGGTCAGTAAGCGAGGCTTACGGAATACCCCCCGCGTGGGCCCAGGTACCCTTAAACTATGTACAAATTTCCAAGTGTGTGGGCTTGTGACCTTGACTCTGGGATTAGCGCGAGCGGCATGAACGTGAATTTGTCACAGGTTGGTAGAGGTCCATTGGAGCAATGAGTGTGTGAAATGTGAAGCAGATCCGAGCAAGGAAATAGAACTTATAATCGATTTCTCTGATGTTAAGTTTTGTAAAGAGACTACCGTATAACCTCGGATTAACGCCCCCGGAGGCGTTACATTTTACAAAGGGGGGGGGGGGGGGGGGGGGGGTGGCGGGGGGGGGGGGGGGGTGGGGGGGAGGGGGGCGGGGGTTGGGGGGGGGGACGGCGTTTTTTGTCACAGGGTGGGAAAGAGTCCATTGGAGCAATGAGTGTGTGAAATGTGAAGTAGATCCGAGCAAGGAAATAGAAGTTATAACCGATTTCTCTGATGTTAAGTTTTGTAAAGAGACTACCGTATAACCTCGGATTAACGCCCCCGGAGGCGTTACATTTTACAAAAGGGGGGGGGGGGTTATTTGTCACAGGGTGGTAGAGGTCCATTGGAGCAATGAGTGTGTGAAATGTGAAGCAGATCCGAGCAAGGAAATAGAAGTTATAACCGATTTCTCTGATGTTAAGTTTTGTAAAGAGACTACCGTATAACCTCGAATTAACGCCCCCGGAGGCATTACATTTTACAAAAGGGGGGGGGGCGTTTTTTATATTTGCCAGTAAAAAAAAAAAAAAGAAAAAAAATAAAAAAAATTTACCAAGGACCGCCAATTTCAAACACAAATAAGGATTTAAGGATTATTTGTGTTTGAAATTGGCAGTCATTGGTAAAAAAAAATTATTAATTTTTTATTTGGGGGGGGGGGGGGCGCGTTTATTACGAGGGGGGCGTTAATTCGAGGTTATACGGTATGTATGTGACGTTGACCTCGAGATCAGCGGGGGATTTGTCACAGCATATGAAATATTAAGTATTTTCAATGAAAGAAATATAAGTTATAACAATAAAAATTTTCTCTGATGTTAAAAGTTTTTGTAAAGAGACTAAGTATGTGACCTTGACCTTGGGATCAGCGGGGGTTGGACAGTCGTAGATTTGTCACAGCATGATAGTACAACCTTAGAGGAATGCACAAGTGAAATAATAAGAATTTTCAATGAAGGAAATAGAAGTTATAACTTATTTCTCTGATGTTAAGTTTTGTAAAGAGACTAAGTATTTGACCTTGACATTGGGATCAGCGGGGGTTGGACGGTCATGGATTTGGCACAGCATGGTATTAGAGCCTTACAGGAATGCATGTGTGAAATATTAAGAATTTTAGATGAAGGAAATAGAAGCTAGAACAATATTTCTCTGATGTTAAGTTTTGTAAAGAGACTAAGTATTTGACCTTGACCTTGGGATCAGCGGGGGTTGGATGGTTGTGGATTTGGCCCAGCATGGTAGTAGAGCCTTACAGGAATGCATGTGTGAAATATTAAGCATTTTAGATGAAGGAAATAGAAGTTAGAACAATATTTCTCTGATGTTAAGTTTTGTAAAGAGACTAAGTATTTGACCTTGACCATTGTATCACGGGGGGTTGGATGGTCGTGGATTTGGCACAGCATGGTAGTAGAGCCTTACAGGAATGCATGTGTGAAATATTAAGCATTTTAGATGAAGGAAATAGAAGTTATAACAATATTTCTCTGATGTTAAGTTTTGTAAAGAGACTAAGTATTTGACCTTGACCTTGGGATCTGCGGGGGTTGGACGGTCGTGGATTTGGCACAGCATGGTAGTAGAGCCTTACAGGAATGCATGTGTGAAATATTAAGCATTTTAGATGAAGGAAATAGAAGTTAGAACAATATTTCTCTGATGTTAAGTTTACGGACTAAGTATTTGACCTTGACCTTGGGATCTGCGGGGGTTGGACGGTCGTAGATTTTGGCACAGCATGGTAGTAGAGCCTTACAGGAATGCATGTGTGAAATATTAAGCATTTTAGATGAAGGAAATAGAAGTTATAACAATATTTCTCTGATGTTAAGTTTTGTAAAGAGACTAAGTATTTGACCTTGACCTTGGGATCTGCGGGGGTTGGACGGTCGTGGATTTGGCACAGCATGATAGTAGAGCCTTACAGGAATGCATGTGTGAAATATTAAGCATTTTAGATGAAATAGAAGTTATAACAATATTTCTCTGATGTTAAGTTTACGGACTAAGTATTTGACCTTGACCTTGGGATCTGCAGGGGGTTGGACGGTCGTGGATTTGTCACAGCATGGTAGTAGAGCCTTACAGGAATGCATGTGTGAAATATCAAGCATTTTAGATGAAGGAAATAGAAGTTATAACAATATTTCTCTGATGTTAAGTTTACGCGGACGGACGGACGGATGGACGGACGGACGCACGGACGCACGGACGTTCTTACATTAGGGTACTTATGTGGCTTATCACATGTTAAATATTAGCCACATAAAACTATTTTTAGCCACATAAAACGATTTTTTAGGTGGCTAATTGTAACCAACCCTATCCTTTAACAAGTCCATAACCCTGTGGGGCTAGCCACATAAGTACCCTAATGTGTGCCCGGACGGACGGACGGACGGACAACCTGACTCCAGTATACCCACCCCCCCCACAACTCGTTGCGGAGGGTATAATAATATAATATAGTTGACATATAGTGTTAATAAGCATGTAATTAACTTTGCTACGCTTGGTACATATTGATCGTCTTTTTATTTTATTAATATTTCTTTTGTGGGTGTTAAATGTTGAAATTACCCCATTTTATTAAATGTAGATCTAGCTTGTCTTTCATTGTGGCTATTTCTTTTTCAATATTGATTCGTCTTTTCAAATATTTTCATGAACGAGTTAAATGACAATTCTTGTTTTTCATATTTACATTTAATGAAGAAATACTTTGCAAGTATGATAATGAAATTAAATTGGTTTGTTTGGTTTACACCAAATGAAATCGTATTAAAGTTCATTTCGTAAACCACACCTCTTTCATTTAAGAATGTTCTTAGTTGTGACCATACATGTTGTATGTTTGGACATTCCCGGAATAAATGTTTTATATTTTCCACATTCATGCTGCAAAAATGACATAAACTACTTGATACCATGCCACAATTAAGTAATAATTTATTTGTGCCTATGATTCTCATTAAATATTTATACTGAAAATTCCGTAGTGTGGTATCTATTGTACATTGCATACAAGTTGTGTATATATTTTTCCATTCGAAATTAAAATCGGGAAATTCATTCGTCCATTTCTGCTCTGATTTTATTGATTCTATGTTTTTTTTGTTTGTTTGTATAGTGTATAGAAGTTTATTTGCTCCATTGCTTGTCTGTACTTTTTGTAAAATAGGTTTCAGAGTTTGTACGGTATTTATGTTTTCTGTTTTAATTTTTTCTTTCCATTGCAGATTAATATTATTTACTAAACCTTGGTATTTGATAAAATCATCTGCCCTTATATTATACATTTCCGCAAAATCATTAAAACCATGATAAATTTTTTTACTCTATAATCATATAACGTTCTATAAATTTAATACCCCTTCGTGCCAAGATTTGATGTATATTGTTTTGTTTTGATACTTTATGTTACAATTATTCCATATAATTTCTTTTGATATACTTTCGTTTTTTCTGAGAAATTGATGTTAGCCCATGATGCCAAAACATTGAATAGGAAAGTATGTTCTTTACATATGTGTTTTATAATCCTGTGGTTTTATATTGCATTCGAAAAGTAGTTTCCCACCAAATGGTTCAAGTTTCTGTGTGTATAGCAGTTTCCACTGGCCATGGTTTTTATCATCACATATTCTTTTTACCCATGATGCTTTTATCGCTTTTATAAAACTGTCTATATCGACCATCTTTAAACCCCCGTGTTCATATGTTTGAATTATTGTGTTCCGCTTTATTTTATCGGGTTTTCCATCCCAGAGAAAATCAAACAATTTAATTTTAATTGTTTTAATTATGCTATCTGGTGGGTCAGGTAAGACTGTTAATGGATATATCAGTTTCGGAAGAGCAAATGTTTTGACGGGATTATTTCCTTTGCGGCCAGAATGGATTAAATCACCTTTATTCGCAATTCAATCAATCAACCAAGTTAAGAAAATATATATACAATTCAGGCCCGTAGCCAGACATGTTTTGAAGGGGGGGGGGGGGGTGTGTCGTTTTGAATGGGCCTGAGGTATCTAGGGGGGCCTAAAAAAGTGGACCTTGAGGCTAAAAAAGTGGACCTTGAGGCTAAAAAAGTGGTCGGGGGGGGGGGCGCTCCGACCACCCCCCCACTGGCTACGGGCCTGCAATTTGACAAACATTGATGGCATTGTGTCTAAGCAGTTAACACCATAACTCGTGTACATATAGAATAGTGATATAGCATTATGTTCGACTTTAGCTACATCAAAGCGCGAATGCACACGTACACATACACACGCACGCGCTCACTTAATTCATCGTTTCTCATACAAACAAAAATGTTTTATTTTGCTAAAGTACTGCACCTTCGCGTACATGCATTTACACAGGTAGATACGCAATCGCAGTGATCCCCCGTGAACGACCACGGCGAATCACCGTGATAACGTTCGGGCAGTGCCACACAGTGTCTACTGTACTTATTTTGGAGTGCCACCTGGCGTCATAATGGAAGCGTTCCCATTATGACAACAGAGAGCGTTGCACATTTTGCCAAGTTTCATTCGGCCTACTGCTTACTGCGATGCTGGCATCCCTCATTCGGCCAATTCTTATTCTGACATGGGCCATTCTGCGTGCTTGCATGTGTCATTCGGCGGAATTCATATAGTCATATATGCAATATGCATCCCAGCAAGCAGTAAGCAGAATGACACATGGTAGAATATGGCATGTAACAATGTGAAATAGCCAATCGAGGTATGCAATATGCAATGTAATAATGCAAGATGGAGTTGTCATTAAGCAGTATTGTATAGCCAATATGCAGGATGACATGTAACAATGTCAAATAGCCAAACAAGTATGCAATGTGAAATGTAATAATGCACGATGGAGTTGTCATTAAGCAGTAACGAGTAGCCGCAGTGCAGGATGACATGTAAATATGGTCGACTGCATTGTCATGAAGCAGCATGCAATGTAGTGGCGGATATCCCCTTCCATAATTACACCTAGTAATCAACACATTTGATGATAGCGTATGTAAATGAAGTGACATGAGGTTCAAGGAAGTTTGTTTGTTTGTTTGTTTATTGGTGTTTAACGGCCGATCAACAGGTAAGGTCGTGTAAGGCCGGGCAAACGGGTTCAATCCCGTTTTAACCTGCAGCATTGGGGGTGGAAATCCCAAAATCAGAACAGATTATTTACATCGAGAAAAAATATATTCAGCCCTGAAAATAGAATAACCTGACTTGTTGCCAGGTCCATATCACACCAAGTCCTGTGGCCGCTTCCCCTAAAATAGGATTACAAATATAAGGGGTATAACCAGATTCAACTGTCACATACAAAATTCCAAAGGCCAAACCAGGTCTCCATTCAGAATTCCGGTAAGGATGAACCCCGATCGTTAAATTACCCATCGCATGCTCCCACCTGCCACCCACAGGTTTAAGGAAAAAGTATCACCTGCCAGTGGGGAACTATATCCTGACAAATCATTGCGTGTTACATGGTAATGTACAGCATTGTAGACGACAATGATAAAGTGAATTCTGGATGTGAATGGAGAAATGGGGTTAATGGCATTTGCGACCAGTGTAGTGCCAGATCAGACTGCGCATCCGCGCAGTTTGATCTGGAACTGCACTGTTCGCTGTTCAGTTAGTGAAAAACATCTGCCATGCTCATACTAAAGATTAGAGATCCAGACAAGGTGATTTCAAATTGAGTAGTGAAAATACTGTAACAAAGTTGAAATTTACTTAGTTGAGCTGCAACTGTTTGCTTTTTGCAGCTCAAATAAGTGAATTTTTAAAACTGTTTTATGTTTTTTATCATTTGTTCCCTATTTAATTGAGGAAAAAAATCAATAATACATTTGTAAAAGTAAAATACGCATTGAATTTGAAATCTGGGGGTATAATACTCTTTACATACAAAACTTATCTGGAGCTCTGAAACAGTGTGTATTGTTATGGGACTATCAGAATGGCACTGGCAGATCCTGAACTAGCCTGGGCCCGGTTGTTCAAAACATCAGTTAGCTTAACGGACTGTTAAATCCTTAACTGAATGGTGGTTAAAATCTCTGTGGTTGTTCAAAACATCCGTTAGCTTAACGGACTGTTAAATCCTTAACTGAATGGTTAAAATCTCTGTTTTAACAGAGATTTTAACCATTCAGTTAAGGATTTAACAGTCCGTTAAGCTAACTGCTGTTTTGAACAACCGGGCCCTGGCCTGGAATGCAAGGTGTGTGGATATAATTTGGTCAGAAGTGTATTTTAACATTTTTCTACAATATACACATATTTGAAAAGAGTAGCTCGACTCTTACAATGCTCAATTAAATTGTGTCATCTGCTGTTTTATTGAAGAAAAAAATTTCTCAGCAAAAACATGCTATGATAGCACTTTTGAATCATTTCCAATGGAAATAATTCTAAATCGCTGTCAGACCATGTCGTTAATGAGGAAGAAGAAAAAATATAAAACAACAACAGATTTTCCTGCATTCTAAGGGTTAAAATCACTATAATCGAGGAAATTGAATGTAGAATATTTGTCCTCAATTTGCACACCCTCGGCAAGAACCTGGCTACTTTCTGTTTCTCCAGTCACAGCAACAATAATGCTGTTGCCGCCAAAGAAATCCATTGTTGTCACATTCGTACGTTTACACGGCATGATATGTGTTTCCAGTTTCCTCTCAAATTACGACACAGTGGAACCTCGTTATGCCAAACACCATAGGTACCGCCATGGTGTCCGGTATGGTGAGTTTTCCACTGTAAGCAATCAATCACCAGCTGTCAGGCCCACAGCATGGAAAAGCGGGGCTTTGAGGTACACAAGTTGTACAGTTGAACCTTTCTATATCGAACACGCCGATGGTACCCGTAGTGTTTGGTATAGTGAGATTCCACTGTATTCAAATAATTGAACTCAAGTGGACTCGTGCCCTGCTGTCATGCACACTCCAGTGTCTACACATGTATATATTTCCTATTATGTAACATGTATGTTTGTAACTAAAAAGAAAATAAATGTAAAAATTAAAAAAAATTAAAATTACGACACACTCCGACACATATGTGCCAAGGGAAGCATTCATATAAGTGCTCTCATGTTTGTTTGTAATCAGAGTCAAATGTATAAAATTTAAAATAGAACAACTTCTAGCAACAACGCAATAATATGTTCATACGTTTGCACAACACGGTATCAGTAGCCGATTTCATCAAAATTGCAAAGTATACTTTTCTAGCAAAGTATACTTTGAGGGAGTAATCATTTATTTTCCCCGAAATGCATTATTTCATATAGAACTAACGACTGCATATATTTGATGATTAAAAGTATGCAGAATTATTATACTGAATTTATTACATTATCACAGCCAAAATGGCTGTGATAATGTAATAAATTCAGTATAATAAAAATTAATAAATTTATCCTTAAATTGAAAATGTCTCCCTCAAAGTATACTTTGCTAGAAAAGTACACTTTGCAATGTTGGTGAAATAGGCTACTGATCCATCCTAATGTAAATGCAATATGGTGAATGGGCACTTATGAATTTATGGAATGTGTAAACAGAGCTCCAGATAAGCTGCATATTTGCTTAAATACCCAATTAAAATGCCAAAACCCGAATTGAAATCAGAAGTAAGCGAGTATCAAAGAGCAATAAAAATGTTGTGATACCTTTATCATGCTGCAGAAAACAATAAACAGACCATAAATATAGCATATTTTTCTTATTTTCCATGAAAACACATCTTGGTATTTCATTGGAATTGTCTCCAAGGAGACAATTCTAATGAAATGCCAAGACATGTTTTCATTTAGAAGCAAAGTATTCAATAATTGGGGTCTGATGATGTGTAAACAGCAGTGTGATTTTATTTTGCTCAATTAAAATTTTGAAAAACCCAATTGCTTCAGAACTGATGGAGTGACAATACTCAATTACTAATTCCTTATCTGGAGCCCTGGTAACTATTCATTCTAACATGATATGTGGTCACAAAACACATTCATACGACAATACAACACGTTCTTTGTCTCTAAAACACATTTAAATGGCAATACAATACATTTTCTGGTTCCTGAAACACATTTAAATGGCCACACAACACTATATATTACCCCATTAATCGCGGCGTTTTCGTAAAATCCTCCACCTCTCGCTGTTGTACGCCGACTGCCGCCCGATGTCGGCTCCGCAGTCCGTCCAAATTCTCCTTTGTAGAGTTGATCTCAATCACATACTGCTTCCTCTCGTCATTCGCTTTGTGGTACGCCTAAAACGTTTTAATACCGTAATAACCCTAAATATTTTGACACCATTTATTTGGGAAAACCAAGGGCAGATTTACATAGGGGAAACCCGACGCACACCCCCTCCCCCCCCCACCCAACCTCCAAAAACCCACCCTCCAAAATTGGGCGAGTCTAAAATGCGCCAGAACGCAGCAAAATGGGGTGTAGATATAAAAATAATTACGGATGGCATACCGCCGGACCGAAACGGTGCTAGTTCTAGTAAAATATATAGTAAACTATTTCAATTAAGAAGTCCTGCCCGCACCCCCCCCCCCCCCCACCTCCTAAGCTGAAATCCTGGATCCGCGCCCTGAAAACACATGAAAATATATGGCTTCCCTAATCCCTACTACAGTTAGTGTGCCAATATTCAGGGTTAGTACGACAGTACTGGTTTAATCATAATGACAATGTATTTGGATACAATTTGTTGTGGGAAACCCCTATTTAATAGGTGTTTCCCAAAGCAAATTGTGTCCGAATAATAAGGGTTATTACTGTAAATATTGAAAAAGTTATTGGACCTGATAAAATGTTTACGATATATAGTGGAACCTTACTAAACCAGACACCCAATATACTGTGGTTTTCAAGATGTCTTAGTTAGTGGGTAGTGTTCAAGTAGTACAGCTTAAATTGAAATGCATCAAAATGATGTTTTCCATAAGGTGTCTGGTTTATGCAGCCAAAAATTCCTGAAATGAATATCCTATGAAAATGTCTGTAGCCGATTTCACCAACATTGCAAAGTATACTTATCTAGCAAAGTATACTTTGAGGGAGTAATCATTTATTTTCCCTGAAATGCATTATTTCATATAGAACTAACGACTGCATATATTTGATGATTAAAAGTATGCAGAATTATTATACTGAATTTATTACATTATCACAGATAATGTAATAAATTCAGTATAATAAAACTTAATAAATTTATCCTTAAATTGAAAATTTCTCCCTCAAAGTATACTTTGCTAGATAAGTGTACTTTGCCATGTTGGTGAAATAGGCTACTGGTAACTTTTGCTAACTAGTGATGGGAATTAATATGCATTAAGCACAATCACACACACGTGGGAATGCATCTCACTAGAGGAGCACTGCACATTCAACATAAAAAAGTAATGCCCTGATCTGGTGCCAGGCACCCTTACTAAACTGTATCACTCTGTAGCGAGACAGACAGTGGGATGGTGGTGTACCTTTGACTCAAGTTCAAGTTACCACTCAAGGTCATGGAGCTGGCCGTACAGCAGGGGGGTGGGGGGGGGGGTGGGGGGGGGGGGTTGTTACTATATAGTGGGATGGTGGTGTACCTTTGACTCGTGGTCAAGCCGCCACTCCAGGTCGCGGAGCTGGCCATACAGCAGGTTTTTCTCCTTCTCCATACTCTTCACCATCGCCGGGCTTGCCTGGAATATAGATGATTAATTAGTTATTAAGTAGGGAAATTATTTTTGTTTTATTTTTACCGACCCCTTATTTCAAAATGGACATGAATACTTATGTATAGGATCAATGCGAACATGAACAATATAACACCAGTACATTAACTTTGATATTTCTAATTACTCTACAATCATTTAAGGTATACCATATTTAGAACTACATGTATTACCGTAATAACCCTAAATATTCGGACACCATTTATTGGGGAAACAATAAAGAAATTATGGTTTCCCCACAACAGTGAGTGTGCCAATATGCAGGGTTAGTATGGCAGTACAGGTTTAATGACACTAACTACGTATTTGGATACAATTTGTTTTGGGAAACAAATTATGTCTGAATATTTAGAGTTAATACAGTATGTATTCTGCGTTACTTTCTTGGCTAATGCTCGTGCAGCCAATGGTGCCAGCAAACATGCCAGCAAACATTGATGTACATGTACCAGCACTAATCACTGGTCCAGTGTAAAATGTTACACGTCGATATAAGTGCCGGATTCCTGACAAATTCCCATTCATTGATTGATTAATTGGTGTTTAACGGCCTAACAACAGCTAAGGTCATTTAAAGGCGGGTCATTTAACCTTTCCATAATGAGGGAAATTCCCAAATAAGAATTCAATATCTACAGAAAAATATATATTCAGCCCTGAAATTAGAATATCCTGACCTGGTGTCAGGTCCATTCCACACCAGAGTCTGACTTAGCTCCAACCACAAAAGTAATATGATCAGCACTAATCTTATTAATTTTTAATGGGGCATAACATGATGTAGCTCTCAAGTATCAGAAGACAAAAATTGCACATGAGGGCCAAACCTTGCACATCGGAATTCCAGTAAGGATAAACCCGATCGTTCAAATACCCCTCACGTGCTCCCAATCAACCATCCACCTAATTCCCATTCAACTACATGTACAGACAGAAAATACTGCATTAACACATTTTTGTCTAGTAACCGGCGCAAAATATTTGCGCCGGTTACTAGACAAAAACTGTGTTTATGTAATAGCTCTATTTAGAGCTGAGTGGCATGTCGTCAGGATACCGGTGCATGGAGTGCAACACCTGTAGTAATGAATGTGCCGTTATGGTACAGGAGAAAATGCATTAGGAAACAAGGAAACAATAAATAAATCAATATTTTAACTCTTGAAAAATTGCATTGATTCTCACTTACATTAATGGTGGCTGACATTTAATTTATTAAAATGCACCCATGAACTCTTGATAAACAGTTTAGATAAAAAGTAACCCCGATATATTATTTTTTGTCGTCTGCTGTTTATTTTCTATTTTCCATTTTTATCACCAAAAACATGCTGTGACAGCACTTTAGAATCATTTCCGACACGCTTTGACATCCATTGGAAATGATTCTAAAGTGCTGTTAAACCATGTTTTTATAGAGAAATAAGGCTAGATATAAAGTAACAGCATACGACAAATGTTTTGTGTAGCGGTCTAAGGGTGAAAAAATAATAGGAAAGTGTAATCACTTAGAGTGAACTAAACTATTGTCTGAACACATACTTCAGAATCACCTGTTATCTTCACATAAATATGGTTTAAATCAATTTTATTAATTACATTAAATGCATTACAGCCCATTATTTTTTAGCTGCCTAGTTTCATGATTATGGCATACAATGTTTGCCATGGCTGTTCTAGAATAAGATTGATTTATGATCGTTTAACCCATTTCATGCTGTGAATCTGCCATTTTGATTGGGGAAAATCATAAATATTTTCTTTAAATCTGCTTATAAATACATGTATATGTCGCGACCACCATTTGAACCATCTCGTCGAGACGGTTCAAATGAGTGTTCACAACATATACATTCAGTGAGAAATAATAAAAATAAAATATTTTAAACAAGAAATGCGTCTGTCGAACGCGGATGCCACCTGCAGTATATTTGAGAAACTGTGACAAAGTGGTTAATTAGTCATTTAAGTAACCTGGTGAAGGTGAAAAGGCGAAGGTCATATAAATTATGAAAAGGCAGGTGTGGCACACATGAAGTGTTGAAGTATTGAAGTGTTGAAGTATTGAAGCGATTAAGCAACTTATGTAGATGATATGGCCAGTTTGAGAAACTGTGACGAACTGGTTAAGCAAAATTGTTAAGTCATTTAAGTAACCTGGTGAAGGTGAAAAGGTGAAGGTCATATAAATTATGAAAAGGCAGGTGTGGCACACATACCAATGAATGAAGTGTTGAAGTATTGAAACGATTAAGCAACTTATGTAGATGATATGGCCAGTTTGAGAAACTGTGACAAACTGGTTAAGAAAAATTGTTAAGTCATTTAAGTAACATGGTGAAGGTCAAAAGGCGAAGGTCATATAAATTATGAAAAGGTAGGTGTGGCACACATACCAATGAATGAAATGTTGAAGTATTGAAGCGATTAAGCAACTTACGTAGATGATATGGCCAGTTTGAGAAACTGTGACGAACTGGTTAAGCAAAATTGTTGTCATTTAAGTAACCTGGTGAAGGTGAAAAGGCGAAGGTCATATAAATTATGAAAAGGCAGGTGTGGCACACATACCAATGAATGAAGTGTTGAAGTATTGAAGCGATTAAGCAACTTATGTAGATGATATGGCCAGTTTGAGAAACTGTGACGAACTGGTTAAGCAAAATTGTTAAGTCATTTAAGTAACCTGGTGAAGGTGAAAAGGCGTAAGGTCATATAAATTATGAAAAAGGCAGGTGTGGCACACATACCAATGAATGAAGTGCTGAAGTATTGAAGCGATTAAGCAACTTATGTAGATGATATGGCCAGTTTGAGAAACTGTGACAAACTGGTTAACCAAAATTGTTAAGTCATTTAAGTAACCTGGTGAAGGTGAAAAGGCGAAGTTCATATAAATTATGAAGAGGCAGGTGTGGCACACATACCAATGAATGAAGTGTTGAAGTATTGAAGCGATTAAGCAACTTATGTAGATGCTATGGCCAGTTTGAGAAACTGTGACAAAGTGGTTAACCGAAAAGTGGGACGGACGGACGGACGGACGGACGGGGACGGACGGACGGTCCAAACACTATATGCCACCCGTTTCTTCGAAACCCGGTGGCATAAAAATTCATACCCGTAAAGGTGTATTCCGCATGTAATTGGTTAAACTGATTGTATGTACGTTTGACCTTAGACTGAAATGAGGTCTGAGAATAATGAATAAGAATAATATTTGCTGGGATCACAATTATAATGACAATAGCGCAAGAAAAACTCACTCGGGCAACAGTGTATTATAAATCATAATATAATGCCAGCTTTTCAGAAGGGGGGGCGGGGTTCGGTTCGTAAATCATATTATAAAGCGCAATATAAAACATAAAACAGAAAGTCCTTCAACTATTTGATGATGAAATTTAACCTATAAGAGTCTCACAAATTGAGATATGAGCAAAAATAATTTTCTATTTTTGCCATTTCTAGTTTCAAAAAATCATGTTGGCTCAAAAAGGGGTTCGTACGAATTACATGTACCGGTACTCGCAAAAAGTGCAAATCCTGATGAGACGGCTCATCATGAGCTGGATCTACAATTCTTCTGTTTGCCAATACCACTATATATATGGGCCTGTGGTGTTGAAACGGTTATCTGGACTCATGGACACACACACGGACGTGCGAACAATATGGAGGAAGGGGCCATTTCCATTGTTCTAGAACAATGGAAATGGCCCCTTGTTATGAATAGAATAAGGGGCCACACGGAATAAATCAAAGGATTCTTTTGCATTAGGCTCCGTCCCTGGCACTCTCGAATACATGCCCGGACACACACATGGACACATACACGGACAAATTCACAGTCCAACACTATATGTCTCCTGGCTCTATTGAAACTTACTGGTATCAACGACAAAACGCTCTTTAAATCATACCCAATTTTACTCCAAGATTAACCCTTACACCGCTATCTTAAATTTGTCTGCAGTTTATTTTCTATTTTCCATTTTTATCATCAAAAACATGCTTTGACAGCACTTTAGAATAATTTACAGCATGCTTTGACAGCACTTCCATTGGAAATGATTCTGAAGTGCTGTCAAACCATATTTTTATTGAGAAATAACGCCAGATATAAAAGCAACAGCAGACGACAATTGTTGTGTGTAGCGGTCTAAGGGTTAAATACCTAAGGTAGTGCACTCGCCATCTTTCAACCAACGGAAGTGATGCTAGTGTGTCTTGGGCCCGGCTCTCTATTTCAGTAATTGTAATGCGCACGAAGGCCGGGATCAGCAGGCTCCCGGCCTTCGTGCGTGTTACAATTACTGAATTAGTGAGCCGGGCCCAAGGTAAATAGTCTACTTCCGTTGGTTGAAAAGATGACGAGTGTCGTACCTTCTAGATATTTAATATCTGAGTAAAATTAGGTATGATTTAAAGAGGGTTTTTCTCGTTCATACTACAAAGTGCCTGTGCCTGGCTCTGCTTAAACCAGTGGCATGAATTGAATCTAATATTTGTGTCGATTTCATATGATATGTATTAAACGTGTTGATTAAACAAGGCACAACCACAACCAAGTCTTAAAGGTACGTGCCCACTCAGTAGGCACACAATGTTCTTTATAGGAATTAAATAGGTGTATAATTGTGTCACTATTCCACCGGTTCTAAATTACGAGTGCCCACTATACAGATATAATCATTTAGTAAGTTATTATTCTGATAGTGACGTGCGATGGTATCAGGCTATTTTCATATGCAAATGAGGCATGATATGTTTTAATTATTTATACTAATTAAATGTGTCACCTGAAAAAATCATATTTTTGACAGATTATGAAGTACGATCATCGTATATTGAAAAATAATCACAGATACTAAATAGTAATGTCTGTTAACATTTTAAGGAAACACGGTTATCACCCCTGATAGCAGTGTGGAAATTTATGTCTGATATAAAATGTATAATAATGTCAATCAATACGTGGGGTTATGGTGAATGAATGTTTATTTTGTCAGAAAATGTCTCAGATGATGTCTCCGATATAAAGAACAGTATGTGCCAACTGAGTGGGCATGTACCTTTAAATGTGTTGATTAAACAAGGCACAACCTTATTTAGTCTTAAATCATTAAACTTGTTTAATAAATATCATATTAAATCATCACTCAATATAAGCTCCTGTATGTAAAGTAAAAACATCAGGGCCCGGTTGCTCAAAACCTCTGTTAGCTTAACAGACTGTTAAATCCTTAGCAATGCTAAGGATTTAACAGTCTGTTAAGCTAACAGAAGCCTTGAGCAACCGGGCCCTGTTTGACAACAAAAGAATTATACACGCAAGTAACTGGGTAGAACCAGTCCACACACAGAATAAGCAAAATATAATTGCTGATTAGTATGTTAGGAAATGAGATAAAGCCAATAGGAAACTATGTCTGTGCACAAATTTATTTTGTTTGCACACTGAAAAGAAAAATACAAGCTGCTTCTCCAACTGTTGGAAATTAAGCAATTAACCCTTTCAACCCCTAGAAACTGGAATGGACTGTGATGTGCTAATTTTCTGACCAATCCAATCGTTACAAAATGATTTTCGGACAAGTCCATTCATGAAAAGGGGATGTTTTTGTTCTCAAAAATATGAAATTACTTGCAATAAGTGCAGATCCTGATGAGACGGCTCGTCACGAGCCGACTCATTTGGATCTACACTGTTTGCCAATACCACGGTACAGAGGTCTGTAGTGTTGAAAGGGTTAAGAAACACAGGGCCTGCGATAGCGTATAAATATTATAAATATAGAGAATATCAGGTCCTAAATGTAGTCTGATATCAGGTTTATCAGGCAAGGCTAGGAAACGAGTAGGAATTCCGAGGCTTGTCGAGGAATTTCTACCGTTTCCAAGTCGGTTCTGATAAACTTGATATCAAAATGCAATACACTTGTGTTCTATTTAACAGTTAACATTTTTATGCTATATAACTTGCAACTTTTAATATACAAATATTGTATCAGCAATCAAATCTCTATTACTTGTTCAGTTTTATAATTTATATTAACCCTTAGACCGCTACACACAACAATTGTCGTCTGCTTTTGCTTTTATATCTTGCCTTATTTCTCCATAAAAACATGGTTTGATAGCACTTCAGAATCATTTCCAATGGAAATTATTCTGAAGTGCTGTCAAAGCATGTTTTAAATTATTCTAAAGTGCTGTCAAAGCATGTTTTTTATGATAAAAATGGAAAATAGAAAATAAACAGCAGACGACAAAAAAATTAAGATAGAGGTGTAAGGGATAATTAATGGAATGACCTTCCCGGTAATATAATGCACATATAATACAAGGTGTATGATCACATGGTTACAACAACAAGTACTGAAACTTCCAGAAGCACCACCGATTCAAAGTACGTATTCTTTTATTTTGTCCTTATTAAGTAACGGATTTTGATGAAATCTGGCGCATCAAACGCGTCTTGTTAAGCTGCATTTGGTGGTAACTGTACTTTGGCCCAAACTTCTGTCGTTTTTGCGATGAATGGATTTCCGTGTCAGCGCAAAAACGACATAAGTATGTGCCGAGTTCCTGGTGTAATGGTCAGTAATCCCCCCCGTCCAAAGACCCCCCCGGGAGGGGGGGGAGTTTGGGCTAGACTTTGGGACGGCCTGAACTCCCCCCCTGGGGGGATTTTTCAACTAGTCAACTCTCCCCCCACCAGTCTGAAATCCCCCCCCCCCATATATATATATTATTTTAGAGTTCAGAGAGGATTATGGGCTGGCCCAAAGTCCCCCCCCACCCTGTACTACTTATTATTGTATTTATGGTGATGAGTTCAGAGGGGGGAGGGGTGGATTATTGTATTATTATTCAAAGTCCTCCCCCAACCCCACCTAATAATTATCTTGCCGCTGATGTGTGTGCATGTTGACAAATTGAGAGTGGGGGGGATTATGGGCCAGCCCAAAGTCCCCCCACCCTGTACAACTTATCTTGCATCTCAAATTTGTATTTATGGTTACAAGTTTTGAGGGGGGTATGGACCATCCCAAAGTCCCCCCCACCCTCACCTAATACTTGCAGACTACTTATCTTGCATCTGATTTGTATTTATGGTGACGAGTTGCACAATAATTATTAAGTGGTGGGGGGGGCGACTTTGGGCCGGCCCATATTCCCCCCCCTCTCAACTTTTTACGATGTACACAACTCACCTACACAATAAGTATTAGGGGCGCATTCGGCCAGCTCATATTCCCCAATTCCCCACTCTCGATTCATTACCATGCACACAAATCAGCTGCACAATAATTATTAAGCGGTGGTGGGGGGGGGGGTGATTTTGGGCTGGCCCAAACTCCACCCCCATCTAAACTTGTCACATTGAATACAAATCAGCTGCAAGATAAGAAATTTCGGGGGGGGGGGGGGGGGGGGCTTTCGGACGGCCCATATTCCCCCCCCCTCTCAACTGGTTAACCCGCACACAAAGCAGCTGCACGATAAGTATTAGATGGGGGGTGGGGGAACTTTGGGCCGGCCCATATTCCCCCCTCTCGACTCATTACCATGCACACAAATCAGCTGCACAATAAGTATTAAGTGGTGGGGGGGGGGACTAGTTGACTACCGTTAGTTGAAAATCTTTGAGCTGGTCCAAACTCCCCCCCTCCCCCCGGGGGGAGGGATTTCTGACTGGGGGGGGGGGGGTGGGGGCGGAGTTGACGAGTTGAAAAACTTTGGGCTGGTCCAAACTCCCCTTCATCACTCCTGTTACACCGGGACCACCAAATGCAGCTCATGAAGACGCATTTGCTGCGCCATATTTCATCAAAATGCATTGCATATTAATGAAAATATCAAATAATACTTGCTTTGCAGTGGGCGAGCTTTCAACACTTTCACATATTGTTGTTTGTGTTGTAATCACCTGATCATGCACCTTGTACTAGAGGAAAAGCAATCAGTTTTAGCCAGTAGGTTTTGCATGTAAAATTACAATATTAATCACGAACATTAGCAATTGCAACAATATTTACATAATATAGAGCTGATTCAACTATCGTTTTAAAATACAGGATGCAATTACATGATATGTCTGATAAAGAACACAGGGCTCCAGATAAGGAATTAGTAATTGGGTATTGTTACTCCATCACGTCTTAAACAATTGGGTATTTCAAAATTTTAATTGGGTAAAATAAAATCACACTACTGTTTACGCATCAACAGACAGCAATTGTTGAACAGTTTGCTTCAAAATGAAAACAAGTCTTGGTATTTCATTAGAATTGTCTCCTTGGAGACAATTCTAATGAAATACCAAGATGTGTTTTCTTAGCATCTTAGAAAATAAGAGAAATATGCTATATTTGTGGTCTGTTTATTGTTTTCTGCAGCATGAAAAAGGTACCATAAAATTTGTATTGCTTTTTGATACTCGCTACTTCTGATTTCAATTGGGTTTTTTGGCAATTTTAATTGGGTATTTAAGCAAATACGCAGCTTATCTGGAGCTCTGGAACAAATGTGTTCCACAGGTCTCTTTATAGGATTTACTAACCATGAGGGAACTAAATCACATATTTCAAATTGATTGTTGAATAAATTCTAATTAGATACACAGAATACCGGTACAAGAGACATTGTGGTTATCCAGATATTTATCAGGTAACAAGCTTTATATTGGCTGAACACGTACTGACTGATGTCATGTTGTTTGGGCATTGACTGGATATCCGGGTTACAAAGAATTAAAAATTGACGTTTCATTGTGACACAATGTCACATGGGGCTAATGTAATGTACTGGGATATAAACGCAATACGTTGAATGGGCGCTTCCATTATGAATTTATGGACAGTGTAAATATTTCACATTATTCACATAATAGCATGTAATGTAACAACTGAAAGGGTCAATGGATTAAGGGGGCTAACTCCCTCATGGAGTTAGCCCCCTTATTCCACTGACCCCTTCAATTACCATGTTTACTGAACTACATGTAATAGTCATTTCAAACTGTTTTTCACCCTTTCAACCCCACATAACTAAAAGCCAACATTTGCAAACACTGTAGATCTAGATGAGCCAGCTCGAAACGAGCCGCCTCATCATGATCTACATTATTTGTCAGGATTTATCAGATTTTTATAAATATTCCTCATATATTTAAGGAACTAGTCAAAACATCAGTATGAGCTAGTCTATGCCAGGGGCCCGTTTCACTAAACTTTGTACGACTAAAATGTTTGTAAGTGCAAATTTAGGGTCGTCTGCAGTGTAAATTTCAATTGATGGGTTTACATTTAATGAGCTTAGGTTGCATATGCAGCCTATTTTTAGCTCAATAAATGTAAATCCAATAATTGTTTATAAAGAAAACAGTGTTAATGTGAAATTTACAGACAATAATAATTTTGCATTTGCAAACATTTTAGTCGTACAAAGTTTAGTGAAACAGCTGCCAGTTATTTAAGGGTGAAAGGCTTTAACAGTTAAATGTACTTAATAATTTTGCATAAATATGGACTGTTTAGTAAATGCAGGCATCAAATTGCGAATTCAAACACATCTAATAATAACAACAACAACAACAACACAAAAGGCTCCTTTCCTACCGGCTGATTATTTTCTCCCGGAGGTTTCAAGCGAGCAATATACTGAAAATTACGGAATACATAAAATACAAGTTTTTGAGAAAATGGGCCTTAACCCTTTCACCCCTAAGTAACTGGAATGGACTGTGTGTGATATGCTAATGTTCCGACCAATCCAATGGTCACAAAATGATTTTCAGATTTGTCCATTTATGAAAAGGGGGTGTTTTTGTTAAACTATTAAAATTACTTTCAAAAAGTGCAGATCCTGATGAGATATCTCGGCTCGTTACGAGCCGGCTCATCTGGATCTGCACTTTTAGCATAAACCGCTATAGCGGGATTTCGGGTTCAAAGGGTTAATATTGTCATACTGAGCAGTGATTGTCCAAATCTGTTTATCAAGTACAGTCACTTGCACATTTCGTAGTACGAAAAGTTAATTAACCCTTAGAAGCTACTCACAACAATTGTCGTCTGCTGTTGCTTTTATATCTTGCCTTATTTCTCAATAAAAACATGTTTTGACAGCACTTCAGAATCATTTCCATTGGAAATGATTCTGAAGTGCTGTCAAAGCATGTTGTAAATTATTCTAAAGTGCTGTCAAAGCATGTTGTAAATTATTCTAAAGTGCTGTCAAAGCATGTTGTAAATTATTCTAAAATGCTGTCAAAGCATGTTGTAAATTATTCTAAAGTGCGGTCAAAGCATGTGTAAAATTATTTCTGAAGTGCTGTCAAAGATGTAGTAAATTATTCTTAAGTGCTGTCAAAGCATGTTTTTGATGATAAAAATAACATATGCAACATATGCAGCATATGCTCAATAAATGTAAATCCAATAATTGTTTACAAGAAAACATTGTTATGTGAAATTTATAGACTATATAGCTTTCATAATTTTGCACTTATGTACGAACATTTCAGTCGTACGACGTTTAGTGAAACGGGCCCCAAGTTGTTAGGAACATTTTAACCCTCACTATGCTTCAGACTGAAATTGTCGTCTGCTGTTTTTCATTTTTGTCTTAATTCTTAAAAAAAAATCCGGTTTTGACAGCATATGGGAATCGTCTCCAGTGGAGACGATTCTCATTCGCTGTCAAAACAGGTTTTCGTCGAGAAATAATGAAAATAAAAATTTTCCAGCAGACGACAAAATTTAATTCAGCGTAGTAAGGGTTAAGGAATCTGCTGTAAGACGGTGACAAATTTTAAGTTGTGGTTACAAAACATATAATGGTACAACATGAACACCGACATTAATTAAATTATACACATATATGTTTGTTAGTTTTGTTTGTTTTATTGGTTTTTAACAACCTATCAACAGCTAAAGTCATGTAAGGCCGGGCAAACGAGTTCGATCCAATTTTAACCTGCTGCATTGGGGGGAAATGACCCAAAGTCAGAACGGAATATTTACATCGAGAAAAAATATATTCAGCCCTGAAATTAGAATAATAACCTGAGCTGGTGCCTGAGGTCCATACACACCAAAGTAACTTGGCCCCTTCCCCTAAGATAGGATTATGAATAATTTTTAATACTCACATAATTAAGGGGTATAACCAGATTCAACTGCTGTCACATACAAAATGCCAAAGACGTATGTGAGGGCCAAACCAGGTTTCCAGTCGGAATTCCGGTATGAATGAACCCCGATCATTAACTCTTTGCATGCTGGGAAACTTGTGGGCTATAAATAGTTCAAAACTAGCGGACAAAAATTCATCATATTTTCTTGTATTTTTTCCCGTTAATATCATGAATATGTCTTGGAATTTCATTAGAATTGAGTCCTGAGGACTCAATTCTAATGAAATTTCAAGACATATTTACAGAGAGAAATAAAACATATACTCCTAATTCGTTTGGCGGATATTTTCGCCGCTAGCATGCAAAGAGTTAAATTACCCATCGCATACTCCCACCTGCCACATACACATACACATATATGAACTACATCATCATGCTTGTCCAATTGGTGATAGTTCCTATAAACTAGTCGCAACTGTTGGCAATAATACAATTGCATCGGGAAATACAGAATTTAAATTGCATATTATTCTCGTGCCACAATTTTCAATGACATGTATTGACATTTTAAATTTTCATATTTGGCAAATATCACCAATGTGATGAATCAATCCACCATATATTGCCAAATTTATTATAGGAATGAATGGCCTTTTTGTGGAATTTATCGGGGTATAAACTTGGAAAAGTCGCGGGAATACTGGACGAAGGCCGGAAGGCCTCTTCCAGTATTCCCGCGACTTTTCCAAGTTTATATCCCCGATAAATTCCACAAAAAGGCCATTCATTCCTTATAATTCCAGCATTTGAAATAAATTCATCAAGAAAATGTGTTTATTTTGACAGACAGCAGCCATTTGTTTACATTGACAGCACTGACAGCGCTCCTGCAGAAAGTAGTTTGGCGTGGGAGTTTACTGGGATATAAATATTGGACAGAGACTTGCTACGGGCCAATAAAATGTTAGGGAATTGTGTAAATATGTTTGTGCTGGAATTATAACACATACATTCAATTACAAACAAATATGAGACACACCATGTGATTTTGTACCTAAGAACACGCGTGATTTTTCATGAAATATACATATATTTACAGAAACTGTGATATTTTCAGTAAATAACGTCAAAAGATGAAGACATTTTTTCGACGTCACTTACAGAAAATATAATAAATTTTGAAAATATTTTTCATGAGGTATCGCATTTTTTCTTAGGTACGAAATCACATAGCCTGTCTCATATAGGCCATGATCTGACCATGCATGTATGCAGGTTCATCTGATTATTCACTGGCCAAAAGGATTATCAGATAACAGTCAAATTTTAATGATTAAAACTACTGAAATATAAAGCTACACTTAAGCCTGTGAAATATGGCGTTTCTAATATGGCAAATATATTTTGTCCCAGTATATTTTACATACATATTAATGTTTCAATACAACAGACAAAACTATTTTTGCTGCAAACCTGCTGTTTTTTTTACAAATATAAAAACTAGAGCAAGTATCACGAATACCCCCGGCCGCCGCCTCGACCAACAAATAAAACTTTAACGCAAATCTGATGGACGGATGGATGGACAGACGCAACTATATACCCCTCAACATACTGTATGATAAAATGAAATAAAAATGTCGAACTCATACATATGAAGTTTGCAAAACATATTTGCCATGCAATTAAATAAATATACTTGATACAAGATGTGGCTGTGAATAGAGAAATGAAGCGTATGTCATTTGTTACCAGTATTGACCCAAATCAACCTGCACATCTGTGTAGTCTGATCAGGAGCTATACTGTGAACTATTAAATCAAGCTTCTAACAAACAGCATATATCCTGCAATAAAGGGGTGTGCGAGCAGACGGCCAGTAGCCAAATTCACTAAAATTGCAAAGTATATTTATCTTGCTAAGTACACTTTCAGGGAGAAATTTCCAATTTAAGGATAAATTAATTAATTTAAATTTAATGAAATAAAATATTTTCTGACCAAATTATTATACCGAATTTATTACATTATCACAGCCATTATGGCTGTGATAATGTAATAAATTCAGTATTATAATTCTGCATACTTTTAATCATCAAATATATGCAGTCGTTAGTTCTATATGAAATAAATAGGAAACAGAAATGATTACTCCTTCAAAGTATAATTAGCTAGATAAGTATATATGCTTATATGCTGAGACCAACAAAAAAAAAGTGTTCATTTTCTATTTCGCTAAAAAACAAAATAGGTAGGTAGGTAGGAAAAAGTAAAAACTTTTTGTTTTCTATCGACATCAGATCCACGCCCAATTTAGAGTAGTCATGGCTAACTACTTAAGTTTTTAGTGTATGGTAAACAACTATGTTGACACAAACACTTTTTATGGGACGATTTCAGCGATTATTTTTTATTTTTATTATTACTATTATTATTTTTTACTAGAAACTTTAGCGTTGGCAGGAACATCTAGGTAGGGTCGGGTAACAGGAAACAAACATATTTTTTTGTAGGCCTTAGCAATTTTGGTGAAATCGGCTATAGCCCTATGCTATTTCTCAAGTCACAGTCACAAATAACGTCCCTCTCCCATAAAAGCACATGTATGGCTGGCTGGTATACCTTCTGATGAACATCCAAATCTTGCTTTAGATTAGCAAGAAACTGTAAACATGAAAAGTAGATTGGCTGACTAGTTCAGTTTCAGCTTAAGGTAGGAATAACCTAACATTTAGTTGAGAGTATATGTATATCAAGGTGTATAATCACGTGGTACTAACAACAACAACAAGTACCGATTCAAAGTACGTATTCTTTTATAGTGTCCTTATTACGTAACGGATTTTTATGAAATATGGCGCATCAAACGCGTCTTGTTAAGCTGCGTTTGGTGGTCTCTGTATTTTCGCCCAAACTTCTGTCGTTTTTGCGAAGAATCGATTTCCGTGTCAGAGACACGGAAATCGATTCTTCGCAAAAACGACATAAGTCTGTGTCAAACTTCCTAGACCACCAAATGCAGCTCATGAAGACGCGTTTGCTGCGCCATATTTCATCAAAATCTGTTGCATATTAAGGACCTTGTATATCAGGGTACAAACATTCAATACTGGATAAAGGCCGGAAGATAGTGTGGCATATATTTACTAGTAGGCTAGCCCAAATATTGTCAAATTATGTACTATCATTATTTAATCTAAAAATAAAAACATCTGTGGGAAAATCTCAAAATTACATCTTAACCCTTAGACCGCTATCTTATTTTTTTTGTCGTCTGCTGTTTATTTTTTATTTTCAATTTTTATCATCAAAAACATGCTTTGACAGCAGTTTAGAATAATTTACAACATGCTTTGACAGCACTTCAGAATCATTTCCATTGGAAATGATTCTGAAGTGCTGTCAAACCATGTTAATATTGAGAAATAAGGCAAGACATAAAAGCAACAGCAGACGACCATTGGTGTGAGTATCGGTCTAAGGGTTAATCATAACACCAGAGTTTTCATGGGCTATTATTGAACATAGCAAAGGGAAAAAAACCCGAGAAATCATAATTGTATTCCCCGCTAGAAATAATGAAAGTCAATAACGGGGAGCTACCATATTTTATTCGCTTAGGGAAAAGGTGTATAACATGTACAGTGTCTGCGTCACATGGTAAAAATATCAATTGGTGTTTATCAGCATGTGAAATGTATAATAACAAGAACTGACTTTATTAATACGAAGCTAATCCCCTCTCTAACAGCCTTGATAAAAAAAACAACAATTTAACATTTTTGCCTCACAAATAAGGGGTGAACATAAGTTCTCAGTGACCTTGGGCGGTCGGACGGACGTGGGAACTATGCAAAACAAAGCACCATGTCTAGACACACATTGTGGCCAGATATTATCAAAATCGGTGAAGCGCTTCACGAGTTATTGAAAATTGTTACTAACGTACATACGTATGCACGCACGTACGTACATGGACTAATGACGCTATATCCTTTCTTGCCTATCGGTGAGGGGATAATGGTACCCTCCCAACAACAGAAAAATAAAATTGAATACTTACATCTGACAAGTCATCAAATGTCTTGGTGTCTCGCGGTGATTTCCCCGCTGTAATATGAAGAGTAATAATTACAATGACTTTTGGAAAACCCCTCCTGATCACTTGTCTGTGATTATAACACCTTGTCAGCTTGTTCTTGAGAATATTACTAAAAATCAGGGCATATGCTTATAAACATATACTCCTCCAAATTTGTACTCCAAATCAGGCAGTTTGATTTGTTGAGACTGAGCACAGCTCAGCCTCAACCAATCAAACTTCCTGATTCCGAGTATGAGAACTGAGAACATGCTCAGAAAGTTTTTTGGCTCCTGTCTCCACTTTGGAGGAATCTTGTCTACGCATTTTGGGGATTATATATTTTTATTTAAAACTGGAGCAAGTGAGCAGAGGCTCACAGATACCCCTGGCCGTTGCCTGGAACGATCAACAAAAACTTTAACGCAAATCTTATGGCTGAACGGCTGGACGGACGAACGGATGGACTGACAGAAATATGAAAACTATATACCCCTCGACATACTTTGTATGCTTGGGGTATAACACATGTACATGTACATACAATCTGAAATACTATTTGTGTGCATGTGTTACATTCAGCATCTCTATTGGTTTTGGTTGTAATTCATTTACAAACTCATGCATATTATATGGACATAGAGAGGTAAACAGTAAATGACATCGACAGTTCTTCACAGCTCAATATTACCAACTTGATTGTCATGGTTACACAAACTGCACATGAACACAAAGTGAACACAATCTGTACTTGCGATAGCGGTACATTACATAGTCAGGATAATGAAAGAGAATACTTATAAATATTATTTTTTGTATGACTAGAAGTGGTAAGCATAAGCCTGAGTATTATTAATACATTTAAATGTAACAATAAATAAATAAAATAATGCAAACAAGATGCTAAAAGACAAACGTGCACATGCAAAATAAAATGCAAAATGAACATAATTCCCAATCACCACGCAAATGGAAATATTAAGAGTACATGAGCTAATGAGTAGTTTAATACATGTACCAAAGTTTAAATTAACCTTACACCGCTATCTTAATTTTGTTGTTGTCTGCTGTTTATTTTCTATTTTCCATTTTTATCTTCAAAAACATGCTTTGACAGCACTTTAGAATAATTTACAACATGCTTTGACAGCACTTCAGAATCATTTCCATTGGAAATGATTCTGATGGAAATGATTCTGAAGTGCTGTCAAACCATGTTTTTATTGAGAAATAAGGAAAGATATAAAAGCAACAGCAGACGACAATTGTTGTGAGTAGCGGTTTAAGGGTTAAGATATAAATAACAAAATGTTCTTTATAATAATAATCCAGCTTTTACCAAAGTAAACGATGGCTGTGAATAGTAAAATGAGGTTTATATAGCATGTGTAACCAGTGTCGTCCCAGATCAATCGGCACATCTGCACAGTCTGATCTGGGTCTGCACTGTTTGCCATTTAGTCGCTGAAACATCACGCAAGCTCCTAACCAACAGAATAGAACCATATCATACTGTGGAAGTGATCAGCCAATCAGGAGTGAGATTGTTCACAAGTGTCATAAGCCCAATTTTCCAATCACAGCCATATTTAGCAAAACTTAAACTTGCCACAATAATATTTCCTAGCCTGCAAAACAAAATGAAATGTGTGCATAGCATGCAGTGTGTTGTTAACCAATTGCATTCGGAATACACATTTACGTGTATACACATATTGATACTTCTGATAAACAATAGAGCAATTACTCATTAGTTTCTGTCACAAAAAGTGTATGCATTCAAAATGCAATGTGTTAAACTCGAACAAGGTTCAGTTGAACGTGGTGGAGTTAATTTCAGAACATCATGCCTAACTGCCATTCTAATCATTATACAATACATGAACATTTTTTTTCAGAAATGCAACTGTAAGTAATAGTTATAGTTCATATATTGAAGCTCGCTACGAGCAAAGAAATAGAGGATATTCATATTTTTGCAACGAATATGACATATATGTTCATCGAGTGGTGTGAAATGTCCATATTTCACACCACGAGATGAACATATATGTCATATTCGTTGCAAAAATATGAATATTCTATTTATTACATACAGCTCCATGGAAATTAGCAGTTTTTTAGACTGTATGTTATGAATATAGATAGCGGAAGTAGTCGTATTTTCACCGGAAGTGGTTTATTTCATCGATGAGAACATATCACTTTTATTCACATCGTATAACTATGTATTTCATGGGTAGGTATATAATAAATTAGTTTATTGAAAATTCAATATGTGAACAAAAACTATCTTATTGTTGGCCCAGCCCCTTCGCGGCACAAGTCAGTTGGAATAAAGCCCCGTCCATAAACCTGCTTTCGACTTGCGAAATTACTACGTTATTGGCAGTTTGACACTGAATCAATCAAGCACACACAGTGACATGGTTTGCGTTACGGGAAATTACATCAACAAGACGGAACCTCAATAACTTTCAACATATTGAAACATTTAATGATTTATTTAATAGATGTTGAGATTTCATTGGTCCAGAAACAAGGGCAAATAATTCTAGCACAAAAATATTTACACAATTC
Organism: Conchocele bisecta; assembly: GCA_029237695.1. Lineage (NCBI taxonomy): Eukaryota > Metazoa > Mollusca > Bivalvia > Lucinida > Thyasiridae > Conchocele > Conchocele bisecta. Next base: position 54,702,894 of record CM055274.1, read on the forward strand.
CCTAACATTTGATTGGCCCGTAGCAAGTCTCTGTCCAAAATTTATATCCCAGTAAACTCCCACGCCGAACTACTTTCCGTAACTGTGAGGCGCAGATAAAATAATTCTTAAGAAAACGGAAAATAAACACATTTTCTTGATGAATTTATTTCAAATGCTGGAATTATAAGGAATGAATGGCCTTTTTGTGGAATTTATCGGGGATATAAACTTGGAAAAGTCGCGGGAATACTGGACGAGGCCTTCCGGCCTTCGTCCAGTATTCCCGCGACTTTTCCAAGTTTATACCCCGCTAAATTCCACAAAAAGGCCATTCATTCCTATAATATTAAGTACCGTATTTATTGTAATAGTAGCCCTCTCTCTAATAGTAGCCTCTCTCTAATAGTAGCCCTCTCTCTAATAGTAGCCTCTCTCTAATTCTCTCTAATAGTAGCCCTCTCTCTAATAGTAGCCCCCTCTCTAATAGTAGCCCTCTCTATAATAGTAGCCCCCTCTCTAATAGTAGCCATCTCTCTAATAGTAGCCCTCTCTCTAATAGTAACCATCTCTCTAATAGTAGCCTCTCTCTAATTCTCTCTAATAGTAGCCCTCTCTCTAATAGTAGCCCTCTCTCTAATAGTAGCCCTCTCTATAATAGTAGCCATCTCTATAATAGTAGCCATCTCTCTAATAGTAGCCCTCTCTCTAATAGTATCCCTCTCTCTAATAGTAGCCCCCTAATTCTCTCTAATAGTAGCCCTCTCTCTAATAGTAGCCATCTCTCTAATAGTAGCCATCTCTCTAATAGTAGCCATCTCTCTAATAGTAGTCATCTCTCTAATAGTAGCCCTCTCTTTAATAGTAGCCCTCTCTCTAATAGCAGCCCCCTCTCTAATAGTAGCCCCCTCTATAATAGTAGCCCTCTCTCTAATAGTAGCCATCTCTCTAATAGTAGCCATCTCTATAATAGTAGTCCTCTCTCTAATAGTAGCCCCCCTCTATAATAGTAGCCCTCTCTCTAATTCTCTCTAATAGTAGCCCTCTCTCTAATAGTAGCCCTCTCTCTAATAGTAGCCCTCTCTAATAGTAGCCCCCTCTCTAATAGTAGCCCTCTCTCTAATTCTCTCTAATAGTAGCCCTCTCTCTAATAGTAGCCCTCTCTCTAATAGTAGCCCTCTCTAATAGTAGCTCCCTCTCTAATAGTAGCCCCCTCTCTAATAGTAGCCCTCTCTCTAATTCTCTCTAATAGTAGCCCTCTCTCTAATAGTAGCTCTCTCTCTAATAGCAGCCCCCTCTCTAATAGTAGCCCCCCTCTATAATAGTAGCCCCTCTCTAATAGTAGCCCTCTCTCTAATAGTATCCCTCTCTCTAATAGTAGCCCCCTAATTCTCTCTAATAGTAGCCCTCTCTCTAATAGTAGCCATCTCTCTAATAGTAGCCATCTCTCTAATAGTATCCCTCTCTCTAATAGTAGCCCCCTAATTCTCTCTAATAGTAGCCCTCTCTCTAATAGTAGCCATCTCTCTAATAGTAGCCCTCTCTCTAATAGCAGCTCTCTCTCTAATAGCAGCCAGCCCTCTCTAATAGTAGCCCTCTCTCTAATAGCAGCCCCTCTCTAATAGTAGCCCTCTCTCTAATAGTATCCCTCTCTCTAATAGTAGCCCCCTAATTCTCTCTAATAGTAGCCCTCTCTCTAATAGTAGCCATCTCTCTAATAGTAGCCATCTCTCTAATAGTAGCCCCCTAATTCTCTCTAATAGTAGCCCTCTCTCTAATAGTAGCCATCTCTCTAATAGTAGCCCTCTCTCTAATAGCAGCCCTCTCTAATAGTAGTCTATAATAGTAGCCCTCTCTCTAATAGTAGCCATCTCTCTAATAGTAGCCATCTCTATAATAGTAGTCCTCTCTCTAATAGTAGCCCCCCTCTATAATAGTAGCCCTCTCTCTAATTCTCTCTAATAGTAGCCCTCTCTCTAATAGTAGCCCTCTCTCTAATAGTAGCCCTCTCTAATAGTAGCCATCTCTCTAATAGTATCCCTCTCTCTAATAGTAGCCCCCTAATTCTCTCTAATAGTAGCCCTCTCTCTAATAGTAGCCATCTCTCTAATAGTAGCCCTCTCTCTAATAGCAGCCCCCTCTCTAATAGTAGCCCCCTCTATAATAGTAGCCCTCTCTCTAATAGTAGCCATCTCTCTAATAGTAGCCATCTCTATAATAGTAGTCCTCTCTCTAATAGTAGCCCCCCTCTATAATAGTAGCCCTCTCTCTAATTCTCTCTAATAGTAGCCCTCTCTCTAATAGTAGCCCTCTCTCTAATAGTAGCCCTCTCTAATAGTAGCCATCTCTCTAATAGTATCCCTCTCTCTAATAGTAGCCCCCTAATTCTCTCTAATAGTAGCCCTCTCTCTAATAGTAGCCATCTCTCTAATAGTAGCCCTCTCTCTATAGCAGCCCCCTCTCTAATAGTAGCCCCCTCTATAATAGTAGCCCTCTCTCTAATAGTAGCCATCTCTCTAATAGTAGCCATCTCTATAATAGTAGTCCTCTCTCTAATAGTAGCCCCCCTCTATAATAGTAGCCCTCTCTCTAATTCTCTCTAATAGTAGCCCTCTCTCTAATAGTAGCCCTCTCTCTAATAGTAGCCCTCTCTCTAATAGTAGCCATCTCTCTAATAGTAGCCCTCTCTCTAATAGCAGCCCCCTCTCTAATAGTAGCCCCTCTATAATAGTAGCCCTCTCTCTAATAGTAGCCATCTCTCTAATAGTAGCCATCTCTATAATAGTAGTCCTCTCTCTAATAGTAGCCCCCCTCTATAATAGTAGCCCTCTCTCTAACTATTCTCTAATAGTAGCCCTCTCTCTAATAGTAGCCCTCTCTCTAATAGTAGCCCTCTCTAATAGTAGCCCCCTCTCTAATAGTAGCCCTCTCTCTAATTCTCTCTAATAGTAGCCCTCTCTCTAATAGTAGCTCTCTCTCTAATAGCAGCCAGCCATCTCTCTAATAGTAGCCCTCTCTCTAATAGTAGCCCCTCTCTAATAGTAGCCCTCTCTCTAATAGTATCCCTCTCCTCTCTTTAATAGCACCCCCCTCTCTAATAGTAGCCCTCTCTCTAATAGTAGCCATCTCTCTAATATATATAATAGTAGCCCTCTCTCTAATAGTAGCCCTCTCTTTAATCTCTCTAATAGTAGCCCCCTCTCTAATCTCTCTAATGTAGCCCTCTCTCTAATGTAGCCCTCTCTCTAATGTAGCCCTCTTTAATGCAGCCCTCTCTCTAATGCAGCCCTCTATAAAGTAGTCCTCTCTCTAATGCAGCCCTCTCTCTAATGCAGCCCTCTCTATAATGTAGCCCTCTCTCTAATGTAGCCCTCTCTATAATGTAGCCCTCTCTCTAATGCAGCCCTCTCTATAATGCAGCCCTCTCTCTCTAATAGTAACCCTCTCTATAATGCAGCCCTCTCTCTCTAATAGTAACCCTCTCTCTAATAGTAGCCCTCTCTCTAATAGTAGCCCTCTCTCTAATCTCTCTAATAGTAGCCCCTATCTAATTTCTCTAATGTAGCCCTCTCTCTAATGTAGCCCTCTATCTAGCCCTCTCTCTAATGTAGCCCTCTCTATAATGTATCCCTCTCTCTAATGTATCCCTCTCTATAATGCAGCCCTCTCTCTAATTTAGCCCTCTCTATAATGTAGCCCTCTCTCTAATGTAGCCCTCTCTATAATGTAGCCCTCTCTCTAATGTAGCACTCTCTATAATGTAGCCCTCTCTCTAATGTAGCCCTCTCTATAATGCAGCCCTCTCTCTAATGTAGCCCTCTCTATAATGTAGCCCTCTCTATAATGTAGCCCTCTCTCTAATGTAGCCCTCTCTATAATGCAGCCCTCTCTCTAATGTAGCCCTCTCTATAATGTAGCCCTCTCTATAATGCAGCACTCTCTATAATGTAGCCCTCTCTATAATGTAGCCCTCTCTATAATGTAGCCCTCTCTCTCTAATGTAGCCCTCTCTCTAATAGTAGCCCTCTCTCTAATAGTAATTCTTGTATTTCAGAATTCAAATGTCTGTGTTCTTCTGTGTGCAATTATAATGCCAGAAGTAATCAGAAAATGGCATAGCCCCGGGGGCGTTTATTAGAATTTATTCTGTCAACACAGTACCATGAAACATTTTTGATATCCTGTCAATACGACCTAATCACTGCGTATGAATATATGCGGTACTAGTTGATTCTCCAATTTTGAGGATGTAGCTGGGGTTCTATTTTGCATTTTAAAGCTAATTGTAGTGTTGACGGGATAAACAGAATAGCAGAGCTGCCAACCCTATGTCACATTAGGAACATGGAGAGAAAAAGGGGCTATTTTCAGGAACACCACATATGTTTTCCGCAACACAAATCAGTACTCACTTATATGCATAAACATGATAATGTAATTTTTTTTAGAGCCTTGTCTCGGCCACAATGACCATCCGAAAATCACAATTACACTGCTTGCAAGACGCAAATTCATCACCGCGCTTTGACAGGACAAAATGGGGCCATGTCTGGCTGTAATCAGTGATGAACATCTGTGTTCTCTTAACTTCTTTTGATAAAAAAGACCCAAATTCGTTGGCTGCGCGCCTTGGAGCAGACATTTTTATGAATTTACGTGATGAAGAAATCAAAATCACCCGCGCTGATTTTTTTAAAAATCGTACTTTTTAATTGTTGTCCGTACTTCCGTATTTCTAACGTATTTTCCGGAACAAATACGGACAAATCGGAATAGTTGGCAGCTCTGGAATAGTAGGTTAGTGCCGTGAATGGGGAAAATATCTGGCGCGACACGGAAACGGGATGGGCGAGGCAAAGTCTGATTTTGACAATTCATTGATTATAGGCATTGGTTTATGTTCATTCTAGAAGTATATCGGTAAATGCTAAATTATAGCTATTTAGCATTTTAACCCTTAGACCGTTACTCACAACAATTGTCTTCTGCTGTTGCTTTCATATCTTGCCTTATTTCTCAATAAAAACATGGTTTGACAGCACTTCAGAATCATTTCCAATGGAAATGATTCTGAAGTGCTGTCAAATCATGTTGTAAATTATTCTAAAGTGCTGTCAAAGCATGTTTTGATGATTACAAGAGTTGTCAGAGGACAACGAAGCGCGCCCGGTGGCAGCAAAGGAACCGAGGGCACATTTGAACGTGGATTTGCCACAGCGCAGTAGAGGACCCTTGGAGCAATGCGTGTGTGAAATATGAAGCAAATGCAAGCAAGGAAACAGAAAATTTACCCGAGCGTCCGAGCGTTAAGGTTTCGAGATGCACAAAGTATGTGACCATGACCCTGGGCTTAGAAGGGGCGGCATGGATGTGGATTTGCCACAGTGCAGTAGAGGACCCTTGGAGCAATGCGTGTGTGAAATATGAAGCAAATCCAAGCAAGGAAACAGAAAATATAGGCCATTATTTACCCGAGCATCCGAGCGTTAAGGTTTCAAGATGCACAAAGTATGTGACCTTGTCCCTGGGCTTAGAAGGGGCGGCACGGACGTGGATTTGCCACAGCGCAGTAGGGGACCCTTGGAGCAATGTGTGTGTGAAATATGAAGCAAATCCAAGCAAGGAAATATAGGCCATTATAATTTGTGAAGACGGACGGACGTTCAAACATTTGGGAGTTATGAGTTATTTGTTCTTTAAAAGATCAAAGGATTAGCTCATAAAGATCAATGGAATTAGGAGCTTACCGACTATAACAAAGGAATCCTTTGTTACTAACCCTTACCCTAAGCTCCTAAACCCCCGATGTTGGCCCGGACAGACAGACGGACGCCTACGACGCCGAGGGTATGCCATAAGCAAGGCAATGGAAAATAGAAAATAAACAGCAGACGACAAAACAAATAAGAGAGCAGTCTAAGGGTTAATGCTATTTAGCATTTTAATGAAATCAAATTATAAATAGAGAGAGAGAGAGAGAGAGAGCTCATCTACTTCGTCCCTACATGTAATAACATAGAAGTATTTTATTTACCACTAGAGAAGGTGAGCAGGGGCTCACGTATACCCCCCGGCTGCCACCTGGACCGACAAACAAAAACTTTAACGCGGACGGATAGACAAACGGACGGACGTTCTTACAAATGGATACTTATGTGGCTAACCCTAACCTTTTCCTTTGTTTATCCCTATTGTTCTGTAGCCACATAAACCCATTTTTGCCACATAAATTGACGGAACAATAGAATATTACATAACCTATTGTTCTCCTAGCCAGATATGTATCCATTTGTAAGCTGGGACAGACAGAATTACGACAACTATATACCCCTCTTCCAGGGATATAATTACATAATATTATTATTTACATACTAGTCTATATATAATCACATGTTTATTAAAAGATTAAATATGAGAATAATAGTGTAATGATTGACTACATTGTTGTTCAAGACAGTTTCCTAAAGAGACATACTGTTGCAGAGTACTAATTTGACTTACTGTTGCAGAGATAATGGGTATCCGAAAACTTTAAGCAAATCTTACGGATGCAAATTTCCAAGTAATTTGAACTTGACATTGGACTTGAAGCCGAATAGGTGTGGCATGGTATGAAAATATGGATGATGATAAGGAAGTATATGGAGTTTGAGGTTGATCCGATTTACCATTACAGAGATAATGGTTACCCACAAACTTTAACGTGGACGGACGGACAAACGGACAGACGGATGGACGGAAGAACTGACGGAATGACGAAAACTATATACCGCTCAACATACTTCATATGCCGGGGGTATAATTAGCTGTCTACATGTACATTGTATATGTATGTGGGGAATTAGAAAATTATAGTCTAAATATGAGTTAGTTGTATCTCAACATGTGGGCCATTATAAAATCAGCTTTCTATAATATGTACATGTAAGTGGGGCATTACAGCATTAGCAATCTAGATGCATATCAAGTGTTACAAAATTAGCTATCTACATGAACATGAAACAAACTTAATTAGCCATCTATAAATATGTGGGGCATTACTTGATGTCTCAAGGAGGCTACCCATGGAAGCCAATGGATACAATAATTTTATTGAAGAAAAAAAATATTTTGTTTATTTCTCCATAAAAGTATATGTTGTTACCACTCATATGAACCGTCTCGATGAGACGGTTCATATGAGTGGTAACAACATATACTTTCGAAGAGAAATACGGAAAATAGCAAAAAAATTATCCAAATTATCAAACGACTATAACTGTATGTGACCTATAATGAGCTAACTATGCAGTTCACTAAACCAGCACCTCGGTGTCTATGTGCAGGGCCTACCGTACCTTCTTGGCCGCTAACAGATATATTGATCGTAATTCCCGTCGATTTAGACGACTTAGACGTTGGTCGGCCAGTGTTCGGACTTACAGTTCTACCTACCGCGGCCTTGGCTGTAAAGGTTAAACCAGACAGAATGATAATGTATGAATGAATTTCAAACACTTTATAACACTATGATTTGGGCCATCTGAAACCACCATATTAAAATGTAAATCAAGTTTGATAAATACTAACTAATATGTATATATGGGAAAAACTGAACATTTGTGAAGTGTGATAATTATGATATGTACCTACAGGTATATCTAAAATATTTTCACTAAAAGTGCCAAAAGTCACAATATATGCCCGTCGAAGCAAGGCCAGTCAACCAGGGAGATAACTCAATGGAAATCAATGGTGGTCTTCCTCTTGCCATGGTATACATGTGTGCGCATTTGGATCAGATCCGTCAAGTAAACGCTAAATTCTCACCAGGGGGACGTTTCACTAAACTTCATACGACTAAAATGTGCGTACATGCAAAATTATGATAGTCTGTAAATTTCAAATGAACACTCTTTTCTTGTAGACAACTCATGGATTTACATTTATTGAGCATAGGCTGCCTATGCTCAATAAATGTAAATCTATCAATTAAAGTTTCCAGACGATCCTAAATTTGCACTTACGAACATTTTAGTCGTACAAAGTTTAGTCAAACGGCCCCCCCCAGGACAAGATACGAAATGCGAAAATTAGAAATGGAGGCCACAGGCAGATAACTCATCTGAAATTTTTGAAAATCAATTACGGTTCTTCCTCTTCCCATGATAAACATGCAAACTAAATTTGACAAGCATAATGAGGAGGAGATCAAGGATGTAGATTGCGAAAAAAATCAAAAACACACAATAAACCAGGTTTTCTCAGCAGGCAACTCAAACATTATTGGTAAATAATCAATTCAACATTATGCAAATATATATTAACCCTTACTACGCTGAATTAAATTTTGTCGTCTGCTTGAAATGTTTTATTTTCAATATTTCTCGATAAAAACCTGTTTTGACAGACCATGATAATCGTCTCCACTGGAGACGATTCTCATGTGCTGCCAAAACAGGTTTTTTTTTTAAGAATTAAGGCAAAAATTAAAAACAGCAAACGACAATTTTCGTCTCCCATGTAGTGAGCAAACATGTTATGTTAGACAATATTCTCCACAAAACAATATCTATGGTATGACCACTAATTTGAAATATCTGGTCGAATGAGTCATTTTGAATGTGTATATCGCGAAAATATGTGTGGATGACATGCATTATCCACATGGAGAAAAGGGGCTTATGGGATTTATGACCTGTGTAGCTCCAGATCAAAATTAGCACACTCCTGTAGCCTGATAACGATCTATATTCCTTGTTAGAAGCATGACGGGTGTTTCATTGATGGAATGACGAACAGTGCAGATCCTGATCAGACTGTGCGGATGCACAGGCTGATCTGGATCTACACTGGTTGCAAAACCATTTCACAGCGACAAATGAGAAAAATACGGAAATGGTTTGAGAACAAATCGATTGTTATCTCTCCAAAAAAAATTTTTTATTGGCATGCACAGCTGCCATGCATGTATGATAAACTCTTTAATAGATGTGCAATTTTAAATTGATAATTACAGTGCAAACTGTCTACAACAGACACCTATGGGAAGACGGAGAACAGAAGGCTGTTGCAGGTAGCTAGCTTACATGTGCAGGCCTTTATCCAAATACAACATGGCTACATGTGACTGGAGAAATGGGGCTTGCCGGTTTTGCGACCAGTGTAGATCCAGATCAGCCTGTGCATCCGCACAGTCTGATCAGGATCTGCACTGTTCGCCTTTCCATCGGAAACACCCATCATACTTCTAACATCTGCATAGTCTGATCAGGGTCTGCCATTCCATCAATGAAACACCCATCATACTTCTAACATCCGCACAGTCTGATCAGGGTCAGCCATTCCATCAATGAAACACCGCCATGCTTCTAACATCCGTTAGTGACCGCTATCAGGCTACAGTAGTGTGCTATTTGATCAGGAGCTACACTGGTCACAAACACCATAAGCCCCATTTCTCCAGGCACAGCCACATTTGTGGATGTTACAGAGGGGACTGATAAAGTTGATATCAATAGACACTAGCCTGTTTTAATCTATTCTTTGAACCACTAGAGTGGTTTTCTATTTATCAGGCAACATTTTATGCTAGCGGATAGACAAATATAACAAGGGTTTCACTGAACAGAATGCAGACTTGTTTACATTGCAATAATTACGCTGGCATCATTCGGTAATGGCACGTGATGCAGTTTGACCAATGGAACGTCAAAAAAAGTAGTTGTGACTCGCACATGTGTATTTAGTAAATGCAGGATACAATTTGTTATCAATCAGTATTTGGATAATGTACAGCAAGTTACCCGATAAAACGATGAGAGATGTTTGAAAATCTGATAAAGAAATAAACAATTAACCCTTTCACCCCTCAGTCACTGGAATAGAGTTTGATGGAATGTTAATTTTGCACCTGAATCCAACCGTCATAAAATGATTTTCAGTCCATTTATGAAAAGGGAGTGTTTTTGTTCTCAAAAATATGAAAACTACTTGCAAAAAGTGCAGATCCTGATGAGACGGCTCGCCACGAGCCGGCTCATCTGCATCTACACTTTGCCAATACCGCTATACAGGTATATGTAGCGTTGAAAGGGTTAATATGCTCATAATATAGTTTCTGCGATGATGAGTTATGGTAAGTATTTAAGTGAAAAACTTAGTTGGGTGAAAGATGAGGAATCATGCAAACATACCCTTTGCACCACCAATCGTAGCTGCTGTAATTTTGCCATGCAATATATTAGCGTTTTGCATGCTGAGGACACACCACAGAAAATTCTAAATATTTTTCTTACTTCATGTCGAAAGTATATTTCATGACCACCATTAGTACTGTATTGATGAGACGGTTCAAATGAGTGGTCACAACATATACTTTGGATGAGAAACAAGAAAAATTTGTGGAAAAAAAATATTGATTTTTTATACCACAAATGGTGTTTCCTGCATGTAATAGGTTAAGATGTAAGGGACACCGGCTGACAAAAGAGACGTGACAACTCTTATGATTATTGTAGCCCCAGATCAGCTGCACTGTTGGTCAGTCAGTCAGTCAGTGAAGTAGCACTACTCAGTAATCAACAAAATAATTCAACAACAAGAAAATATAATCTGTCAGCACACAAATGACCCCAGTGTCATTTGTAAAGTCTGGCAAACTTTTTAACTGGACACACACACCCGTATGGATACACAGACAGACACACAGTCCAAAAAATATATGCCGGGGGTGGGGGAGAGGGGAGGCTCGGGCGTGATAAAAATCTAATGACAAATACCATGTACCCCACTACATAAATCGGCGTGCGGTATAACATTCGACTTTCTGCAAGCGTGAGAGGCAAGTATACCATGGGGTCATTTCACTAAACTTTGTACGACTAAAATGACCGTATGTGCAAAATTATGATAGGCTGCAAATTTCACATTAACATTGTTTCTTGTAAACAATTATTGGATTTACATTTATTGAGCATAGGCTATTCTCAATAAATGTAAATCCATCAATTGAAATTTCCAGGCAATCATAAATTATCTTATCAACAGCTAAGGTCATTTAAAGCCGGGTCAATAGGTTTAGTACTAAATCCCATATATTACTTGTACAAATGGGGAGAAAATCCCAAAATAAGAACTGGATATTACAATTAACGAACAATATATTCAGCCCAGAAATCAGAATAATCCTGATCTGATGCCAGGTCCTCGCTACACCAGAATCACTTGGCCCCCTCCCAAAAGCAGTAGGATCAGTAATAATCTTACTATTTTTATAATGGGCAATAACCCAATTCAACTCCCAGGTAACAAAAGAGCCAAATATAAAAACGTACCGAGGGCCAAACCAGGCATATCGTGATTCCTATAAGGAGGAACCCCTACCGCTAATTTACGCCGTCGTGTTCGCCCGACCAACCACCCACTGTCCATAGGTGCATTTATATTTATGGGGATATAAACTTGGAAAAGTCGCGGGAATACTGGACGAGGCCTTCCGGCCTTCGTCCAGTATTCCCGCGACATTTCCAAGTTTATACCCCGATAAATTCCACAAAAAGGCCATTCATTCCTACATGAAGTTTAGTGAATCGGGCCCCAGGTATGTGTAACATGCTCAACAAACAATTAAGACAAAGGAAAGAGTAGATATATGCAACATTCTTTCACTACTATCACATGAACTGGAGTCATACAGAGCTCCAGATAAGCTTTGTGTCTAAAGCGTACTATCCTCCCTGATATTAAAATCATTGCGTATTTTACTTTTACAAATGGGTTATTGATTACTAAACAGGGAACAAATGATAAAAAAAAATATAACAAATTTAAAAATTCACTTATTTGAGCTGCAAAAACTTTTTGCAGCTCAACTAAGTGAATTTTCAACTTTATGACAGTATTTTCACTACTCAATTTGAAAATAAATGCGTATTTTCACATTGCTGTGCGCATTTTGTACTCCCACTTTTGATAATCAATGGGTATTCAGCTAAAATAATTGCGTAAAATACGCCAATACACACCTTATCTGGAGCTCTGGTCATATGTGCTTAGCAAACATAGCCTCAAATAGATATATATCTCCCTTTACTTTGTTTCATAAGCATTACTATATGTGTAAATGTATAATGGATCGCATTAAAGGCATTAGGCCCAGATATACACAGAAAATATTTTAAGTGTAGATTTTTATTGTTTTCAGAACTGTCTGATCAAAATTCGATTTAGCTTATATTTAAGGGTGGGAATTGGCTTGAACACCTTCCATACCCGGTACTAATCAAAATCGTGTTTGTTAATAAATAATATTACTGAATGAAAAGCATTCGGTTGGTACCACTCTGCAGAAACCATATGTCCTGACTACATCAGTAGCCTATTTCATCAACATTGCAAAGTATACTTTACTAGCAAAGTATACTTTGAGGGAGTAATCATTTATTTTTCCTGAAATGCATTATTTCGTATAGAACTAACACATGCATATATTTCATGATTAAAAGTATGCAGAATTATTATACTGAATTTATTACATTATCACAGCCAAATTGGCTGTGATAATGTAATAAATTCAGTATAATAAAAATTAATAAATTTATCATAAAATTGAAAATTTCTCCCTCAAAGTATACTTTGCTACTAAAGTATACTTTGCAATGTTGGTGAAATAGGCTACTGGTGCTAAACTGGTCACAAATGCCATAAGCCTCCTTGTTCCGGTCAACAAAATGTTTTTATCCCAGCAGACCAGCTATTATAAACTAGGGGCCCGTTTCATTAAAATTTGTACGATAAAAAATGTTTGTACAAAGATTTCTATGAATTTGCATCTCACATTAACACGTAAATTCTTTAATGCTAACAATTTGTACCTACAGGTTCATGTCATTAAATCGGTTGTTAGAACAAAATTTATTGTGGATTTCAATTTTGCACTTACGAACTTCTTAGTCGTATGAAATTTAGTGAAACGGGCCCCAGAACTTGCATTTTTATTGCACGTACACATTAATGATGCAGTAAGATGAAATGATTATTAGCATCACATGCTGAGAATACATAACTTTTCATGTGAAAAATAACGATAATTCTCTTAACCCTTTCAACACCACAGGCCTGTATAGTGGTATTGGCAAACAGTGTAGATCCAGATGAGCCGGCTCATGACGAGCCGTCTCATTAGGATCAGCACTTTTTGCAAGTAATGTTCATGTTTTTGAGAACAAAAACACCATATTCTCATAAATGGACTAATCTGAGAAACAGTTTGTGACGGTTGGATTGGTTGCAAAATTAGCATGTAAAAATCCATTCCAGTTACTTAGGGGTGAAAGGGTTAATAATGCTTGGAAGTATATGTTGTTACCACTCATTTGAACCGTCTTGTCAAGACGGTTCAAATGAGTGGTGACAACATATACTTTTTAATAGAAATAAGAAGAATAGCAAAAATTATTTCAAATTATTCATACCCAATAAAGGAGCCTTTAGCTTGAAATGAGTTACCAGTAACAAACATCACAAAGCCACACTGGTTGCTTCTGTGGCTTGGCATGACAAAAGGTGGCTTACTGGAATTTTGGCCAATGTAGCTCCTGTAGCCTATTTCACCAACATTGCAAAGTATACTTAGTTAGCAAAGTATACTTTGAGGGAGAAATTTTCAATTTTAGGATAAATTTATTATTTTTTATTATACTGAATTTATTATAAGGTTTGATCATGTCCAGCCGTGTGCAAACGTTTGCTGTGGCCCGAGGGAACTGTTTGAACCCAAGGCCGCAGGCCGCGGGTTCAAACAGTTCCTGAGGGCCACAGCAAACGTTTTCACACTGCTGGACATGATCAAACGTTATTGTTACATTTAATACCAACAAAAAACTAATGTAATTTGAGCATTATATTCAGTATTTTCAGTACTTTTATAAATCGCCCCATTCATGTAAATAATTTTCGGTATGCATATTCCGGGGCCGCGTCATGAACGTCATGAAGTAATGACGTCATGAAGGCACTTCCGCGTAGTGACGTCATGAAGGCACTTCCATTACGCGCGGCCCCGGAATGAGCATTGCCTAAAGCCATATGCAAACAGCATGCGCAAACAGTCGCTATTTGTTTGCACATATGTGCAAACAATGGAAACCATGTAACAATACATTATCGCAGCCATTTTGGCTGTGATTATGAATGTAATACATTCAGTATAATAATTATGCATCCTTTTACTCCTCAAATATATGCAGTTGTTAGTTTTATATGAAATAATGCATTTCAGGAAAAATAAATGATTACTCCCTCAAAGTACACTTTGCTAGAAAAGTATACTTTGCAATGTTGATGAAATCGTCTACAGGTCAACTAGCACTCTTGTGGAGTTTGATAAGAAGCAGAGGCATCATTAATGATTTAGTGAACAGTATAGGACATGATCAGACTGTGCAGATGCTAAGGCTGATCTTGGGCTACGCTGGACTCAAACTCAATAAGCCCTTTTTATCATGATATGTCACATGTTACTAAAAGTAGATAATGAATGCACAGGAGTCTGTAACTTAGATGTATTGCATTCAGAACAGTTGTATAAGAAAATATGTTTAACCTATTGGAAGTCTAATTGGATACAATTTATGTACTTTTAAATGAAAAATCAGATTATTTTCATTACTTCTGAATGAAAATATATGTTGATACCACTCATTTGAACCGTCTAGACGGTTCAGATGAGTGGTAACAATATATACTTTCAGGAAGAAATGAAGATATGGCGATCACTGAGGAGTGTCTCACCCCCTAAACAAGGCAATCACTGTGAAGGTCAAAGTCACCATGGTCAAGGTCACAATATGAGGAAGTCCAAAAGTGTTGATACAAAAGTCAGAGTCACCAAGGTCAAGCTCACACAAATGACACTTGGTGGATAGCCATCAAAGTGAAGAAGCTATTGGTGAAATTTGGTAGTGGTCCGACTAACGGATCAGGAGATATTCAACATTTGGACGTACATCCAAAATTATTGACATGAAAGTCAAGGTCACCAAGGTAAGGTCAAGGTCACAGGAATGACACTGGATGGATAGCGATCATGTGAGGAAGCTATTTGTGAAGTTTGGTAATGATATAACTAACAGATCAGAAGATGCTCAGCATTTGGACATCTGTCCAAAATGGCTGAAACCGAGGTGAAGGTCAGTCGAATTACACTGGTAGATCCATCAATGTGAAGAAGATATGGATGAAGTTTGGAGAAGATCCGACTAACGGATCAAGAGATATTCAACATTGAGATGTATGTTCAAAATTGTTGACATGAAGGTCAAGGTCACCAACGTGAAGGTCAATGTCACACGAATGACACTAGATGGATAGCCATGAATGTGAGGAAGCTATTGATGAAGTTTGGTCATGATCCGACTGTAGAGATATTCAACATTTGGACGCAAGTCCAAAATTGTTGACACCAAGGTCAAGGTCACGATGGTCATGGTCACCAGAATGACAATGGTTGGATAGCCATCAATGTGAAAAAGCTATTTATGATATTTTGTAAGGATCAGACTAAATTAATGGATCAGGAGATATTCAACATTTGGACGTATGTCAAAGATTGTTGACACCAATGTCAGTCACCATGGTCACAGTCACCCGAATGACAGTGGATGGATAGCCATCAATGTGAAGAAGCTATTGATGAAGTTTGGTAAGGATCTGACCAACGAATCAGGCGGTATTCTACATTTGGAGGTATTGACACAAAGTATTGAGACAAAGGTTAAGGTTACCAAGGTGAAGGTCAAGGCCACTCGAATGACAGTGGATGGATAGCCATCAATGTGAGAAAGCTATTGATGAAATTTGGTAAGGATCTGACAAACAATTCAAGAGGTATTCACCTGAGGTACCCAACGTGAACGACGACGATGATAATGACGATGACAGAATTGTGACTGCTATCGTGGGTGAGACAAAAATGGTGTAAACTATTCTCAAAAATTTCATGCTACATGTACAACTATTGCAAAGGGTTTATTTTCAACTGACACGAAGGTCGCAAGGGTGAGCTATATAATGAATATATCAAGTTTCAAATCAAGATAACTTACGGTTGCAGAGATTTAGTTTAGCACAGATTCCAAAGAAAGAGATGGACGGACACGCTGATGTCATTGTGACAACTAATTCTCACTTTTCGCAATTAAACATTATTTTCTTACCACTTGAATTGAATGTGAACTATAAGATGGTAAACATAGCATTTAATACAGAGATTTTGTAAATGTTCATGTTTCTTAAATAGGAAACTAGAAACTTGTTTGTAAAACAAAATGCCACTGCTGTTGAGCATTCATGATTACAATATTGTAGCAATCAGTGAGCGAGTGATTGGAGAAAAAATTATTTTCAGAGTCGAAAAAGAGGCATAACTGCGGATGGATCTGTGGGACAGGGAAAATTGTATTGCACTTGATGGTCAGGATGTATACAGAGTATGAAGAGAATTGGCCAAAAACTGTAGAAGTAGTTCGCAGGACAAGGAAAAAAAAACGATTTCAGAGTCGAAAAAGTGGCATAACTGCAGATGGATCAGTGGGACAGCGAAAAAATTATTTTACGCACTCCAGCACTTGATGGTTGGGATGTATACCGAGTATGAAGAGAATCGACCAAAAACTGTAGACTCCTGTACTTGATGGTAGGGTTAAGGGCTGTATACCGAATATGAAGAGAATCGACCAAAAACTGTAGACTCCTGTACTTGATGGTAGGGTTGTAATGGGCTGTTATACCGAATGAAGAGAATCGAACCAAAAACTGTTAGAACTCTGTTTACCGCTGTAGTAGTGGTATTAACGATATGAGAGAATCGAGACTCTGTACTTGATGGTAGGGTAAGGGCTGTATACCGATAGAATGAAGAGAAATCGACCAAAAACTGTAGACTCCTGTACTTGATGGTAGGGTTAAGGGCTGTATACCGAATATGAAGAGAATCGACCAAAAACTGTAGACTCCTGTACTTGATGGTAGGGTTAAGGGCTGTATACCGAGTATGAAGAGAATCGACCAAAAACTGTAGACTCCTGTACTTGATGGTAGGGTTAAGGGCTGTACAGTTATGAAGAGAATCGACCAAAAACTGTAGACTCCTGTACTTGATGGTAGGGTTAAGGGCTGTATACCGAGTATGAAGAGAATCAACCAAAAACTGTAGACTCCTGTACTTGATGGTAGGGTTAAGGGCTGTATACCGAGTATGAAGAGAATCAACCAAAAACTGTAGACTCCTGTACTTGATGGTAGGGTTAAGGGCTGTATACCGAGTATGAAGAGAATCGACCAAAAACTGTAGACTCCTGTACTTGATGGTAGGGTTAAGGGCTGTATACCGAATATGAAGAGAATCGACCAAAAACTGTAGACTCCTGTACTTGATGGTAGGGTTAAGGGCTGAAGAGAATCGACCAAAAACTGTAGACTCCTGTACTTGATGGTAGGGTTAAGGGCTGTATACCGAGTATGAAGAGAATCAACCAAAAACTGTAGACTCCTGTACTTGATGGTAGGGTTAAGGGCTGTATACCGAGTATGAAGAGAATCAACTGTAGACTCCTGTACTTGATGGTAGGGTTAAGGGCTGTATACCGAGTATGAAGAGAATCGACCAAAAACTGTAGAAGTAGTTCGCCGGACATGGAAAAAAAGGGGCATAACTGTGGATGGATCAGTGAGACAGCTACATTTTTACATTATGCACTCCTGCACTTGATGGTAGAGCTGTATTCTGAATATGAAGAGAATCGGTCAAGGAAAATTGTCTACTGACAGACGGACGGACAGACAGGGTAAACACTATATGCCACCGACAACTATCGTTGTGGTGGCATAAATACATGATCTACCAGAGCTCCAGATAAGTTGTGTATCTAAAGAGTACCCAGATTTCAAATTCAATGCATAATTTACATTTCCAAATGCATTATTGATTTTCTTCCTTATTAAATAGGGAACAAATGATAAAAATTAAAACAAATTAAAAAATTCACTTATTTGAGCTGCAAAAAGCAAATACTGTTTGCTTTTTGCAGTTCAACCAAGAAAATGTTCAACTGTATTACTGTATTTTCACTACTCAATTTGAAAGTCAATGCGTATTGTCACATTGCTGTGTGTATTTTGTACTCCCACTTTTGATAATCAATGTGTATTCTGCTAAAATAAGTGCATAAAATACGCCAATACGTGCTATCTGGAACTCTGCTGTACTATTCTGAATGCAATAAATTAACGTCATGCAGGTTTAAAGCTCATGATGATGAAATGTTTTCCCTCATACCAATAATATCTGTCATAATTATATTCGTCCATGTATTTGCACATAAATTTATGAGTCTCTTCACAGGATATCAACAAATAATTCCAGCACAAAAATATTTACATAATTCCCTAACATTTGATTGGCCCGTAGCAAGTCTCTGTCCAAAATTTATATCCCAGTAAAGTCCCATGCCGAACTACTTTCCGTAACCGTCAGGCGCAGTTAAAATAATTCTTAATAATACGGAAAATAAACACATTTTCTTGATGAATTTATTTCAAATGCTGGAATTATAAGGAATGAATGGCCTTTTTGTTGAATTTATCGGGGATATAAACTTGGGAAAGTCGCGGGAATACTGGACGAGGCCTTCCGGCCTTCGTCCAGTATTCCCGCGACTTTTCCAAGTTTATACCCCGATAAATTCCACAAAAAGGCCATTCATTCCTATAATGAGTCTCTTCACAGAATATCAACAAATGTAGTCACAGATACGTCTGCATAGATGATACACACATGCATGCAGGCTAATCGGTTACTACACTGGTTGCAATGATCTTACGGCATTTTTTCTCAGCCAAAGATCTTAAAACAGACACAGACAAGTACTTGATATTGTAATGGTTGGATGCAACAGAAATAATAAGCGTGGATCTAAATATGTGACTGGCCTTGACAAACAGGGGCTTATGTAGCTTGTGACCAGTGTAGGGCCTGATCAGCCTGCGCACATGGACAGTCTGATCAGGCCCTACACTGTTCACCATTTGTCAGATCTTCTTTCCCAATGCTAATAATCCGGTTGTCCGGTTAGCGCAATTGAAAATAGAGCAAGTGAGGAGAGGCTTACGGATACCTCCGGCCGCCGCCTTACGGTTGGACAAACAGATGGATGGAATGATGAAAACTATATACCCCTCAACATACTTTGTAACCCGGGGGTATAACAAATGTACTTCTCACCAATGCGGCAGTGGGCTCAATCCCCAAGCAGGGCAGTATTTGAGATGGTATGGTGGTCTTCAGACTGGACAAGTGGGTTTTCCTCCTGTAGCCTATTTCATCAACATTGCAAAGTATACTTTACTAGCAAAGTATACTTTGAGGGAGTAATCATTTATTTTTCCTGAAATGCATTATTTCATATAGAACTAACAAATGCATATATTTCATGATTAAAAGTATGCAGAATTTTTATACTGAATTTATTACATTATCACAGCCAAATTGGCTGTGATAATGTAATAAATTCAGTATAAATTTGGCTGTGATAATGTAATAAATTCAGTATAATAACAAGAAACGAGGCAAAGCCACGAAGGCCAGGTTTTTCCAAGCATAGACACTTGGATAACATAATTATACCCACTTTTTGTAGACTAGATGGCCGTGGCCTGCATGTCGCGCCTTGGGGCAAGGCATGGACACTAAAAAAATAGATATAGTAGATGGAAAAACTTTAAGGAAAAAACTTTAACCGGACACGGACGTACGGACGGAAGGACGTATGCCAAAATGCCGACGATATCGCACTTTCCGCAAGCGGGTGCGACAATGATGATAAACACCCATGTGAAGTATCAAGGTAATGGGTGAAGCAGTTGCAGAGATATAGTACACGAAAAAACTTTAACAAAAAAATTCAAAGTAATTTGACCTTGACATTGGGCACAGGGGCCGCACGGTTGGGGGTTAGAATGAAAATATGGATGATGATAAACACCCATGTGAAGTTTCAAGGTAATGGGAGAAGCAGTTGCACAGATATAGTATAACGAAAAAGTTTTAACCAAAAAACTTTAACCAGACGTACGTTAAAAAGTTAACGTTGAAAATGGCTAAGTCAATTACGTAGAAATAATAGGTGAAGGTAAAACAAGAAACGAGGCAAAGCCACGAAGGCCAGGTTTTTTCCAAGCATGGACACTTGGATAACATAATTATACCCACTTTCTGTAGACTAGATGGCCGTGGCCTGCATGTCGCGCCTTGGGGCGAGGCATGGACACTAAAAAAATAGATATAGTAGATGGAAAAACTTTAACAAAAAAACTTTAACCGGACACACGGACGTACGGACGGACGGACGTATGCCAAAATGCCGACGATATCGCGCTTTCCGCAAGCGGGTGCGACAATGATGATAAACACCCATGTGAAGTATCAAGGTAATGGGTGAAGCAGTTGCAGAGATATAGTACACAAAAAAACTTTAACAAATAAATTCAAAGTAATTTGACCTTGACATTGCGCACAGGGGCAGCACGGTTGGGGGTTAGAGTGAAAATATGGACGATGATAAACACCCATGTGAAGTTTCAAGGTAATGGGCGAAGCAGTTGCAGAGATATAGTATAACAAAAAAGTTTTAACCAAAAAATTTAACCAGACGTACGTTAAAAAGTTAACGTTGAAAATGGCTAAGTCAATTACGTAGAAATAATAGGTGAAGGTAAACAAATGGTCACATGTTGGATAGTTGTATGTGGTAGGCACCCCTTGGTTATGAAGCTGTGAAAGTTTGGTGGTCCTAGGTGGTACAGTACCAAAGAAATGGACTTAAACACGAAAACTTAACATTGTAAACGCGAAAAGTTAACATTGAAAATGGCTAAGTCGACAGCGCGGAAAAAATGGGTCAAGTTAAAAAAAAAGTAACATGTTGGATAGTGATATGTGGTGGGCACCCCTTGATTATGAAGCTGTGAAAGTTTGGTGGTCCTAGGTGGTACAGTACCAAAGAAATGGACTTAAACACGAAAACTTAACATTGAAAACGCGAAAACTTAACATTGAAAATGGCTAAGTCGATTGCACGGAAAAAATGGGTCAAGTTAAAAAAAAAAGTAACATGTTGGATAGTGATATGTGGTGGGCACCCCTTGATTATGAAGCTGTGAAAGTTTGGTGGTCCTATGTGGTACAGTAACAAAGAAATGGACTCAAACACGAAAACTTAACATTGATTGTGGACGCCGCCCGCCGCCCGCCGCCCGCCGCCCGCCCGGCTTTCGCAAAAACATGGCTAAAAATTAATAAATTTATCATAAAATTGAAAATTTCTCCCTCAAAGTATACTTTGCTACTAAAGTATACTTTGCAATGTTGATGAAATAGGCTACAGGTACTCTGGTTTCCTCCCACATTAAGAACCACCCATACACCTCCATTTGTGCTAATGAAAGCATTTTTTATGTTAAATAAATATTTTAAATGCTAATAAATTTAGATAATATATTGCAATACATAACATGTCAGTTAGCCAATCAGGTGCTATGCTGATAAAACAAACCACAATAAGTCCCTTTTTGCCATGGCAGGTCACAAATGTATGGATGTTGACTAGCTGGGAAATCATGGTGAATTTTCTACGTAATATATCAAAATGTGCATTTGTGCTGGTTGTCGTGGGAACACATTTCTAAATAATATAATAAAAATAAACCTTACTCCGTTTTTCTGAAAATATTGGTAATATATTTAGAGGTTAGTATATGAGGCTAGTTTAACCCTTTCAACCCTATTAAGTACCTGGAATGGATTTTTATATGTTAATTTGCAACAAATCCAATTAAAAAACACGAAAATTATTTCAAAATGTGCAGACCCTGATGAGACCACGAGCCGGCTCATCTGGATCTACACTTTTTGCCAATACCACTATACAGGCCTGTGATGTTGAAAGGGTTAATAGATAACGATATGTAATTTGCCCAAGGTAACTTGATATCAGCATGATAACAGGTATGAGACATGTCATTAGCCAGAAATAGTGATATCTAACTGGAAAAGCCTCTAAGGTGATATCTGACTGGATTTCACTTGGTATCAGCCATATATGTGGCTGTAATTGTATAAATAGGGCTTACGAGTTTGTGACCAACTAGCACACCCCTGTAACCTGATTATGATCTACATGTATATTGCTTGTTATAAGCATGACGGGTGGAATGGCGGGCATGCAGTGTAGATCCTGATCAGACTGCGGAGGCACAGGCTGATCAGGATCTACACTGGCCGCAAAACCCATAAGCCCCATTTCTTCAGTCACAGCCACATATATGTTATTGAAGTAGTCGATTAAGACCAGAAATAGTCTGAATTTCATATCTAAGTAATAATGACATACAAACATATATGATATACCGTATGTGATGATTATATCAATAGACAATGACTTCATGACCTGTAGATTCCAATCAGCATGCACATCTTCAGCCTGGTCGGCACACAAATTCCCCCACTGGCAGCCAAAGTATATATACATGTATTTAAATTATAACCCATTTACTCAAGCGTTAAGGTTTTGAACGCACCTCAACCCTGAGCTTAGCGGGGTTGGGACGAATGTGGATTTGTCACAGGGCGGTAGAGGACATGATTAGAGCAATGAGTGTGTGAAATGTGAAGCAGTTCCGAGCAAGGAAACAGAAATTATAAGCCATTTATCCGAGTGTTAAGCTTTTGGGACGGATGGACGTACGTACGAACGAATGTACGGACGTCAGTAACACTATATGCCCCCTCACCGTTTGGTGGCGAGGGCATAAAAAAGATACATGTAACAATCCCTCATGTATCGTGTTTAACGGCCTATCAACAGTTAAGGTCAGTTAAGGCCGGGTCAGCAGGTTCGATCCCACATTTAATACCTGCTGCATTGGGGGCCCTCACTCAATGAACCAGATCCTATTGGTCAGCTATTTATGAACTTCTCTCCTGGCGTTGGTGTGGGGAGGGCAGTTAGATAAGTCTTTCTGAAAATGAATGACTGTCTAAGCCCTGGAATGAGATATACGTGTCTAGAGATTTCTATCAGCTGACAGTACCAGGTATACTTCCAAATAACTGCCACACCCACTGACCAACGCCTTTTATTATAGTTTTACTGACATAGGCTAACAAATATTTAAAAACAACTTTTGACAATCAGAATATTTCTTTTTGGGGCGAATGGCGATGAGAACCTGCACATTAATGTTCCCTGGCCAATAATGCAGCAGTAATGGTTAACCCGTAGAATACGGGAACCAAAAATTGTCGTCTGCTGTTGTTTTATATGTTGCCTTCTTTTGCAATAAAAACATGGTTTGACAGCATTTTCTAAAATGCTGTCAAACCATGTTTTGATGAGAAAAATGGAAAATAAAAAATAATATAAAGCAGACGACAAAATTTAATTCAGCATTGTAATGATTAAATAACACCTGCTGTCACAATAAGATCATATAATAAGACTATGGAACTCACAAAGACGACTAACTATCTATTCTTATACATACGGTATGTACATTGCATGGTTGCACATGACTTTGTCAATTGTTAGTGTACAAACTTTAACCCTTAGAAGGCGGGAACCAAAAATTGTCGTCTGCTGCTGTTTCTTATTTTGTAGTCTTCTCAATAAAATCATGGTTGGAAATGATTCTAAAGTGCTCTCTAAATAGGTTTTTGATGAGGAAAACGGAAAATAAAAAATAAACTGCAGATGACAAAATTTAATTCTGCATTGTAAGGATTATACAAGTTTGTATTACTTAACAAACCTATAAATATGTCAGCCATTCCTTATTATGTTAAATTGGATATTGGATATTGGTGCATATGGGTGAAATAATAATTATGATATGGTCACCTCAATTGATAAATTAACTAGAGCATTAAGTGAGCAGAGGCTAACGGATAACCCCAGTCAAAGCCACTGGAGACGATTCTCATGTGCTGTAAAAACCAGTTTTTTGTTAAGAATTAAAGCAAAAATGAAAAACACCAGACGGCAATTTCCGTCAACAGCGTAGGAAGGGTTAAGCCCCTGAATGTTGGGCATACATCACTTCACAGTTAACCATGTTAAGACAAGACACTGTCACATGATGTTTAATAGCCAATTGTTTGAATACACAATGCTCCAACTCCCGAGTTAACCATTTCAACCCAATACACCATAATACAAACATTGGCAAACTTTGTAGATCCAGATGAGCCGGCTTGTGTTACAAGCCGTCTCATCTGCAGTGTTTGTCCGCATTTTTCAGATTTTTTAAATATATATATACCTTTATCTGATTAATGGAATTGTCCAGAAATTAGTATGGAACGTCAGATATTTAGGGGTGAAAGGGTTAAGTACAACAATCATAGGTACCCTGTTCCATTTTATATCAGCCCCATGGTTACACATGGTTACACACAATGATCGGAAGTACTAATGCACAACAAGAATGGCATCACTACAAGAAGCAAATCCCCTCGCTGGCAGTTTTAGTCACAAAGTGGACATAACACCGGAGTAAACTTACCTTTAACTCTTTGCATGCTAGCGGCGAAAATATCCGCCAAACAAATTAGGACTATATGTTTTATTTCTCTCTGTAAATATGTCTTGGAATTTCATTAGAATTGAGTCCTCAGGACTCAATTCTAATGAAATTCCAAGACATATTCATGATATTTACAAGGAGAAATAAAAGAAAATATGATGAATCTTTGTCCGCTAGTTTTGAACTATTTATAGCCCACAAGTTTCCCAGCATGCAAAGAGTTAACATCACAGGCATTCGGCGTGTTTCGGCTTTCATCGATATAACTTTATATATATATGAACAAGGCTTCTAAATTTGGTTGGACACAACCTCGTATCATAACAAAATAACATTGTAATTTTCTATGAATTCTATGTATTTCTACAGGATAACGATAATTCTCAAAAGATCATATGAACTTGCCACAGCAATATTGACGTTAGAGCCTTAAACACATTATTATTTGTTATAATACCAGGTTGTGTCCGACCTAGGAAAAGCAGCTGTAATTTGATATGCTTTACATAATTATGTTCTAACAATGCTATTTTAGCAAGATAACAATAATTCTCAAATGAACATGTGCACTTTCTGCCAAAATATATTCACATTTGCGTCAATAAAATCGCGGAATTTGTTATGATACGAGGTCGTGTCCGACCAAAGTTAGAAGCTTTGTTCATATATATAGAGTTATACCGATGAAAGCCGAAACACGCCGAATGCCTTTGATTGACATTGGATATTGGGAGGTGGAGAGGGGATATGGGCAGGAAAGCATCATTCCCAGATGTACTTCTATATTGTATCAAATATTATCAAAATTTGTCAAGCGGTTATTGACAAAAAAAACTTAATTAAATTTGCTTAACCCTTTCAACACCACAGACCTGTATAGTGGTATTGCAAACAGTGTAGATCCAGATGAGCCGGCTCGTGACGAGCCGTCTCATCAGGATCTGCACTTTTTGCAAGTAATTTTCATATTTTTTAGAACAAAAACACCCCCTTTTCATAAACGGACTAGTCTGGTGATCATTTTGTGACGGCTGGATTGGTTGTCAAACTAACATATCAAAATCCATTCCAGTTACTTGGGCGTGAAAGGGTTAATGCATATGAGGAAGATAAGTCCTAACCCTTAAAACGCTACTCACATGGTTTGACAGCACTTCAGAATCATTTCCAATGGAAATGATTCTGAAGTGCTGTCAAAGCATGTTGTAAATTACTCTAAAGTGTTGTCAAAGCATGTTTTTGATGATAAAAATGGAAAACAGAAAAAAATAAAAATAATAAGATAGCGGTCTAAGGGTTAATATTTGGTGTTTAGATGTGTGGTGTATCCAGAACAAAGCTTCATCCATTGAACCACATTGTTGCCAACTATTATCAACATCACTGCAGGGATTGAAAAAGTTATTGCGAAAAGAAATAGTTACTAATGTACATACTAACATACATCGCTATATCCCCACCAGCCTAGCTATCAGCGAGGAGATAATAATCGTAAGTACATGTACTAAAGAACGATAATAAGCACCTGATTATGTATGATAAGCCCCATTTAACATAACATGAATAGCAAAGAAAATCTGAAGAGAGAAACAGAAAAGTTGGACAATCAATTGATAGAAAGTAGCCTTGATATGCATGTACATATATTCAATGTATACACCCAGAAATTATGTGTCACAACAAAAGGGGCTTACTGAGTTTGACCAGTATTCTCTTGGTGTGACATTTCACTCCCGAGGCCTCACATGTGGCTGTGATTGAAGAAATTGAGTTTATGCGATGTGTGACCAGTGTAGTTCCTGATCAAATACCACACTCCTATAACCTGATAACGATCTCTAATCCTTGTTAGAAGCATAACATGTGTTTCATTGATGTAATGGCGAACAGTGCAGATCCTGATCAGACCGTGCGGATGCACAGGCTGATCTGGGTCTAGAGTGGTCGCAAAACACATAAGCCCAATTTCTCCAGCCACAGCCACATATAACTGCATGATGTTGAGTACTGTGCAGACTGATATGGGTCTACACGTGTAACCAATGACATCAATCACATTTCTCCAGTCATAGTCGCATATGAATCATTATATACTGGAGACACCGTCATGACAATAGATGTATTTCCTATCAACATCATGTCCAAATGAGAGTTAACTCTTTGCATGCTGGAAAATAGTAGATGACAATTATAATATTTTCTTTTATTTCTCCTTATAAATGTCATGAATATGTCTTGGAATTAGACAATTCTAATGATATTTAGAGACATTTACAGAGAGAAATAAAACATATACTCCTTAGATAATTCGTTTGGCGGATATTTTCACCGCTAGCATGCAAAGAGTTAAAACAATGAAAATGGGCCTCCGATGGACAAAAGTGGCCTCGTGGCATTTGTAACCATTGTAGTGAATGACCAGCCTAAATATTTGTTCTATCTGTGAAACATAATTCTATGGAATAACCAGATGGTAGTGGCGTGTATATTGAGACCGTATTTAGAGTATTTGTTTGAAGTTTTAAGTAAATCAGAGTAAAGGTGTGAAGATATACGGCATGTAAAAAATGTAAAAACCTTGACACAGATTAGATGGTCTGAAAATGTTATACAATGTCATGTAATCACAGGCTCTTATCAAGATTAACCCTTACATCGCTATCTTAATTTTTTGTCGTCTGCTGTTTATTTTCTATTTTCCATTTTTATCATCAAAAACATACTTTGACAGCACTTTAGAACAATTTACAACATTCTTTGACAGTACTTTAGAATCATTTCCATTGGAGTACTGTCAAACAATGTTTTTATTGAGAAATAAGGCAAGATATAAAAGCAACAGAAGACGACAATTGTTGTGTGTAGCGGTCTAAGGGTGAACATATCTAGCAGTATATACAAGACTGATCATCAAACCTCACAATGGTAAATGTCGCAAGACCCCAGATGTGAACTGGAAACCCTGATGCCACAAGGTGTATGATCACATGGTCACAACAACAAGTACTCAAACTTCCAGAAGCCCTCCGATTCAAAGTATGTATTCTTTTATTTTGTCCTTATTATGAAACGGATTTTGATGAAATATGGCTCATCAAACGCGTCTTGTTACGCTGCATTTGGTGGTCTCGGGTACTTTGGCCCAAACTTCTGTCGATTTTGCGAAGAATCGATTTCCATGTCTACTGACACGGAAATCGATTCTTCGCAGAAACGACATAAGTATGTGCCGAACTCCCAGGACCACCAAATGCAGCTCATGAAGACGCGTTTGCTGCGCTATATTTCATCAAAATCTGTTGCCTATTGTGGAAAATATCAAATAATACATGTACTTACTTTGGAGTGGGCATGCTTTCAACACTTTGAGCCATTGTTGTTGTTGTTGTAACCACGTGATCATGCATCTTGATGCCAGTTACTGTAGATATTTGTAATTAGATGCAGGGCCCCTGATAAACAACGTGGATAGTAAATATCTTAGGAAATACAAAGAGATTAATTATGATTTAGATTTAGACCTACATGTATATAAAGTTTTCTAAACTTTCAAAAATTCTTCCCAAAGTCCAATCTTTGTGGTGGGATTTTCAACATTTGGTTTGTATTGGCATTTTCTATTTCATATTCAAAATATTTGGAATGCATCTTTTCCCCGTCATATATCTGTTGTATATGCCAGCTGCCATGGACTCTGTCATGTTAGTTTTCAGATGGTTATAAGGTTCGACCATGACCGGCCGTGGGTAAACGTTTGCCGTCGCACTCGGAAATGGATTGAACCCCAAGGTTCAAACAGTTCCCCCCGAAAATACCGAAAATACTGTTATAAAGTTGAAAATTCACTTATCTGGAGCTCTGTAAATATGGACATAATAGTCTGTAATCTAGAGTTAAATTGGTTAGCAGCTCGATCTGGAACAAATCAAAGCGCCAGCCGATAAATGAAATAATATAGGAATGAATGGCCTTTTTGTGGAATTTATCGGGGTATAAACTTGGAAAAGTCGCGGGAATACTGGACGAAGGCCGGAAGGCCTCGTCCAGTATTCCCGCGACTTTTCCAAGTTTATACCCCCGATAAATTCAACAAAAAGGCCATTCATTCCTTATAATTCCAGCATTTTAAATAAATTCATCAAGAAAATGTGTTTATTTTCCGTTTTCTTAAGAATTATTTTAACTGCGCCTCATGGTTACGGAAAGTAGTTTAGCGTGGGAGTTTACTGGAATATAAATTTTGGACAGAGACTTGCTACGGGCCAATCAAATGTTAGGGAATTGTGTAAATATGTTTGTGCTGGAATTATGAAAGAATGAAGAGTTGTTTATCTGAGGCCCTGGCATGAGGATTAATAAAGACAGTGACCTTCTATTTTCTTCGTCTGGTACAGAAGCAATAATTCGGCTGAAATTTCAAGATAATGTTGATACAATGAAACCTCTCTAAACCGGACACCGGGGGGCTGTTTCAATAAACTTTGTACGACTAAAATGTTCGCAAGTGCAAACATAGCTTAGTCTGGAAATCGCAATTGATGGATTTACATTTATTGAACATAGGCTGCATATATGCTCAATAAATTTTAATCCAATAATTGTTTACAAGAAAACACTGTTAATATGAAAGTTACAGACTATCATAATTTTGCACTTACAAATATTTTAGTCGTACAAAGTTTAGTGAAACGGCCCCCAGGGTGTCCACTGTCAAGTAGCCGATTTCACCAACATTGCAAAGTATACTTATCTAGCAAAGTATACTTTGAGGGAGTAATCATTTATTTTCCCCAAAATGCATTAATTCATATAGAACTAACCACTGCACATGTTTGATGATTAAAAGTATGCAGAATTATTATACTGAATTTATTACATTATCACAGCCAAATTGGCTGTGATAATGTAATAAATTCAGTATAATAAAAATTTATAAATTTATCCTAAAATTGAAGATTTCTCCCTCAAAGTATACTTTGCTAGACAAGTATACTTTGCAATGTTGGTGAAATAGGCTACAGGCTCCACTGTAAATCAAGTACACAAACACTCCGTAACAATACGAGAGAGCCACAGGTGGGACACTGTATGAGACCAAGTGGGTGGGGTAATGGATTTTTTGTAATGGGCATTTATTTGGGTCACAGGTCCGAGTCTTCCACCTGTGGGACAGATATGGTATTGGGAGCTACGAAACAGTGATGTACATCCAAGTTGAATAAATACATACATGCATTTTTTTTTAGAGTGTCCGGTTTAGAGTGGTTTTACTATACCGGTGGTTAAAAACAAACAAATATACTGGTATATCATACTTGTAGAAACATCCACATAATGTGACATATTCAAAAAGCTTTACTTTAATGTAACTGGAAACAAAACTGTATACATGTAATAACACACAACTCCACTAGAAAAAACAAGTGAAAGTGCATGGGTTTAACGTCCCAGCAACAGCTAAGGTCATAAGAGACCACAGTTTAAAGTTTCATCAGACAGATCAGTGGGATGGAAATACTATGAAAGTATTGTTTGATGCCCTAGGTAAGGTTTGAACCACAATCTCCGGATTGGAAGTCAGGTGTTCTAACCCCTAGGCCACAACCCATTCCTAACTGCAAAAGAAACAAGGTTTACTTATTTTTTCAACTTTTTTTAGAAGTATAGAATGCATTATAATACCAGAGCTCCAGACAAGCTTTGTGTCTAAAGTGTACTATACCCCCTGATTTCAAAATCATTGCGTATTTTACTTTTACAAATGGATTATTGATTTTCTTCATTACTAAATAGGGAACAAATAATAAAGAAATATAACAAATTTAAACTTTCACTTATTTGAGCTGCAAAAAGCAAACACTGTTTGCTTTTTGCAGCTCAACTAAGTGAAATTTCAACTTTATGACAGTATTTTCACCACTCAATTTGAAAATCGATGCGTATTTGCACATTGATGTGCGTATTTTGTACTCCCACTTTTGATTTCACATCATATTGTTTGGGTATGCATTAATAACATTGTACAGTTGACACACGTTTACTCAAAGAAAATACTTTGAGTTAACGAAAATATGAGTTAACAAAAGTTATTATATAGGAAAACATGTACATATACTTGAGATCTAGAATTTGAGTTATCAGGAGTTTGACTTAAGATAGTCTGAGGTAATGAGTGTAGACTGTAGTTGAAACTAATTAGAGCAGTTCAACCCACAGGTGGAAGACTCGGACCTAGGACCCAATAAATGGCTCATTTGAAAAACGTTACCCCACCCACCCATTTCCTTACAATATACAGTAAAACCTTTCAAACGCTATAGTGTCTATTGTACGGAAAATGGTGGGTGGGGTAACGGTTTACAAATGAGTCATTTATCAGGTCCCAGGACCGAGTCTTCCACCTGTGGTTCAACCTGATATCAATAAATCATGTATATTATGTGAGCATTATCAAATTGAAATATTAATAAACAAGAAATTGTTCAAAAATGCGTCGGCAAGCAAGATAGAGGAATGAGGAAATGAAATTATGACACATGACCAGTAGCCGATTTCACCAACATTGCAAAGTATACTTATCTAGCAAAGTATTCTTTGAGGGAGAAATTCTCAATTTTAAGAATAAATTTATTATTTTTTATTATACTGAATTTATTACATTATCACAGCCATTTTGGCTGTGATAATGTAATAAATTCAGTATAATAATTCTGCATACTTTTATAAAATCAAATATATGCATCAAATTCTATATGACATAATGCATTTCGGGAAAAATAAATGACTACTCCATCAAAGTATACTTTGCTAGAAAAGTATATATTTTGCAATGTTGGTGAAATAGGCTACAGAGACGGGATGGACATTTTAACTTTAGCTGTATTACTTGCAGGTTAACGTTTTAGTGTAAATTTGCAATATGATTGTCAACCATGAATTGCGCTCGTTGCTGTATGTAAATTTAGATCACAGCAAATAGTATAGGCCCTGGGTCTCAGAAATATGTAGTGATGAAACAGTCACATATATTTACACTGTTCATTCTGAAAATAAATGAGGAGAAACCTAAAAGAAAACTATATTTCTTACAATAAATGAGTATATACTGCAAAGCAACTTTCGATGTATACGTATACAGGCTTTCAACTGGCCAATCAACAAAAAGTAGGGCACTTTTTTTCTAAAAAAGTAGGGAAAACTAGGGATTTTTCCAACAAAAAGTAGGGATAAAGTATCTTATACATATTCAAGGTCTATGCATGCTCTAGAACTAATTTATATTTATTTAATGGCGAAATGAATGGGTATTCAACACTGAATGCGTAAATTAAATTATTGGTGCACGATGGTGAAAAATGCAATATTTCAGGTAATAATAGCGGTGGTAATAGTGTGTGTACCGTGTTTGTTTGTTTGTTGGGGTTTAATATAGGAATGAATGGCCTGTTTGTGGAATTTATCGGGGTATAAACTTGGAAAAGTCGCGGGAATACTGGACGAAGGCCGGAAGGCCTCGTACAGTATTCCCGCGACTTTTCCAAGTTTATATCCCCGATAAATTCCACAAAAAGGCCATTCATTCCTTATAATTCCAGCATTTGAAATAAATTCATCAAGAAAATGTGTTTATCTTCCGTTTTCTTAAGAATTATTTTAACTGCGCCTCACGGTTACGGAAAGTAGTTTGGCGTGGGAGTTTACTGGGATATAAATTTTGGACAGGGACTTGCTACGGGCCAATCAAATGTTAGGGAATTGCGTAAATATTTTTGTGCTGGAATTATCAGCCTATCAACAGCTAAGGCCATTTAAGGCCGGGTCAATGGGGTTAGTACTAAATCCCATATATTACCTGTACAAATGGGGGGGGAAATCAAATAATCAAAACTGAATATGTACAATAAACCAGATAGCCGCGGCCCACATGTCGAGCCCGCCGAGGCATTTGATGGTCTCA
Source organism: Conchocele bisecta (assembly GCA_029237695.1). Classification (NCBI taxonomy): domain Eukaryota; kingdom Metazoa; phylum Mollusca; class Bivalvia; order Lucinida; family Thyasiridae; genus Conchocele; species Conchocele bisecta. Next base: position 54,735,448 of record CM055274.1, read on the forward strand.
GAGTGTATTTATTTGAAGTTTGAATTAAGGGTTGTGGAGATATAAGGTATGTAAAAGCTTTAACACAAATTTTAAAGTCATTTGACCTTGATCGTGGGCATGTGGGTTGCATGGGTGGGCTATAGAATGAAAATATGGATGATCATATATAGAATTATTTGAAGTTTGAAGTAAATCTGAGTAAGTGTTGTGGAGATATAAGGTATGTAAAAACGTTAATACAAATTTCAAAGTCATTTGACCTTGACCTTGGGCATGTGGACCACATGGGCAGGCTATAGAATGAAAATATGGATGATGAATAAGAAGTATTGGATGTTGGAAGTAAATCGGAGTAAGTGTTGTGGACATATAAGGTATGTAAAAACTTTAACACAAATTGCAAAGTGATTTGACCTTGGGCATATGGACCACATGGGCAGGGTATGGAATGAAAATATGGATGATGAAAAGGAAGTATTGGAAGTTGGAAGTAAATTAGAGTAACTATTGTGGAGATATAAGGTATGTAAAAACATAACGCAGATTTTATAATAACGCAAACTTCTAACTCATTTGACCTTGACCTTGGGGCACAGGGGCTGCATGAGTGGGACACATAATGAATATATGGATGATGCCCAATAAGCATACTAAGTTTCAAGCAAATCTGACTTCCGTTTACAGAGATAGTAGGTATGTGAAAACTGTAACGCAAATTCTGACAGAAACTTTGACGCAAACTTCTAAGTAATTTTACCTTAACCTTGGGGCAAGGGGCCGCATGAGTGGTACACAGCATGAATATATGGATGATGACTAATAAGTTTATGAAGTTTGAAGTCAATGTGTCTTAGGACTGCTGAGATATAAGGTATTTAACAAGAGCTGTAGGAGAACAGCATAGCTCGACTACGAGGGTTGTCGATGTACACATAGCTTGACAAAGAAGGTGGCCGCGGCCCGCATAAAAACTTTAACCATTTTTTTTGTTGAAATTTCCGCATCTAATCATCATAATGAAGCTACATACGAAGTTTCAGGTCTGTAGCTAGTAATCAAAAATCAAAATAAACTTTGCACATAGATCATCATAAGGAAGCTACAAACCAAGTTTAAGGTTTGTAGATAGTACGGTTTAAAAGTTTTACGAGTTACAAGGTCGGTGACGGACAGACGGGGACGGACGGACAAGCCGAGGGTAACACTAAATGCACCCTGCACTATCCAAACCAAGCAAATCTTATTAACTTACACCATCATGTTCACCTGCTGCCATATTCAACCTGCTGCATTGGGGGGAAATCCCAAAATCAGAACGGAATATTTACATCGAAAAAAAATATAATATTCAGCCCTGAAATGTAGGTCAAACCAGGTCTACGGTCGGGATTCCGATAAGGATAAATTACCCATCACATGTTCCCACCTGCCACCCACTTGCACCTTGAATGAGTGTGATCTGTGATCTGTAGTCTATTTCACCAACATTGCAAAGTATACTTATCTAGCAAAGTATACTTTGAGGGAGAAATTTTCAATTTAAGGATAAATGTATTAATTTTTATTATACTGAATTTATTACATTATCACAGCCATTTTGGCTGTGATAATGTAATAAATTCAGTATAATAAGTCTGCATACTTTTAATCATCAAATATAGGCAGTCGTTAGTTCTATATGACATAATGCATTTCGAGAAAAATAAATGATTACTCCCTCAATGTATACTTTGCTAGATAAGAATACTTTGGAATTTTGATGAAATCGGCTACTGGTCAGCCGAATTTTGGTATGTATGATATGCTATATGCATGAGCATTATTTTTTGTGATGGTAAGTGAGACTTATTTAACAATATTGGCCTATTTTTGAAAACACCAAGTGTACATTGTGTCAGGTTATCAGGCCCGTAGCCAGGGGGGGTCGGAGCGGTCGGACGACCCCCCCCGCCCATCCTCGAGGTTCACTTTTTTAGCCTTGAGGTCCACTTTTTTAGACCCCCATAGATACTTCAGACCCCTTGACCTTCGAAACGACCCCCCCCCCCCCTTCAAACAGGTAGATACTTCAGACCCAATGAGCCTTCGAAACGACCCCCCCTTCTTCAAACAGGTCTGGCTACGGGCCTGGTTATAGACACATGGTATTGGCACTACAGTGGACATACCGGGGTCATCTAAGGTCCACCATTTTGCCGTCTAATTGTCTGTGGATGCCTGATACTCCCGGGGAAGACATTGAAAGGTGCATAATAAAGGGAGGCCAATACTTGAAAGATGAACAATACATTGCAAATCGCTGTGTGGGGAGCTGGCTTAGCAGGACATTTTTTAAATCAGAAGGGTAAATTGTGCATCCAACATGCCTATGATTGTTTTTCAAACTGCCTTATATAGACGTTTATAACTACAAGTCAGACAATTAAAAGAACACCACTTCATCATCACTCTCCCAAAGCCGCAAGCTTCATTGCATTTTTGGACTTTATTTTTCCCCAAACTTTTTGACTTAATGATAGTGCGTACATGCATAGGCCCAGCGATGTGCCTGTAAGCATACTAGCTTGACCATGGAATGTTTTAGTAAGCATACTGTGACAGGCTGGCTAGTGATGGAAGGTGCTAGAGGATTTTGGGCAAATGATACAATAAGAAATGAGAATGTAATTTTAAAACCTGTGAAATTTGCATTCATATATTTTCATGAAAACCATGACGCTTATTTGGTTTGTGTGTCGCTTCCACAAGACCAAATGTGGGTGGGTATGAAAGGAAATTATTTCATTTTTCAATACTATTGTAAAAGATACATGTTGTACTTTTTCACTTTGCTAAATATTGCAAGAGTTCAGATTTCTGAGAATTTAAGGTATTATTAAAGGTAATCAGATTTAACGACATTACAACAGAATGTGTTCTGATTGCAATTGGCATGTTCCAACATGTGATTACATATGGGCTGCGCCATACGAAAACCGGGCTTAATGACAACGTTATGGAAAGCGGTAAACGACGTCGGAAAAATGACGATTCAAATTGTCTAACGTTGCCGTAAAAGTTCACATTTTGCCCTCCCATTTAGGTTTACTGGTGTCAGTTAACATTAAGTGTGAACAGAAAACGGAAAATGATAACGTACGGAAACTTTCACTAATATGAGATGCGATGTAATGACTTGACGTCACGTACTTGTGACGTCACTGAACGTGAATACATGTTTGACGTTATGGCCATGGTGTCGTGACAAAATATTATAGCAAGGATACTGGCACGTGTTCCTCGCAGCATCAATGACTTAGAAATGCTTGAGGCGCTGTACAGTGTCGCCTAACTGTCGTTCTTTGACATTGTCACTCTTTTTCGTTGTTTGTCCTTATGAATTCAAAATGGTGAACGCATAATTTAACTGGTTACATATCAGCGAAGTTTTCGCTTACACTGCACTTTGATTCATAAATAATCTTAAATATTAACAACCTAGTGTATGCAAACGATATTAGTAAATTGAGATTTTTGAACAATTCTATCCAGTACTTAGCGAACGATATGCCATTTAATGCCACTTATTTTATCATAATCAGAGGTAGACACGCAGCTATGTAATTACATACATATCCGGTGTTTGGATTGAATTTGGCAAAATAAATGCATCAACATCTGTCTAATAGATTCAGAATCAGTGATTTCATTGCAGCTTTTTGATTGTTTCTGTATAAGCAATACATAATGCACAAAACACACAGTGAGGTCGGTGGAGTTTTCGAAAAGTCTTGAAATTAATTTGAAATTTGATGGTCATAAACTAGCTTTTCCTACGATTTGTAGTATCAAATCATCAGCTTATCACTTGACTGCATAATAATGGATATCAGGTGATTGTAATGCAATCCTCAAGAAAGACACACGGCGACAGTTATAAGGTATCACGCTACCACATCTGCCCGACGTCATGTTTTGTTACAAAGTTAATGTTATAAGCGGCCTACTGCCTACTTTAAAATATGTCGTCGCATACGAAATGTTAAATAATGTCGCTATTATTCCCCAAAACAACTGCAACACGAGCGATAAACATTATTTTCATACTGTGTCTTGGCCTAATGGGAGACACTTGGCCAGGCTACGAGATATCCAAATTTGGTTGACATGCGATAAAAGATGACACACCTATAGGACTTGTCCGGGTATTTTATCAACACCTCTTGTATACGCCGTTGATAAAGACGTAATTTCGACGTCATTGATCTAAAACATCATATAAGTTTTTACCACGCGTCATAAAAATACTTCTAAAATGAAAAATAATTGGGATACATTGATAATTTTGGCGGCATATGGCTTTTAAAAAATGTACAATTCAAAATACGCGAAAAAGTAAAAACTGAAATTTTTGTCATTAAGCCTGGTTTTCGCACATTTTAACACAAATATCAGAGTAATTTGTCCTTGACCTTGGGCATGAGGGCAGCTGCATGGATGGGCTATAGAATGAAAATATGGATGAGGGAAAAATCCCAAAACTGAATATTCACAAAAATATATACATGTATTAGAATTCAGCCCTGAAATTACAACAACCTGATCTGGTGCCAGATCCTCACCACACCAGTCACTTAGCTCAGCTCCCTAAAAGTAATATATTTAGTACTTATCTTACTACTTTTATAATTGGTATAACTGGATTCAACTGTCACATACCAGAAAGCCAAAATGTTCCTGAGAGCCAAATTAGGGATATGGGGATTCTAGAAAGGATGAATCCCAACCACATGCTGGGCCAGAGAAAGAATCAGACTTCAACTATGCTCTTGTTTAAAATGTTGTGGGACAGTAAAATATCAAAATTAGCACCTGTTAATGTTCATAATTAGGCCGCATATATACAAGTACATATGATTCTATAACATTATTAATGCCCCGGTCATGTCACATGAAGTTCCATCAGGGCCAAAACCCAGAGAACCCTTACGGAACCTGTAGGGCACACATACGGGTTCTTGCTATCGCGTGTCCAAAAAATCATAATAATATGGAGAGAAGCCGTAGAACGCCCTTAGACCCCCCGTATGCATGTGACCACAACATCGCAGAAGGATGTTTTCGTACGGACTTCCCATGGGCCACAGGCCTGTACGGCTCCCCGTGTCCTACGGGTCCGGGACCACCAGTAGGTCTCATCTGACCTTGACATTATTAGACATAGTGACACTACTTGTCTACAGATGAGATTATAAAGCATGGGAATGTATTGATTTTTTTATGAAATTCATAGCATTATGTAGCTTATTTTCTCCTAATTTACAGACAAAACTCTATTGTTTTATCTGCAGAGACTTTATTTCTTACAGGCTGCTCCCATTGCACCCCTATTCTCACTGTAGCCAGTGTCCATGCTATATCCACGCCACCCCACCCCAGCAATCCACACTCTGAATATGTAAAGTAGATACCAGTAGCCTATTTCACCAACATTGCAAAGTATACTTTTCTAGCAAAGTATACTTTGAGGGAGAAATTTTCCATTTTAGGATAAATTTATTAATTTTTATTATACTAAATTTATTACATTATCACAGCCAATTTGGCTGTGATAATGTAATAAATTCAGTATAATAATTCTGCATACTTCAAATCATCAAATACATGCAGTCGTTAGTTCTATATGAAGTAATGCATTTCAGGAAAAATAAATGATTACTCCCTCAAAGTATACTTTGCTAGAAAAGTATACTTTGCAATGTTGGTGAAATCGGCTACAGGTGCATACTCCATAACAAATTAACCACATTCACAATATTTTAGTGCACATTTTATATCTTGATTTGTTTCAAAGTTATTCAGTACATGGTTACATGGAGTGTGGCACTACCATACACATGGAAATGAAAATACAATGTGTAAAAGCTTGAATAACTGGACATGGATAGTAGGGCTATTTTCAAAAAAAGTAGGGAACTAACAAAAAAGTAGGGAAAAGTAGGGCCCGGTTGAAAGCCTGTGTATATGCCAGGTATTGTGCTATTTTTAAAATCCAAAAACAAAATTATATCCCCAATTTATCACAGTTGGTGATAGTATTTAATTGAACACAAAACAAACCCCTTAGAATTTGATCAAATAAAATGGTTCATATCCGTCATTTGCAGCCCATCAAGTGAAACACCACATACTGAATGTCTGAGACATCAGTAGCCGATTTCACCAAAATTGCTAAGCATAATTATCTAGCTAAGTATACTTTGCGGGAGTAATCATTTATTTTTCCAGAAAGGCATTATTTCATATAGAACTAACGACTGCATATAGTTCATGATTAAAAGTATGCAGAATTATTATACTGAATGTATTTCACAGCCAAATGGCTGTGATAATGTAATAAATTCAGTATAATTCCTTAAATTCAAAATTTCTCCCTCAAAGTGTACTTAGCAAGATAAGTATACTTTGCAATTTTGTTGAAATTGGCATCTGGAACCCAGTGCCTCTGAGGTCTGAATTACTCTACCATTGTTGTCCGTCTTATATGTAACATGTCTCACTTTCTCAAGGAAGCTACCTACAAAAAGGGTCAAACAAATTAATTTAGAATTTACGTAAGCTCTGTGAGCTTGTTTTCTAATCCTTATTCACCGTTACTTTATATGTATGTTGATGCATACATGTATACTATTTGAAATAAATAGTGATTAAACTAAACAAATAACTAGATGGCTGCGGCCTGCATGTGGCGCCCACCGAGGCTTTGATAGCATACCGAAAAACTTTAACCAAAAACCTTTAGCCAAAAACTTTAACCAAAAACTTTAACCGGACGTACGTACAACGTACGTACGTCAATGTGCAGACTATATAGCAGTGTCCGCAAGCAGAGCGACAAAAATGTCTGAAATAGATACAAAATGCAGAAGTCATGTTGTTTCAATATTCAACGTCATTAATGATTTACAGAAAAAATTGCTGACTTTATTAATTGATATTGGCAAAAAATGGTCATAGGCGTGTCCAGGAATTTTCCAGGGGGGTTCAACAGCCGATTTCTGGAGGTGGGGAGAGCACGAGAGGGGTTACACCTCTCGTTTGTTTGTCAGGGGGTTCGTGGGACCTTCCTCAGAGAAATGTTTTGATTTCTACATGCAATTTCCGGCATTCTAATGCCTTTTAGAGCTATAATTTCCAATAGTCATACTTCATACTTGCACCCAAAAGTTAGAACTGAAAAGGTGGTTCTTTCACACCCCCACCCCCCTGGCGACGCCTTTATTGGTGCTGTGATAAATAAAATAATACCAGTAGCCGATTTCACCAATATTGCAAAGTATACTTTTCTAGCATAGTATACTTTGAGGGAGAAATTTTCAATTTTATGATAAATTTATTAATTTTTATTATACTGAATTTATTACATTACCACAGCCATTTAGGCTGTGATAATGTAATACATTCAGTATAATAATTCTACATACTTTTTATTATCAAATATATGCAGTTGTTAGTTCTATATGAAATAATGCATTTCAGGAAAAATAAATGATTACTCCCTCAAAGTATACTTTGCTAGAAAAGTATACTTTGCAATGTTGGTGAAATAGGCTACTGAACCAGATATATGCACTCTGACTTTCCTGTCATCTTACAAATACATGAATGAGAAATTCTCATTTTAAGAGACATAGACACAGGTTAGAAAATATTCCCGACAGAAAACTGAGGAAAAAATGTGCATTATTTCCCCTGAAACAAAGGAATCATGATTATATTGAAGGAATACATCCATACATATATAATAGAAGAAAATAAATGACACATGATCATAAATGTAGCAGTGACTGGAGAAATGGGGTTTATGGGCTTTGTGACCAGTATAGCTCCTGATCAAATAAAACAGTAGCCTGATCGCAAAGCCCAAAAGCCCTATCTTTCCAGGCACAGCAACAAATACACAAAATGACATCGAGATCATCAGGGTTCTGAAGATCTGAGTACCTGAATCTAAGACAATATCACAAATGAGACTATTATCAGAGAAATGTGGTTTAAAACATTTGTGCATATTCAATTGTTCATCTTCTAGCAAACCTCTGAAGTATAATATGGATTAACTCTTAGACCGATATTTTAATTTTTTGTCGTCTGCTGTTTATTTTCCATTTTTATCATCAAAAACATGCTTTGACAGCACTATAGAATAATTTACCCCCGCATGAGCCCAGGTACCCTTAACTGCGCATATTTTTACCAAGACTGTGGGCCTGTGTCCATGACATCAGCTGGGGCCCTTAGAGGAATGCATGTGTGATCGACACATTAAGAATTTTCGATGAAGTTATAACATTTCTCTGATGTTAAATTTTGTAAAGAGACCAAATATTTGACCTTGACCTTGGGATTAGCGGGGGTTGAATGGTCGTGGATGTGGCACAGCATGGTAGTAGAGCCTTACAGGAATGCATGTGTGAAATATTAAGCATTTTATAATAGAAATAGAAGTTATAACATATTTCTCTGGTGTTAAGTTTTGTAAAGAGACTAAGTATTTGACCTTGACTTTGGGATCAGCGGGGGTTGGACGGTCGTGGATTTGGCGCACCATGGTAGTAGAGCCTTACAGGAACGCATGTGTGATATATTAAGCATTTTAGATGAAGGAAAGAGAAGTTATATCATATTTCTCTGATGTTAAGTTAAGTGACCGACGGACGCACAGACAACACGACTCCAGGATACCCCCCACAACACGAGTTGTGGGGGGTTGATATAATAAGGCAAGATATAAAAGCAACAGCAGACGACAATTGCTGTGTGTAGCAGTCTAAGGGTTAAGACTCATTTTTTTAGTCAAAATGTATTATTTGTGTTGCACACCGAGTGGTGATCTGTGAAGACACTGATCAGTATTTGCAGACAGATATGGGGCTACGTAGGTCACAAATACCATAAATCCCATTTCTCAGGTCACACCCATAAATGTACATTGCCAGAGTATTAATAGAACATACAGTGAAGTCACAGCATAAATCTCATGCTGTGGACTGAATTGACAATGGCCACAGAGGCCACAGATGCAAAGGCAATTTCCTATGGCCTATTTACCCTAAATATTACAGGTAATACAATTCACACAAGGTCCATAGTTGAGGTACACACCAACAAATTTGAGCAGTGGAACTCGACAATACATACCATCTTTGAGGTTGCGTTTAGCTTCTTCCACCTTATCCTGCAGCATGATAATGGTTCGCTCCAGTTGCTGGTTCATTTCTTCCTGCGTCTCAAACCTCGTCTTCCACTCATTGCCTGCAAACCGTTCAATCACAGGGCTCTATTAGAGTAGGGGCCAACCCCAATTTAAGGCCTTAGTTAAGGAGTAACCCCTCCCCACAGTAGAACAAATTGAAACAACATTTTTCTGAATTCTTTCGATATGCTGAGTCTGAAAATCGTTCTTGTGGTTGCCGGAAATGGGAGCATGACCTTCATTTTAGCATGTTTCCATGGTAACCCATTGGAATTACGGTATGCTGAAAAGCAGTCGGGTACCTATTAGTCGTTAATATGTCATATATTTTTTGTTTTTCATCATAATCTTCCACACATGGTGTCAAAATGACATACATTGATAGTGCTATATGTGACCATAGCACAACTTGCTAACTTCTCTATAGTTTGGGGCAGATAAAATGCATTTCTTTCGCATTTTATAAAAAGATATTGCTGAAAATGCAAAACACATGATTTCAATAGACGTAATATGAAAAATATGTATATTGTCTATATTTATTAACTATAATATACATTTGAAATATAGAATTCATATTTAGTTAGATGTGCATAAGGACATTTGTCATATGATGTCATAATCCAAGATGGCCACCACCCACATAATGCATATAATTATACAAGTGCTTACAACCTTTGAACTGATATACTTAGAATGGTGATTTTGGTGTCTATACCCATGGTTTTGGCCATAGGAATGCCAATAGAACTAATTAGAACAGTGTAGCATGTACCTGTTTAGTATAAATTCAAAATGGCCACCATGGTTGATTAGATCAACCTTCAAACTGCAATAACTTTAAATCCACTGGCCCTAGAATGGTGATCTGGGTGTCTATACCCAGTATATTGACTATGAGAATGTCAATATAACTAATTATAATAGTGTAATATCTACATGAATAGCCTATATTCAAGATGGCCGCCATATTAAATTATGTGACTATTCATACTGCAATGACGTTGAAACCACACAGAAGAACGCCATCGTCGGGGAATCCACGATATATCCCCCAGCCATCTAATAACAGGATCCCGCGACGTACCCAACTACAGAGCATACCTGAACAGTACTTCTAACAAGTCAGCTCTAGCTGCCTTTGTTAGTGAGTACATATCTGTTAACGCACCATCGCGACTCTCGCAAACGAAGTCGATTGTTATTGCTGGTGGATATGGTGATGGTAGAATCGTAAAATCAATTAAGTAGTCTGGCATAACGTTGCTTCATGACCTATATTCAACACACAAAGAGGCTGACACGAGAATGTTGCTGCACCACCCACTCGAGGATCCTGGTACGATGTGACGACACCGACGTATTGGTCCTGTTACAGAGTGGCCTGCGGTTCTCTTACCAGGCGAATTGCAATTCCTGGAGCGCAGGATTGCAATTCGCGTTCCCATTAATTGCTATTGGACCGCAATCGGACTGCAATCATGTGACTGCGGTCCAAAGAGTTGGTTGCGGAATTGCAATACTTATAGCACAGTTAGCGCTGCGCTCCGCTTTTAATTGCAGTTTACACTCCTTTTTTTCTTTAAACTGCGAAAGAATGACCGCTTTACGCTGCGCTCTGCGGTCAAACCAGTCGACCGCTCTGCTTGACCAATGCGGCAATAAAATCGAAACAGTTGACAAACGTATCTGTGTTCCAATCCAAAATTTTATCCCATCTATTTAATTCAAAGTGACTAGAAAGTCAGCGGTATTGGTGATCTGTTTTTTTGGTGCGCAAATATAAATCGGTGGGTTATTGCGAGACAAACAGTGAAACCTTGACCTTCACAATTTCTTGGACAAAAAAAATGTCATCACTGCCGTTCCGAATATCAAGAACAAATTAATAGACACCACCATACTCACAATATATTTATTTTCATATAAAATCAAATTATAATGTGTGGTCTATGGTATAATATGGCAAAACTAAGCATCAATTTTGCGTTTTTGTTTCCGTTTTCGTCGGTATCAAATTATGTTTTCCTATATTCTGTTAACATTATTTTGACGCGATCCTATAGTCGACATGACAATTTCTGAGATCAACACAACTTTTCATAATGTCTTTCAATTTCGAGCTGCAAGGAGACTGTGAATTGCATATTAACCATAATAACATGGTGAACATATTGATAATAATTTTAAAAGAAAAGCATATTTTAATTTTCGAAACCTGCATGATTATAAAAAAAAAAATTATTTTGGAATTAGATTTCTATTACTGCAAACGTTCTGTTCTGGCTGTTGATTTCTATTGGCCCGAATCAAATTTTGTGAAGATAATATTTATTCCAGTGATAGCCATTTCTTTAAAATAAAACGGTTTACTTGTGTCACAGAGTGAGAAAGATAAATAACGGCCCGGAATCGAACCAGGGACCTCATGTTTACCGTACCATGCCCATGGCTCTACCGAGCAAGCTAACAAGGCACAGATCATACACACTTCATCCCCATAGTCAGTTGCGTACTGTGACATTCTTCTCCGCCAAATTGAAATTCGTCCTCGAATTCCATGTTTAATTTTTGTCTCCGAATTCCATATGTTTGGGTACAATTTTGGGAGTATTTATCAATCGCGGTCCTTCGTTGGGCAACAATTGTCACTGGGCAGAAATATGTCCACCCAGAATTCCATATTTGTGGAACATTTCTTCATCAGTCACGACTCCACGTTGGGAGTAGTTGCGGCAAGTAACTGCAAAATTCTCAATTATCGTCCGTACCCAGAGTTACGGTGCTCCATAGGTTTTTCCTGCAGAGTACCGAATCGGATCTCATTCGCGCTTTAACTGTTAATTGTGACATATTTTTCTGTACTTATTACACAGAAATGAATAAGTATAATACTGACATTTCTTTCAATTGAAAAATACAGAAAATATGTCGCAATTAACAGTTGAAGTGCAAATCAGATGTGATTTGGTACTTTGCAGGGGAAACCTACGGAGAACACCATAACTCTCGGTACGGACGATGCGGGAGTATTCTGCAGAGTTACTTCCCGCAACTACGTTGGGCGCTAAATGTCACAGGGTGAGAAAGATGCACACCAGCCCGGAATCGAACCGGGCATCTCTGGTTTACCACACCATCGCTCTACCTACTGAGCAAACCGGACACAAATACACACTTATTCACCATAGTGATCACTTCATTCAACCAAAAATTCACAAGCTAGAAGTTATGCCAAATTATTAGTCAACGTCACAGATTATGCTCTTGGAGACATAGCGGACACAAATTTGTCCATCAATTTGATCAAATAAACAACGGAATCTGACAGATAACACTACAACGGCACATGGAAACATCATTATTCTGGTACTTGGAATCAAAATGGTGGATATTAAGATCAATATGTGAGGCGCTGACAGAACCTTTAACATTTTTTATCACGATAGCAGCTACAGGGATTGTTGGACGCATTTATTTAGAGAAACGAGAGATTACAACCCGCATTGGATAATATACTACCGGTAAGTGACATTTTGTTCTAATGTACACCAACATAGAGGATTAAATTTGCGACAATGTTGGATTCTGGATTTTGTGGACAGGTGACAGAAATCGGAGCTGGATAAGAACCGACAAGACGTGATTCTGAATATGCGTGTTTGGTCTGTGGTTATTCTTCCAGATCATGTCAGGCATGTTTTAATTTCAAGTCATGTCAAAGCAGCATTATTGAACATAATGAATAACTTTAATATTCTACACCAGAATTAAAGTTCATTCATCGTCTGATGTGTAAGTGATGAATTAAGGTAAGTTACTTGTACCTATATGACAACTTTTGCCTCATTAATTTTTATGCCCCACCACGATAGTGGAGGGGGCATTTAGTGTTACCCTTGTCCGTTCTTCCGTCCGTCACCAACCTAGTAACTCGTAAAACTTTTAAACCGTAATAGCTACAGACCAGAAACTTGGTACATGTACGTTTGATTCGACCCCATGGTCATGGATTATCTCCCCCTTTTCAAGTTAGAATTTTCCAATTTTGGCGTGTAGCTCGTAAAACTTTTAAACCCTAATAGCTACACACCTGAAACTTGGTATGTAGCTACCTTATGATGAGTAGATTTGCAAAGTTTATTTTGATTTGACCCCCGAGTCATGGATTATCTCCCCCTTTTTGAATTAGAATTTGAAAATTTTGCCTTGTAACTCGTAAAACTTTTGTAATAGCTACAGCACTGAAATTTGATATGTAGCTTCCTTATGATGAGTAGATGCGGAAAGTTTATTTTGATTTTTGATTCAAACCCCGTGTCATGGATTATCTCTCCCTTTTGGACACTGGAATTTTGCCTTGTTTACTATCAAAGCGATATGTGGGGTATCCGTGTTCTATGAACACATCTTCTAGTATAGTTATCTCCCTTTGTTGTTTCGCGCACTGATTTGTCTGGAGCATAACGCGAACACCCTTTGCAATATTTTTTATGAAACTTAACACACGCATAGGTCTTACTGGACAGTGCGGAGCTAGTGTTAAAGGTACATGCCCACTCAGTAGGCACAAAATGTTCTTTATGTCAGAGACATTTTCTGGCCAGATAAACAATCATTTACCATTACCCACGTATTGTTTGGCATTATTATACATTTTATATCAGAAGAAAATTTCCACATTGATATCAGGGATGATAACCGTGTTTATTTATTCTCTGTATTTATTTTTTTGATGTGCAATGATCATACTTTATAATCTGTCAATTTTGTTTTCAGTTGATGCATTTAATTAGTATAAATAATTATAAAATATCATGCCCCATTTGCACATGAAAATACCGATACCACCGCGCGTCACTATCAGTAAAATAAATATTACCAAATGATTATATCTGTATAGCGGGCACTCGTAATGTTTATAACTAGTGGAATATTGACAATTATACACTTATTTAATTCCCATAAAGAGCATTTTTAGCCTACTGAGTGGGCATGCACCTTTAAAAAGGGGTTGGACAATTTTTGTCGCGACCGCCTGCGGACAGTGCGATATAGTCTGCGCATTGACGTCCATCCGTAGTTTTTTTGCCAAGCCTGCTTGCGGAAAGCGAGACTTAGTGATCACAATGACGTCCGTGAGTCAGTCCGTCCGAAATCGGTGTACGTTTTTAAATACCATATCCTAAGTCACATTGACTTGAAACATCAAATGCTTATTAGTCATCATCCATATATTCATTCTGTGTCCCACTCATGCGGCCCCTGTACCCCAAGGTCAAGGTCAAATGACTTTGAAATTTGTGTTAAAGTTTTTGCATACCTTATATCTCCACAACACTTACTCAGATTTGCTTCAAACTTCAGATAATTCTTTATTATCATCCATATTTTCATATTATAGCCCACGCATGCGACCCACATGCCCAAGATCAAGGTCAAATGACTTTCAAATTTGCGTTAAAGCTTTTACATACCTTAATTCAAACTTCAAATAAATATACTCAAATGCCTCGGTGGGCTCGACATGCGGGCCATGGCCATCTGGTTTTTAGCTCGACTATTCGAAGAATAGTTAGAGCTTATGTTGTCACCCCGGCGTCGGCGTCACCGTCACGCCTTGGTTAAAGTTTTTAGTCAAGCTTGTATATGCAATACTACTGGCCCTACTTGGACAACTTCATCTCCTAGTGATGTACATCAATAACCCCTGATCTATATTTGACCTTGACCTACATTTCCTCTTGAATTACTTAGTTAATTCCCCTTGGTTAAGGTTTTTAGTCAAGCTTGTAGATGGAATACTCCTGGCCCTACAGGCCTACACCAACCATTACTTTGAAAACTTCATCTCCTAGTGATGTACATTAATCTTGAATTACTTACTTAATTTCCCTTGGCTAAGGTTTTTCGTCAACCATGATATTTTTTAATTACTTATACTAATTAAATGTGATCCCCTGAAAAAATAATGTTTTCGAAAGATTATAAAGTATGATCATTGCACATCAAAAAATAAATAGTAATGTCTTGGTAACATTTTAAGGAAACACGGTTATCGCCCCTGATTATAAGCAGTGTGGAAATTTACGTCTGATATAAAATGTATAATAATGCCAATACATATGTGTATTAATGGTGAATTAATGTTTATTTTGCCCGAAAATGTCTCGGATGATGTCTCTGATATACAGAACATTTTGTGCCTACTGAGTGGGCATGTACCTTTAAGAACACTATATCTCTGAAACTGCTTCACCAATTCACTCGAAACTTCACATACTGTGTATTTGTCACCCACATTTTCATTATTATTTATATGTGCCCAATGTCACAGTCAAATTACTTTGAAATTTCCCTTAAAGTTTTTGTTGTGCCCGCTTGCAGACAGAGCGATATAGTCGGCACATTGGTGTGCATTCAGATAAAGTTTTTGATTAAAGTGTTTTTTTAGTTAAAGTTTTTGGGTATACTATCAAAGCCTCGGCGGGTGCGGCATGTTTTTACATCAACGGGCTAAAGCTTTGTTGCAATAAAAAAATTGTTTGTAGTATCAAATGCCTCGGCGGGCACGACATGCAGGCCATGGCCATCTAGTTATTATGGCATGCGATTTGATCAGTCGGCCATCGCACCATGACTAGTTTAGCACTTGATCAGTCGGCCATTCGCACCAGGACTAGTTTAGCACTTGATCAGTAGGCCATCGCACCAGGACTAGTTTAGAACTTGATCAGTCGGCCATCGCACCAGGACTAGTTTAGCACTTGATCAGTCGGCCATCGCTCCAGGACTAGTTTAGAACTTGATCAGTCGACCATCGCACCAGGACTAGTTTAGAAATTGATCAGTCGACCATCTCACCAGGACTAGTATAGCACTTGATCAGTCGGCCATCGCACCAGGACTAGTTTAGAACTTGATCAGTCGGCCATCGCACCAGGACTAGTATAGCACTTGATCAGTCGGCCATCGCACCGGGACTAGTTTAGCCCTTGATCAGTCAGCCATCGCACCAGGACAAGTATAGCACTTGATCAGTCGGCCATCGCATCAGGACTAGTTTAGAACTTGATCAGTCGGCCATCGCTCCAGGACTAATTTAGAACTTGATCAGTCGGCCATTGCTCCAGGACTAGTTTAGAACTTGATCAGTCGGCCATCGCACCAGGACTAGTTTAGCACTTGATCAGTCGGCCATCTCACCATAACTAGTATAGAACTTGATCAGTCGGCCATCACTCCAGGACTAGTTTAGCCCTTGATCAGTCGGCCATCGCACCAGGACTAGTTTAGCCCTTGATCAGTCGGCCATCGCACCAGGACTAGTGTAGCCCTTGATCAGTCGGCCATCGCACCAGGACTAGTTTAGCCCTTGATCAGTCGGTCATCGCACCAGGACTAGTAGAGCACTTGATCAGTCTGCCATCACACCATAACTAGTATAGTGCTTGATTAGTCGCCCATTGCACCATGCCCAGTATAGCACTTGATCAGTTGGCCATCTCACCATGCCCAGTATAGCACGTGATCAGTCGGCCATGCCGAGTATAGCACTTGATCAGTCGGCCATCACACCAGGACACTTGATCAGTCGGCCATCGCACCAGGACTAGTATAGCACTCAATCAGTCAGTGGTGGTCGGGGGGTGGGGGATATAGACTGTGGGATATAGACCGGAACTTTTAGGACGCCAAATGTAGATGGCTGGTGTGTGTGGGGGATCATTGTTTTGTGAAAATTTATTCATTTTAAAAAACTTAAAATTGTGGCAGATGATCGAAATGAAAACCGGATGTTTACATGCGAAATGAACCGGTGCATCGGTATATTTTAACCACAACATGACCCCACTGTATATTCATACCATATCCGTACGGATATATCGTATATATGAACAGATATCGTATGTTTGTATAATATTTGTATAGTACGTTTGTATAATGTAAACAAACTGTACTATACGATGATAAGGTACAAACATACTAATATTATATGATCATACGATATGCTCATTAAATATACCAATACTATATGTATACGATTACGATATGTATACGATATTAGTACATGTATATACAAATAGGTAAGGAGCAGAAAAGCGCTACTGTAGGTGTATATATACGCGTAATGCTAAGTTTTTACAGCAAATAGCGAAAGAATGATCGCACAAACGGTATCGCGAAAGAATGACCGCACAAACTGGACCGCAAAAAAATGACCGCACAAACGGTATCGCGAAAGAATGACCGCAAAAACGGGACCGCGATTGGACCGCAATTAGACTGCAATTTCAGAGGGGATGAATTGCAATTCAAGGACCGCTGGATTGCAATTCTTGGTAAGAGAATCGCAGGCGGAAGTGTACTATATTACTATAGCATAGTTCTTCTGGCGTCAGAGATTTACATGCACGCAGGCCATGCTGGGAAAATGGTAACACAGGAGAGATTTATCCCTATACATTCTATCGCAAATCGCTTGGGTGACAAAGTGTGTTCCTGTCTTCCAGCGGTGAGCGAAGCCAGAAAGTTTGCTCTACTCTTGTACAGTAAGGAGAAGAAGCCTCACGGAACACTGGATGAATTACGATACAGACTGGCATCAACGACAGATAAAACTGGGGCCATGCTTCCTCCTACCGAAGACGCGTTCAGACAGCATGCGCTGAGAGCTCAATACCAGACAAGCATATGGTGTCAAAGTCACGTTGAAGTGCCAGTATTGAAAGATCCAACAGAGTGCGGCTGGGTGAGAGATGAAAACCAACAACTGACCCCGCCCAAATTGGTATAACAAGGAATGTGCTCCAGTGCAGTTACATGACATCACACATCTGTATTGCAATGACTTGAACTGTACATTGTCGCGTACATGTGCCTGTCTCTTGGCTGGTTTGCCATGTATTGATATCTGTTCCTGTACAGATTGTTCGAACACTTCCACTGTTGAGAACGTTTCTGATGAAAGTGATTGTGATGATATCAGATATGATTAACTATCTTACAATTATGAGAAAGTCTACAACATATATTTTCACTGTGTGTCTGAATAGTCTGTGCATATTGACTAATACACTGACATAAACTTCAAATCGGTCTTACTTTAGAAATACTGCTGTACCCCTGGCGATGATTAGTCGTAGGTCAACATATTCATTAATGTGGTATTTCTTAAAATGGAAGGAAAATGAGAAGGTTAACTATTTTTTCAGAGCACATTTCTAATCCGAAAAGTATGTCATATTTCGCCGTCAATTATGAGATATATTAAGTAATCATTTGTCCGACATGCATTCACAAATAGAATGACCAATTTGAAATTTGTGTATGTGTATTTATCATATGCAGTGACATCCATCAACCATCACATGACCGAACGAGCGTTACATAGTTATAGTGTATACAAAATGCCTGCACCATTCTAATTTAATTGTATTGTTAAGTGCATATATTGTATTGTCGTAGTGATGGACCAGACTGTTAATCTGGAAGTGCGCTGTTCGATACTCGGTAGATCATGAGTTTGTATTGTGTATGACATACTTTAATAGTAGGATCCATCCTCTGATCGTTTGGATGAGTCACCGTCTGCATATGACATGAATGTTTTGGAGACACATACACTATCATATTCGGTTGCATCATGATACTGTGTTGGATCACTGTTGGTGATATATTAATTATGCGGTTAACGTCTTCACATAGAATATGCACATGTACTTGATCATACATGCACTACTGTTATTTCTCAACCAAATAGTTGAAGCATATATACTATGCATACATGCATACTACGTGCATATACTTGTACATAACACAGCAATTGAGGGATGTTGATACTGGTTTACATTGTACGCATACAAAACAAATGTTGAGGAAAAATCAATTTATATTCAAAGCAAGTTTAATATCGGAACTAACCATAATTACGGGTGCACGTACGATCGAACGCAACAATCCTCAAATTCACTATACATTACCGGGTACCAATTATGTACAGTGAATGTGCGGATATCTGCTGCTACATGACTTTTGAACAGAACTGTATGATAATTAGTAGGAATCACTACATGATAATTAGTAGGAATCACTACATTACCTAATCCAATATACATGTCCACCAATTGTTGTGTTTAGTATATTTCAATTAATCTGGTTATGTAGTAATCCCTGTTGTGACAATGCTAATTAATACATGGAAAATATCATATATACTCAGTTTTCAATGCATATACATGTACATGTATGAATCAGAATGATAAATGACTTTGAATGCAATAATGACTCTTATTTGTGTCATACCAAAGGTTGTTATTTCAATTCCCGTCTGGAGCGGAAATAATTATGCAGCCTACCATTGTTCTATTGCACAGATGCCACTTTCTTAAACATGCCTCATTACCATCGACCATTATGACTGGAGACATGAGTTGCTGGGCCGTAATACCTCATAATCTTCATTATCTACTTCTTATCAGATCATTGAAATTGGAATTTACCATGTTTACATGAAAACTATTGAGAAACTGCTACTGGCAGTGGAATGTCAAGTTTAATAAATGATCCATTACGTTCAGTTCAGATGTAGTTTTTCTGATTTATCAATAAATACTACAAACTAATCAGACAGAATATTTATATTATAGTATTGACTTTATCATAGTCAAAAACCTGAGTATTGACACACAAATCACAATTCTAAGGTCAATGATTTTAAAGATCTTGCAGTACGAAGGATAACTTAATCAAGAATGGCAGCCATCTTGAATTTAAGCTAAACGGGTACATGCTACACTGTTCTAATCAGTTTTATTGACTTTCTTTTGGTCCGAAACCATGGTATAAACACCAAAATCACCATTCTAAGTATATCCGTTCAAAGGTTATAAGCACTTGTATAATATACGCATTATGTGGGCGGCGGCCATCTTGGTTTATGACATCAAAGGGCAAATATCTTTATGCAAATTTTACTAAATATAAACCCTATATTTCAAATGTATATTATAATTGATAAATATAGACAATTTACAGATTTTTCATATTGTTACGTCTATTGACATGATGTGTTTTGAATTTTCAGCAGTATTCTTTTTATAAAATGCGAAACAAATGCATTTTTTGCCCAAAAATATATGTAAGCTAGCAAGTTATGTTATGGTCACGTATAGCGCTATCAATGTGGGTCATTTTGGTACCATTTGTAGAAGATTATGATGAAAAACAAAAAAGCAGGCGCGGATACAGGGGGGGGGGTCCTCCGGGGGCCCGCACCCCCCCCCCCTGTTCCCGGCAAAAAAAAATTAAATAAATCTACAATACTCAAATAGTTGGATGACTTTTTTCGTGGCCTAGGTGTCAGGAAATCGCATCTGCGGCGATCTGGCATTTAAAATTTTCCCAGACCCCCCGACTTTACAATTTCGCGCTTGCGGAGGTCGGCTATGCCGAATTCTAATTACAGACCCCCCCCTGCAATTATTTCTGTATCCGCCCCTGAAAAGATATGACATATAAACGATTAAGAGGTACATGACTGTTTTTCAGCAATAATTCCAATGGGTTACCATGGAAACCTGCTAAAATGAAGGTCATGCTCCCATTTCCGGCAATCACAAGAATGATTTTCGGACTCAGCATACCAAAAGCATTCAGAAAAATGTTGTTTCAATTTGTTCTACTGTGGGGAGGGGTACCCCTCCATTTTGCTCCAACGACCACTACCCTATATATACATATTATAAGGCACGCATTTATTGATTTTCAAACTTGAAAGGTGGGGCAAAATGTACTATTCTCAATGAGAACAATTTGTAGGTGTAAGAGTTGGGGGCACATGGGTGAGGAAGGGATGGGTTCTGTGGGGCGGTCCTTTCTGCAAGAACGCAACAGGCTGGTTGCCATTCTGTCAATTTAATATGGGTTAAACTAAGTCTTCTGAAAAATAGTATTTATCAATCTCTAAATATATGAATACATATGATGATCGGGATCTGCACTGGTTACAAATGTGGCTGTAGCTGGAAAAATTGGGCTTATGAGTTTTATGACCAGGTAGATCCAGACCAGCCAGTATCTGCACTGTTTGCCATTCCATCAATGACATATATGTCATGTTTCACTTATAGATTGTTATCAGAAGTGAGCTATTTGATCAGAAGCTACATCGGTCACAAATCCCATAAACCCCATTTCTCCAGTCACAGCCACAAATGTCCTATGATCTGTTTTCTCGGGCAGTAGCTGATGGTCCTACCCAGACTGCTATGGGGAAACAAAGATTATGGTATGGCAAGCACCTGGCTACATACCTTCATTTTCAATCGAATCGTATCGTTTCTCCAGCTCTTCAACAGTTATCCGCAATTCTGAAGCAGACTGGTCAAGCATGTCTCTGAAAAAATATATTTTATGTTTAATTTATAAGCACCTAGTCATATTTTGGTAACTAAATTATATGTTGCTGTCACTGGAGAAATGGGGCTTGTGGTCAGTGTATATCCAGATCAGCCTGTGCATCTGCACTATCGGATCAGGATCTGCACTGTTCACCATAAAATCAATGAAACACCCGCCATGCTTCTAATAAGTATTACATTACAGCGCTCCAGATAAGTTGTGTATTTGCATAAATACTCAATAAAAATTGCCAAAAACCCAATTTAAATCAGAAGAAGTGAGTATCAACAAGAAATGCGTCTGTCGAACGCGGATGCCACCTGCAGCATATTTGAGAAACTGTGACAAAGTGGTTAACCGAAATTTGAGAAACTGTGACAAAGTGGTTAACCGAAAAGTGTGACAGACGGACAGACAGACGGACAGACGGACGGTCCAAACACTATATGCCACCCGTTTCTTCGAAACCCGGTGGCATAAAAAGCAATAAAAATTTGTGGTATCTTTATCATGCTACAGAAAACAATAAACAGACCACAAATATAGCATATTTTCTTATTTTCCCATGAAAACAGATCTTGGTATTTCATTAGAATTGTCTCCAAGGAGACAATTCTAATGAAATACCAAGATGTGTTTTAATTTAGAAGCAAACTATCCAATGAGTGCGGTCTGCTGATGTGTAAACAGTTGTGTGATTCCATTTTGAAGAATTAAAATTTTGAAATACCCAATTGCTTCAGAAATGATGGAGTGACAATACTCAATTACTAATTCCTTATCTGTAGCTCTGACATTAGATTGTTATATCAGGCTACAGGAATGTGTTATTTGAGCAGGAACTGCACTGGTGACAAATCCCATAAACTCTATTTCTCCAGTCACAGCCACAAATGATTGTGTATAATATATATATATGCATGATCAGAGGCTATGTGATTACTGAAGCTTATTTCCTCAGACTTATTCGCAGATTATTCCAGCTGTCAACAAGAAAGGCAAAAGAATACACTGTTTTTGAAACACTTTAATGAGTAGCACTGGTAGAAATATTACACACTTTAAACAGTTGATCCGGCAGCACGATTTACCCAAATCTACCCAAATCTTACCCAAATCTTCATTAAAAATAACATTTATGATTATGTTATATACGTTTTCAACAATATATCATTAGTATATCATACAATAAGCACATTTTGACCGAAAAATGGAAGAATAAAGCACATATTTCCGGGGGAAAGCGATTAATATACATGTATCATTATTATAAAGGGAGACTAATGTGATCGAGATTCATTCATTATGGCACATATAATAGTCCAACTGTCTAAGTAACCGGTCACCTCCATAGTATTGCAATATTTATTTTGCCGAGTAATTATATGCCAACATCTTTTTGAAATAGTTAAAAACAAAGTATAATGCATTGAATGAATGTTTTTATTAGCACAAATGACTTCTGGGCATAGTTTAGTTATTGCAATTTAATTTACGGAGTTGCTATATATATATATATAAAAATATTCTTAATATTCATCTACAATAACAATAATAAACGATCTTGTATTAAGAACATTGATGAAAATGAACCATAATACGCATGCAATATATATATTTTTAAATTTGTGTATGGTTTGGATATCTTGTCAAATAGCTTGAATGTTTTTCACACCTCTATGTAGACAAAGCCCAATATTATATTGATTGACCAGAACACACGTGTATTTTAGTGGGGTAGCTCGTTATATATAGTCGATTATGTACAATATGGGAAACTGTGTAGATCCTGATTAGATTGTGAATGCATATTTCCCCTACAGGTATAGCCTCAACAAGTAGTTATGCATAAAATGGGGAACCGGGTAGACCCTGATCAGACTTGTGATTGCAAATTTCCCCTATAATGTATAGCCTCAACAAGTGATTGTTATAAGATGGCTACACGTCCTGGCGGGAGACACGCAGCTTGCTTGTATATGGTATACAATGATTATGTACAAGATGGAAAACAGTGAAGACCCTGATCAGACTGATTGCAAATTTCCCTAGAGGTATAGCCTCAACAAGTGATTATGTACAAGATGGCTACACATCCAGGCGGGCAAAAACGGCCAGTATACGGTCGACACCTTCACACTACTGTCTCCTTGTATGTCAACATTAGAGAGGTTCTACAGTTTTGTATTTGTATTTCAATTAAAAATCATCATTCCCATTTAGCATGTTTAGCCATTATAAAGTGGATTATCTTCCTTGGCTTCCTAGTATTAAGTTTATCGCGGTACTCTCCCTTTATTTCATATACAAATATTTCTATTTTGCATCAAAACATTAAAATGGGCCCTGGTATGAGCAAATTAATGACATACATTATGTAAGTACAGTCCAAACATCGTTAGTATCATGTGTATAGCTTATTTTTATTGACACATATAGTAATTATATGAAGATTTAGGTAGATTTGGGTAAGATTTGGGTAGATCGTGCCACCCCAGTTGATCCTTCTTAAACTTGGAACAATTGTCAAATCTGTCTGCAATATGTTAGAGTGGGCAAGCCTAGTCAATATATTTACATTTATTGACTAGCTTTGTTACCTATTTCTGACCTCCTTTAGTTTGTGCATACGTGTTTTGTTTCAGATATATGGTGACCAGACACAAGTGTCATATGGGAAGAAAACAGCTGAATTTTGTCCAATGAATTCATGTCTGATGACTGACAGTATTACCCATTCAAATTCGGAGCGACTGCAAAATTGGTCCGCCACTTTGTTGAAAACACTAACCTACAACACTAACCCTAACCTTACATTTGTATATCCCTGATATCTAAACCGAACCGGGTTATATTAAGCTAAAACGATATCAAGCTAGAAACTTAATTGTTATTATGGCTCAAACCATAATGTTAGTGTTAGGTCAGAAGGGTGGCGGACCAATTCTGAAGTCTAGCCTAAAACTCAATAGTAGAATATGTGACGAATGTGTTGTAATCCTCCCTTGTATTTAGTAAAGTTGTAATGCATCAGTCAATGTGAATCCCCGCACCCCCCCTCCGGGGGAGGGGCGGGGCTTTACCGGGGCATACACCGGGGCTTTTACCTTTCATGATGCCCCGCAGTGCGGGGACTTTACCGGGGCTTTTACAAATGGGCCGGGACACACCCCGGGGGCTTTACCGGGGTTTTAACCGGGCTTTACCTGGGCATACCCCGGGGCTTAACATTTCATGATGCCCCGCAGTGCGGGGCTTTTACCGGGGCTTTCACAGCAGCGAAAATATAAGCCCCGCTATTCCCCCGGAGGGGGGGTGCGGGGACTTACATTGACTGATGCATAACCAATTCGACACGAAAACTGGTGTCATAAAACCTTTAAAAAAAAACAACAACAGGTGCTCGACTAATTGGTGTTTATAACTATCAGTTTGAAAATACAGCGGTCGCGCCGCGAATACACAGCAAATATAAACATTAAATATACCACAGACTAAGTACTAAATAAAGTACAATGTCATACTTCATCTGCGTTTCCTGCTGAATTTCCGCGCGTAATTTCTCCAATTCATATTCTTCAACATCTTCGTCGGCCATTTTGACACTTTTGCGTATCCAGGTGTGACGTCACAACGGGATCAGACCGTTTCGCCCCCTGGTCTTTTCGCACATGTATGAAAGGTATGGGTCGTTTCCAGGTACAAACGCACCAGGGGAAAATACACGCGCGAGTAATCCTACATCTGAGAATAATAAAATACAGCGGATACGTTATGTGACAACATTCTATGATAGGGGACTCGCCGTTGATATAACAATAGAAAACATTATTTAAATAGAAATAGTATTTTAGATATATTGGATAACATTGCCCCGACATCGCGACATTCAGTACACATGGGAAATGCGCGGAATTATATACCCATATTGGAGTAAAAAGTCCCACCCCTCCACTTTGGCACGATTACTTATATATTTAATTGCGGGTTTTGTTCCGATCATGCGTCAACATCACAGCTAGTTAACTCCTCATTAACACAACACATATACACAGACATTAATAGTAGGCTATATATCTATATCTCTGTGTGCAATTATATGACACGATATGGAATGTATTACGCCAAATGCCACTCTTAAAGTGACTGAATGTGTATCAGGTGGTAGCCAAATACCACCCTGACTGTTTCTCAGATATGGTACCTCCGAAGATAAAAGTTTACAAAAAAAACAGCTGAGATGTATCAATGAATAGTATATGAAAACATGTCTTAACATGTCCTTTGTCATAAACATGAATTGGTCGGCTAATTATCATTTACATGTGAGCTTCCCATGTTGTCAACAGCAATTTAAGTCGAGGAAATTCCATATTAAATTTGACTTGGTCATATTGCGTCATGCATCTGGAAAACCCACACGTAGCGACGTAATTCCTTTCACCTATTCATTGTTACCATTGACTACCATTTTTGCTGAATATACGACGACAAACACTCTTGCAACTCTTTTCAAAAGCTGAATTACAATATATTTTCAGAATTGCACACTTCAATATATATATAATCACCATAAACACTGGAATACCTTAACACACGAAGTACGTGCATCGCAGAAACACGACTATATATCGGGCCGATATCGGCATTAAGTCGGAATATCGGCCTATATTGGTCCAATAGCGGGGCAATATCGGATATACTTGTCGCTAATCATGTGAATTCTGAATACGGATTAGCATTATCGGCCAGATGTCGGGCCGTTGTATACTATTATTATGCACAATTTTCATTTGATTTTCGCTTTAATTTCCCACATCAGACAAATATCTGGTCCAAACATGAAACAATAAACCATAATTGTGAACTTTCGGGAATATTTATAAATTAACTTGCATATTTTTTTTTACTCATATCGGTCCGATATTGGGCCGATGTGTATTATTATTTAACGTATGTAAGTGATAAAGATATTAGTCCACTATATGTCCAATATAAAGCTATATATAGTATATATACACACTATTTATAAATCCCCAAAAGAGTATTTGATAATCTATACATAATAAAACGTTACGTTTTTATATTTTTTATATTTTACTTAGAGCCTATGTATCGGCTAGCTATCGGCCCAATAATAAATAATAATAAAATTAAATTAAAAAATTAAAAAGGGGGTTCAGTTCCGCTGTCGTAATCCTGTAATTTGGCTGCCTCGTAACCTCGTAATGAAAATCAAACGTTTTTAATTCACAAATTCTATATTATAATCAGATTAAAAACCAATTTTTACAGCTGAATTCAATAATATAATCATTATCTTGTTCATTTATTGCAGTGTTTACGATAAATAACCCGATTTTAGTACCTAGAACACAATTTGAATACACCGATGTTGACCCACTTTCGCCGACGTTGCGAGATACGCGGGCATATTTTTAACTATTGGGTTACTCTAAGCGATTTCCGCGGGATTTTCCTGTGACGTTTTTCTTGAATGACCAATCAGATTAAAGCTTACATTCTGAACTTTACATAGGTCAATGGCTCGATAAAATCCGACATTGGACAGCGAAATGATGATGATTTAAAGCAGAAACATTGTTTTTTGACAGTTACATACTGTTTTAATCATCTTGAGCCATCGATATTATTAATCAGTGTCCATTTTACTTAAAAAATCAACTAATCTATAATGAATTTAATAAAACAATTCGTGCGGAAATCCAAACTTTCCAAAGAGGTGCTAGCAATTGTTTGATAATTACACGTCGTGTGTGTTAGCGCGTACGCTACCGACAGTCATACGATTTGACGCTACACAGCATATACACGTAATATACCTTACGATACACTTCACAAAAGAAACGTGTCTTGAGTTTGAATAAGGATAATACTTATCTCTAGATTATTTGTATTATGAATTAAACAAAGTATTTTTAAATAATTTGATATTAATTTAAATAAATATTTCGGCATCATTTACTCAATAAATTAAAATTAAAATTAAATGTGTAGCTGAAATGAAAGTGAAAGTAGAACGTTTTGTTATATCCTCCGGGTTACAAATCGCTGAGGATTCCTATTTGAAATGGAAAATGATATGAATTTTAAATTTAGGAGACTGTGTCAGGAGAAAATGGACTGATGACTGATGACATGTCACCAGCAGAGGTGGATTCAGGGGGGGGTGGGGGGGGGGGGCGGGGGGGGGGGGACATAGATTGTATGACTGTTATGATCTTCAATATATCAAAACAAATAAATGCAGTAGAATGCAGAAGAAATGGCTTCCTCAATTCAAAACAATTCTGGGGGAGAGAGGGGGGGGGGGGGGGGCATACACATATGGTTTGCACTTAAACATTTCCTGGGGGAGGACCCCCACACCCCCAACTTTACAATTTCGCGCTTGTGGAGGTATAGCCGTCCTGTAATTACAGACCCCCCCCCCTATTATTTCTGTATCCTCGCTTGAAATGGGACTGATGCTCGCTCTTGTTTGTAATTGTTGTAAAATATATAAAGCTTAAACTGTGTATACAAAACTATTAGATATACCTCCGCCCCGCCCCCGCCCCGCCCCCGCCCCCACCCCGCCCCTCCCCCCCCCCCCCCCCTGTTTGGGTACCCATTGTCTCTGTGACGGAAAGTCGGATGGACCTCAAACTTCATATACTTCCTTATCATCAACCATATTTTCATTCCATACCACACTCATGCGGCCTTCATTTCCAAGGTCAAGGTAAAATTACTTAGACATGTGCATCTGTACGATTTGCCTTAAAGTTTTCTGCAACCGTAAGTCAGATTGACTTCAAACTTCATATACTTTCTTATCATCATCCATATTTTCATTCCATACATGTACCACACCCATGTGGCCTTCATGTCCAAGGTCAAGGTGAAATTACTTTGAACAATCATGTTTGTCAAGATAAATATTGTTTTTGCAGCATTGATCATGTATACTGATTCGACGAATATATTGATTTTAAATGGAGTATATATGAGTTTTTGAGTGAACTATTAAAATGGTTGCCATGACAACCAATATTATTAAGCGTTCACATGTTAAGTGTATTGTTAGATGGTAACAGTACTCGGGTGATGCATTGATTTTCAAAAAGTAAACCCCAAAACCTTTTCAACAAATACTATTTTTGTGTTTTCCAATATTGGTTACTATGGTTGCTATGGCAAACTATATCTTGTGCCATAGTAACAGCTCTACATGGATATGAACAAAGATAGTATAGTGCACATATGGTTTGTCAAATAAATTTGGTATTTGCAGTATTGATAATCACCTACTGTATCTCAAAAAGGTTTATTTGAAATAGTTAAAATAAGCCGGATGTTTGAAAATCAAGACATAATGTTAATATTGTTACTATGGTAACAATTTGTGCTTTTCAAAATTACAGTAGCAATACTTGTGTGTCATTTGTATCTATTAAAGTTTATCATAATTTACTGACGTCTTGAAACGTCACAATAGGTATTAAAAATATTTTTCTTTTTCAAAATCGTTGCCATGGTAACCGATTTTGTAAAACATGGAGCATTTGCAGGGAATTTCAACATGGTAAATGAATGTAGTTACATTATAATGTTATTATATACCTATTTGTGTTAATTGGTAATGAAATTCATTGGAAATGAGATGAACATTGCAAATAATAACCAATTTTGGGTAAAAAAACATGTTTTTGTTGACTCATTTTACATTCCATAAACAATTATTTTCAGCAAAATTTACAAAATATAAGAAAAATGTGTATAACGTGATATTTTATTAAATAAAATGCATGGTTTTACACATATTTCTTCATTTATTTCCAAAATAGGTCATTAATAATATGAAAGAAAACATGATTTTAGCCGATTTCGGTGCCATTTGCTCCCATTCAAATACATGGAGGAAAAATTACAAAATTCACCAAGTTCCACAATTCTGCAAGAAAATTAAATAGGTAGCTTATACATTAAAAAATGACCTGAACCCCCGGCAATATATTTATTTACTTGCTTACCTTATTTAGGACTGATGTGTATTATTTAAGTTAATTAACTTATCAGTGGCAAAATGTTTTTGCTGATCTGTGTTAATAATTAATCTAACTTGTAAAAATAATAAGTATTATCTACAATAAAAACAATGTAATTTAATATACACCATTACGCCCCATTTTCCCCATTATCCAAAAATTCTACCATTACGCACCTAGTCGCCCCTTTCAAGAAGCTAGCAGACAACAGGTTCACGTGTTTCATTTGTGTGTGTTCTTTTGTCATTCTCTTGAAAGAAATAAACTATATATATATATAATGAATTAAATTGGTATACATATAAATTAATTACGTTTCAGGTCGCTAATTACGTAGGTATTGTAATCTGACTTAGTCTGATGTTTGGTTTCTCCAATTGCCATTAGTTTTCGCGGTTTTGCAAATGTTCATGTCTATGGCACAGGGCTACTAAAGTAATTCCATTGTATTCAATATGTATATATGAATTCAAGTGGGTAGGGGATATTCAACATTGCCTGTGGTCTATGGTACATTTTCTATCATTTGAAGCAACGGCTTAAACTATGTCACGGTGGAGGTCTTACACGAGTAATTCGTGCTAATGTCTGTCAGAATTTAGCAGCCAGTTGTCCAGAGACAAATGTGAATATTGACTGTGAGGATGAAGAAACTATGTCTGACATTCAAAGAAATGAAAATCACCATTTGTCTACGAATACAAACAGTATAAATTCAGATACGGCTCCGAATGGTGAGTTGCCTCTTACAGATTCATGCAGTTACATGTGATGATGATTTATTTCATAGCGATTAGCGGTGGTCTAGCTTCTGATGCCTCCGGTACTATTCTTTCTCTTGAGACACATAATGCAGATTTGTGTAGCTGTGATCGGACTCTGAAAATGTCAACATTCCTGAAAACTGTCCCTCCCCCCTGTATCCGCGCCTGCTATATCATTAATATCAGATGAGATAACGGCCCGTTATCATAGAACATCGAACCGATAGTGGGCCGACATTGATATCCGATATTGGACCTATATAATATCGTTATCAGGTAACGGCCCGGTATCATAGAATATCGAGCCAATGTTGGCCGGCCCGCCAAAGATCTGCGTTGCAAACATTAAGTCGGGCCGATATCGGTTGCTTATATTGGACCGATAATGAAACCCATATTGGGCCGCTATCGGGCCGATATACAATGTTAGCTACACTACAGAATTTAACAATGTGAGAATTGAATGTAATCGCTGACGTAGCCGATGACGTAGTGTCTACTGTCTGTTCCACGTTTTCGTGCCGACGAACTTTTGGACATTAAACACATTAAATTCAAAAAATATTTTAATGTAAGTACTTGTTTATCAATAACAAAAAAAGTCACCCTCCCCAAAAAAAGTTATTTGATTAAATTCCGTAAGATATTTATTTTGTTGCGACCGGTTTCGGAGTCAATTTCCAATTGTTTTCGTTTTTTGACTCCTCCCCCTCCTCTTCTGCCTCTTCCCCCCATGTTAAATTCCCATAGGAACATATTGTTTACGCTATTAAATCAATATTTCATGGGATTTGAATTTCATCAAACAAAACAATTGGGGAGAGTGACTTTTTTGTTATTGGTGAAAAAGTACTAATTACATTTAAATATTTTTTTAGATTTAATGTGTTTAATAGCCAAAAGTTCGTCGGCAGGAAAACGTGGAACAGACAGTAGTCAAAACAAGTGTGTCATGTCAGGGGTTGGGGGGGGTGGGGGGGGGGGGGGGGGGGTTCAGGGGTTTGTACGAACCCCCCTTTTTGAGCCAACATTATTTTTTGAAACTAAAAATGGCAAAAATAGAAAATTATTTTTACTCATCTCGATTTGTGAGATTCTTCATCATCGAATAGTTGAATGACTTGTTCTGTTTTATATTGCGGTTTATAATATGATTTTTTTTTTCGAACCGCCAAGGTTACCAATGTGAATGTGAATGTAATCGCTGACGTAACTGATTCAATTGATACCCGAGTGGATAGGCATCACTGAGATGAAGTATGCAAACAATTAAGTATAATATAAATTTATCCTTAAATTGAAAAATTCTCACTCAAGTGTACTTAGCAAGATAAGTATACTTTGCAATTTTAGTGAAATTGGCTACAGGAGATATCGAACCTTTGGATGTATGCACAAACTTGTTGATGCCTACGACTCCGACGCTGCCGACGATGACGCTACCTACATCGGAATTGTGGCCGTTATGTCTCACTTTCCACTAGTCAAAGTGTGCGAGACAAAACAAAAACTTAAGTTCTACTAAAGGACCCGTGGGCCCCCTGATAACCCAATTATTCATGCATAATTGCTTTGTAAATGTGAAGGGATATATGCATAACATACATGTGAACATTTTCTTCTTACTATATCCCACACAGTGCATGCATGGAGTTGCCATGTCGGCCATCCTAGTGTGTACAAGCCATCGGCCAGTTTTACCTCTTACTGCATTTGACGCATACCACTAATAATATGGCAAATACATCAATACAATTTGGTGCAACATGATGGAGATACATCATACAACAGCGTGCTATGCCTTGTTTTCACTAAATGTATATATACAAAGTCTGATATATGAAGGGTTTGTTGACCCTTTGTTAAAATGTTTGAGAATTCAGTAAATACTGTGTAACAGTAAGTACAATATACAGTGCTCTAGATATAGGACGTTGTCGGTCTCTATATCTGTGACGTATTTCACCAAATTGTATTACAATTGCTGCCATAATATTGGCTGTACGTGTCAAATGCTCCAAGCGGTGAAACTGTCCGATAGCATGTACAAACTA
This sequence comes from Conchocele bisecta, assembly GCA_029237695.1. NCBI lineage: Eukaryota > Metazoa > Mollusca > Bivalvia > Lucinida > Thyasiridae > Conchocele > Conchocele bisecta. The sequence continues at coordinate 54,767,936 of CM055274.1, forward strand.
AAATGGCGGAGAAGGCAACTGAATGTTCTGTATAATATACTATAAGAAGAACAGGGTCAGATATACTTTATATAGTGTATATAGATATTCAGTCACTTGTATGATTCTACTACATTTGAAACAAAATGTCATAGTCTATATAGTCAGTCCTTAACTTGTCTGTTGGCATAGACCTATATTGCGACTCGATATACATGTCAGGCGCGGATACAGAAATAATTGCGCCAAATCCGGACCTCCTGGACCCCCCCCCCCACCCTGTATTCGCGCCTGCATGTAAATGCAAGTAGGTTGGTTGGTTAGGGTATGGTATGACGCCGTAGTCAGAACTGTAGCCGATTTCACCAAAATTGCTAAGTATACTTATCGAGCTAAGTATATATATTTCAGGGGTGCATCCAGGACGCGCAATTGCGGCAATCCCCTTTAATTATTGTCAATGCCGCAAATTATTGATTTTCTTGCGCCCGACATCGCGCAAAAAATCACGGATGGGCCCTTTTAAATGAACAGTGCGCACATTAAAAATCAAAGTACTGAAAGTACTGACTGGCGGGAGACAAGTAGCCACTTGTGAATTTGCATACTCAGAAATTCCTTGTTAGAAATATATTCGATGTTGATTATTGGATGTACAATCTGCAAATTTGGAGAACTTGATCAGTTACTGGTGTTTGTAAAATACAGCCTGCTCTAAACACAAATAGGTTGGTGAAGCAAAGGTGCTTTATGTCCGACTAATAAACCGTTTTACGAGGTATATTGCAGACGTATTATGTGAAATCTTTTCAAAATTATGACTGGGCGTAGGCCTACATACGTGTATGCTGCATGAACGGCAAAATGTTTTCATGAATTTTGTTTCGCTCACCCAGAGGGTAATTTTTCGAAAATCGCCCGTAAACCACAATATGAAAAAGAAATGGCCTTCGACGTCGCATTGCGACTGCGTGGTACACGATACGGGGGGCGTCTCAATAACAACAATGTGTTCTCTTCAAAAGTAAAGTTGGGCATGCCAACTATTTTACACATAATGTTGAGCATTGCCGTTGCTATTAATAACTTGCTTTCAGTTCACTCGCTGACTTTAAATGTCACCTGACTTGTTAATTGCGAACGCAAATTGAGCCTGTTGAGACGTCCCCCGATGAACAGAGAATCACGATCCCAATAGCGATACGGGGGGCGTCTCAATAACAGCAATTTGTTCTCTTCAAAAGTAAAGTTGGGCATGCCAACTATTTTACACATAATGTTGAGCATTGCCGTTGCTATTAATAACTTGCTTTCAGTTCACTCGCTGACTTTAAATGTCACCTGACTGTTGTTAATTGCGAACGCAAATTGAGCCTATTGAGACGTCCCCCGATGAACAGAGAGCCACTTCCGAAAGTAGATCCGTGCAAACGGCCAGAATCACGATCCCAATAGTAGACTAGTCGGCATTTCAAGAAATGAAACTTCTGTCGGCATTTTTTAGTAAAAGTGATACGTCCAACTTTTTAACATAATTCGAGTATGCTGAATCCAAAAATGACGGATACCACGAAGAAAAATGAGGATAAAGGCTTCAAATTTGCAAAAACAAAATGGCGGCCAATCTTTTTTTTCCCGCCTTTCCTGGTCTTAGTTAAATTGAATGAGTGCATTATTGTAAGCAAATTGTATGCAAATGAACATGCAAATAACGTTATATGGGTTGTGCAATACATTACAAAGGATTTGTGTATGCTTACAACTAAAAATATTCACAAAATATCTGAATAATTGTCATTTTTTTGCGAAAAACATAAAGAAATGTGTATATATTATTATAGTTCTGGTGAGATAATGTGAGCCTATCCATGCCAAGAACATGTTAGTGAACCAACTAAGTATTGGTGCAATACATGCTACAGTATTGTTACTATAGAGGTGTAAAACATTGTTTTGTTTGCCATATATATCGGCGATGACGGTGGAACAACACTGATGGCATATTCTAGGCTCCATGAACCTTTAAATCCTATTAGGCTAGGCTATTTAGCTTTTGACCCTGAACATATTCCTTCATAAGCGATTGATATTGTAAACGGTAGTTCATCGATATAACAACCACAGAAAAAAAGTCCTAAAATCAATGACACTGACTGTGCACCTATATGACAAGTGCGCGCGTAGCCGTGAAATCCCGGTGTTGATGTAAATAATGACCTCCAGTTTGTGCTATTTTGGTTGATGAAAATCGTGATTCTTCGGTCAAAACGTCAACGCACCAATATATGTAAATATATGACTATTGTTTAAATATAAACCATTGTGATTATACACCTATGATGTGAACATACTTGTATATATGTATATGAACAGGGTAGCAGACCACAATACTATCGTCATGTGTTTTCGCGCTTTCAATGCTTAGAAGTATAAAGCACACCAATTACGCATTAATCTAATAGCAATGGGTATCAATGCGAATTAGTTATGTGTTGCAATATCTATGTACCAGAGAAATGCCATTTTTGTAAAAAAAAAAAACCTAGTGCAGTCTAGTGCAGTTGTTACATAATGCTGGCCACTGTCTCAGGTTTTGTATAAACAGGTTTTGAAAATGGACACTGCTTTAGCAGAAAGTACACAGAAAACACTAGACACACAAACTGGGGCTGTAATTCCACCAAACATTGTACCAAACAAATTTGTTCACAATACTGCTGATAACATTGACATTCTTGACGAAACGCTTGATGGGAAGAATACTTTTCCACGCCACCCAGGTAGCGGCATGGCAGCGAGGCCTCGAGCCTGACGTCATGTTGCATACACTTGATCTGTCCCGTAGTCACACATTGAAACTCCCCCAATCATTGAGGAACTGATTCCTGTCAACATCAAACCAAACAAGCCACTTCCAGTCTTTTCAAAACCTGTGGAAACGGCTTGTTTGTGACGACGATGTTGCTGATTCTGAGTGTGTAAAGGATGCACAGGCTACTGACTTAGCATTATTTACACAACGTCAGACATCAGAAGAGAAGGTGGGGTGGACAGTGTTTAACGAATCACTGTCATCAGACGATTCTGACCTAACATCAATTGGGTATATACCAATCATTCTTGCCCCTGCACATGAGTTTGACTCGCTGCTGAACACAGTAGTGAAGCGATGCATGACCATATCGTCGGCTCTTGGACAAGAGAATACAGTAATTACTGTTGACCTAGCGTTGTATTGCAAGTTGATGGAACTAAAATGGTCCGTCCCGGAGTACCAGAATCTACTGATTCCACGCCTTGGTGGCCTTCATATCTCCATGAACTTTTTAAAGACTATTGGAGTTCATATGAACGGGTTCTGGGTTAGCTAAGGTATGGGTAGAAAGTGGATTAGTTGGTCAGGGTACGGCTGAACTAGTTTTGTCTGGTAAGGCATACAACAAAGGCATGAGGCTCCATAAACTGACACTGCAAGCATTGTGGGCGTCAGGTGATGCCCCGTGTTCTTGACTTCGTCGTCAAAGAGTCTGACATAGAGTATTATGACCAAGATATCAGATCTGTGTGATAATCCCTATACGGAAATGAATGCCGAGTTGGCGACATTGCTGAAACATGAACGAGTTCAGAAGCCACTCGATGAGTTTGTTGCCAGTCAATCGGGTGAGCATGCAAATGTGTCCTTCTGGTGGAAATACATGGACATGGTAACCATACTCCTACTATTCACCCGTGCACAGCGTGATGGTATCTGGAACTTCCATCTGCAGTCGTTCGGGATGATGTTGCCATATTGTATGCGCTACGACCACTACAACTATGCCAGATGGGGGCCAGTATATCTGGCCGAAATGCACCAGCTTCCTGCTCCGGTACTGACAGAGTTTGAAAAGGGTAACTTTGTGGTCAAGCGTTCGGCACGCAAATTCAACCAAGTAGACCCTGATCAAGCTCAAGAGTGGTTGGGTGGTGTAGGCAAGAAGGGTGGTGGAATTGTTGGCATTACAAAGACTACCTCCGCCTTATCTAGATGGACACTCTCTTACAACCTGAGGTCTCACATTGCAGTAGAGACATACGCCATGTTCCAGATGCACTCATGTGAGAAACTAAGTCACAATGAGAGCACCAAATCCCGCAAAAAGCGAGATAATGCTGATGAAGAGGCATTGCTCGGTACGTTCCAGAGATTTGGGGTGTTCACACCTGGAACCGAACGTACTACTCTGCAAAACATTGTAAACAAAGACATTGCAACGGAAGTAATACGTGAATCATTACTAAATGCCAAATGCCGTGGCATGACACAGTTGCAAGTATTTGTGCAGGAGAGACTGGTTGTCACTGAGGGTGCCAATCCAAGCATGTCACTAACATGACCCCTTAGCTAGAAACAATGCGCCGACATTTGCGTCATTGTATGACGTCAAGGACACCAGATCTAAAGACCAAAAACATGTCATGAAGGCAGACAGGAGTGTTCTTCAACGGTTGGTCACTGCCTTCGAAGCCGGTCGCCAAGTTGATATGCCCAGCATTCTTGAGCATGAACTCATGCCAGTTCCTCTATCAATTGCGGAACTAAATGGCACACTCCGTACCGGAAACAAGAGTGTATTATCAGACTTGGTAACCGAAGGCATTGACTGTCCCGAAACCGTTGAACTTCACGATCACTCATCATGTCTCATCATTGATGGTCAAACACTTGTCGTTGCCATTGGCAAACCTGCTACTGCAAAAAGCTTCGGTGATCTAGCCGACGTATTTTTCAAATCAGTGCTACATACTGGATCTAAGTACCAGAGAATAGACATTGTCTTTGACCGGTACAGGAAAATGTCTATTAAGTCAAGCACGAGGGCTCGGCGAACAAAGGCTGCTCAGCCTATCAGACGCAGTGTGGAAAATCGTGATGTATCCTTGCCAAAAAACTGGGAAAACGTCATGGCACTTCCCGCAAACAAAGATTATCTTGCTAGATTCCTGTCTGAGGAACTACTTGCCAATGCCCCACACGATAAGGACATAGTTGTAGCTGATGGGTTTGCTGACGAACTAGAACTACGTGCATCAAAGGATGCAACGGATGTAACGCTGCTAAGTGCAACGCACGAAGAAGCTGATACACGGCTTGTTCTTCATGCTGTCCATAGCCAGTTCGATTCTGTCGTTGTGGCCTCGAGGGACACGGGCGTACTGTTGCTACTCATAGCACACTTCCCACGTTCACAGTGTATGCGCATGTTCATGATGACTGGCACATCAAAGAAACGGCGCTATATACCTATAGAGCGAGTGTTCGATAGCCTCACACCACAATTAGCAACATCGCTACTGCCACTCCATGCTATCACAGGCTGTGACACGACGTCTTACCTTTCAGGTCACGTCACACCAAATGAAGAGCATGGAAAGTGTTCAAATGCAACCACGAGCTACTCGTTGATTTGGGTGAAGGAGAGTTCACGCAGGCAATTCTCAGAAGTTTCTGTGTAGAATCTACAACGTGCCTCAAACCGATTCTATATACACAGCGAGATATCACTTGTTCTCAAAGTCAATAAAGCCTGATGCATTACCACCAACAAGTGATGCTCTCCGCTTTCACATAATGCGAGTACATTATCAGTCTATGATCTGGAGGCAGGCTGACACTGCCATACCGGAGCTTCCTGCACCAGACACTATGGGGTGGGAGCGCAGTGACGATGGCTTTTTACCCATCCTTATGACGTTGGATCCTATTCCAGCGGCATGTCTGGAAATGATATCCTGTTCATGTCACATGCAGTGTAAGACCATGCGCTGCAAATGTCGCAAGTCTGGTCTACGTTGCACATCTTTGTGTAGTTGTAAGGCTCATGGCGGTGATGCAAACCCATGTATGAACATAATCTAAACTGACATTTCGGGTTGTGAATCGGTTTATAGTGGATTAGATGTACATGTATCCAGCATGTCACATATCGTCGCGGCATCCGGGCGACTCCTAAAAACCACAGATGAAGGACGCGTACCTGTGATATCAAATTAAGTACAAGTCCATTGACAATGCTTACAAACTACAAATAATCAAAATTAATGATAGCTGGCAAAAAATGTCTCTACACGCGATGCTATTTTGGGTTATTTGCAGTTTGTAAGCATTCTTAATGGACCTGTACATAATTTAATATCACAGGTACGATTCTTTCACCTGTGGTTTTACGAGTCGGGCCGGCGCGCGACCGATATGTGGGGGCCGATTTAGTATGAAAGACGCATAGTTTCATTACTGGATAAATCAACAATGGTGACTGATTTAAATAATATTCGTCTATGTTCCTTAACTGTGTAATACATGCATGTTACACATGGCATATCATTTGCGTTCAATATTGTGTATTAGCATTCAAACATGTTTTCCAATAGAAAAAGGAATATTTAGTACATCATTGTGGTGTATTTAATCACTATGCCAATATACAAGCCATAGTATTGCAACTGTTCACATATACCAACTTTAGTGAATGACAGAGAAAACAAAACGATTTTGGCGGCCATTTAGTTTTTGGAAAATTAGAAGGTCATTTCATAATAATATCTATAACACAATCTGATTACTCTTTTGCCACTGAATTGCTAATACTGGTACCATAATACCACTTAAACACATTTTAGAAAAATAAAAAATAAAAATTTGGCGGCCATTTTGTTTTTCAAATTAGAAGCCTTTCGCCTCAAAATTCTTCGTGGTATCCGCCATTTTTGGATTCAGCATACTCGAATTATGTTAAAAAGTTAGACGTACCACTTTTACTAAAAAATGCCGACAGAACTTTTTCCAAGGGCATTATACAATTATTTGTCTTGTCTATAGCGTGGAGACAGTATGTCTCCCGCCAAAAACGTAATCGACTATTTAAACACCTGCATATTTACATCATTGGAAGGCGTGCAGTTCAATCGAGTTTGTGCGGCCGTTGAACGTAAGCTTCCGAGTCGATTTAAACCATTTAAATCGATAAACAAGTGACAACGTTATCAAGGCCAATCTGGACACGTGCCTGAATACGCATGACGGCATAGTTCCGACAAGCCGCGGTCCCGACATCAAAGCAGTCAAGTAACACTGAAACAATGCCATTGCCACAGCTGTATGACTGTGACTGTCTATAAATAGCGTGGTTTATAATAGGTTGTGCATGTTGTAATGTAAATGTGTCACAGCGTGACATGTACACTTATGTTGAACTTATGTTGTCACCCCGGCGTCGGCGTCGGCGTCACCGTCACGCCTTGGTTAAGGTTTTTAGTCAAGCTTGTATATAGAATACTACTGGCCCTACACCCACCATACTTGGACAACTTCATCTCCTAGTGATGTACATCAATACTCCCTGACCTATATTTGACCTTGACCTATTGTTATCCTTGGATTACTTAGTTATTTCCCCTTGGTTAAGGATTTTAGTCAAGCTTGTATATGGAATACTCCTGGGCCTACAGCAACCATACTTGGACAACTTCATCTCCTAGTGATGTACATCAATAACACCCGACCTATATCTGGCATTGACCTACATTTAACTTTGAATTACTTACTTAATTTCCCTTGGTTAAGGTTTTTAGTCAACCTTGGTTAATGTTTTTATGCAGGCCACGCCCACCTTGTTTGTCAAGCTATGTGCACATCGACAACCCTCGTAGTCGAGCTATGCTGTTCTCCTACAGCTCTTGTTTGTTGTGTTTTCCGTGGATTTCGGTTTTACAGCTAGGGGAAATTCGTGGCTGAAAATACTCCATCAATATCTTGGGGCATCATTATTCTTGAATTAAACAGCACTGCTGAAACATTTAGGGAACATTATCAGTATGCATGGGTTTAAATGCAGGCTGGGGTGATTACTATCTGACACTCCTTAGGTAAACCGTTATAATGGTAGTTAAATAGTGTGAATGTACCGCAACAGACTGGACATGCCACCTGTAATGGCTATCTGAATAACCATCTGGATAGTGGCTGTACCAAGCAAGCCATTCTTGCACATGAACGTGTACTATTGCACCAATTGTATTATACCATCAAATATTTAACAATGGAAGTTGGCTTGAATATATTCCATACCAATCAAATGAAAAGATAAATTGTTTGTGGACGCCGACGACGCCGGCGGTATGTCATAAGCTTTTCTGCACTTCGTGCAGGCGAGCTAAAAAACGAAAACTGTCGTCTGCTGCTGTATTATATATTGTCTTCTTTATCAGTAAATACATCATTTGTCAGCACTTTAGAATCATTATATCTCCGTGACAAGTTGTGTGTGTGGGGAAGGGGTGACTAGAGTCAGGTTGTCCGTCCGTCCGTCCGTCCCTAAACTTAACATCAGAGAGATATGTCGTAACATATATTTCCTTCATCGAACATTCTTAATATTTCACGCATGCATTCCTCAAAGGTTCAACTACCATGCTGTGACAAATCCACGACCGTCCAACTCCCGCTGATCCCAAGGTCAAGGTCACATACTTAGTCTCATCTGTTATAACCTTTCTTGCCTTCATTGAAAATTCTTAATATTTCACACATGCATTCCTCTAAAACTTAACATCGGAGAAATCATGCTATGACAAATCCATGACCGTGTCGCCCCGCCGCTAAGTCCAGGGTCAAGGTCATAGACCCACAGACTACAAATCTACACATTTGGGGACACCTGGGACCACGCAGGGGTATTCCGTAAACATCGTTTACTGACAAAGCTAGTTTACATTGAAAATGATTCCCAAGTGATGCCAAAGAATGTTTTTCATGAGAAAAATGAAAATTAGAAAATAAACAGATGTTTTTCATGAGAAAAATGAACATTAGAAAATAAACAGAAGACAACAAATATTAATTCAGCAATGTAAGGGTTAATGCTGTTAAGTTTATATAACTACATACTTATTATTTCATACATGCACCACGAAATTACCAGGCAAAACTAGAGATTATGTTTCACCCCTAAGTAACTGGAATGTATTTTGATATGTTAATTTTGCAACCACTCCAATTGTCACAACATGATTTTCAGACTAATCCATTTATGAAAAGGGGGTGTTTTTGTTTTCAAAAATATGAAAATGACTTGCAAAAAGTGCAGATCCTGATGAGACGGCTCGTCACGAGCCGGCTCATCTGGATCTACCCTTTTTGCCAATATCACTACTATACATGCCTGTGGTGTTGATGGAGAAATTCTTACAAACATTGCAACGTAAATAATTGGCGGTCAAAAAGAGCAAGGTCATGCTAATTGAAGGTCATTAATTTGGCTGTACTGCCAGTGTAGTGTAGTGTACTGTAGTGTCTGTACTGCCAGATCTGAAACCATTGGACTTGGCCCATAGTGTGCGATTAGTAGGTATTTGTCGCGCGAATGCCATTGTACTGTTTTCTATTACAGTTCGGATCCAATGCACATGTAACTATCGCATACGAATACATGTACTTTGTACATCTACATGCAACTGGATGGCTGTTTGACAAACAGGGGTCTTACAAATAGTATCTATTTGCCATTAGTTCATAATACAAATCTAATGACAAGAACGACGCCAACGGCATGTATCCCATCGCTGTGGTGGCTGGATCACAAACATGCACATTGATACGTTAAAGAAGTTATAGGAGAATAGAGGAATGCGCATGCATCTATTGAAAGATAATATGGATAAGGACAAAGATGCATATGGAGTTTCAAGTGAATCACTCATATGGTAAAGAGCTTTTAGCAGAATGAATGTACTGAAGTGGGAATTTCAGAGTTATTTCACATGGACCGATGCAAAGGGGGAGGGAGCATTCTGGGGCGCGAACTTAAAAAAAAATGGATGATAATAAGCATGCACATGAAGTTTGAAGCCAATTAGCTGTACAATAAAGAGGTTATAGGAGAATGGAGAAATGTGCACACTACTGGATGAAAAATAAATATATTATTTGACGTTGACATTGGGCATGCGGAGAGCATGAGTGTGGTGGGGAATGGAAATGTGGATTATAATAAACATGAAGTTTCAAACCAATTGGTCGTAGATCAAACAAGTTATAGGAGAATGGAGAAACTGGACGTAATTTATAAGTTATTTGACCTTGACCTTGGGCATGGGAGAGCATGGGTGGGGTAAGGAATGACAATATGGATGATAGTGAACATGTACATAAAGTTCAAGCCCAATAGGTCAAACAGTACAGAAGATATAGGCGAATGGAAAACGTGACGGATAGACAGACGGATGGACGGACGTACACACTGCGGTATACTTGTAAGCCCACTTACTTGTGTACCTGTAAATAGTCTGCCTGTGCACCTGGGTGCACAATAAAACATGTACAATTACCTCTTGTACTCACGAATTGATCCACAAGTGTACCTGGTGGAAGATTGACGGATAGACGGACGGACAGCTTTTGCATCCTTTTCGCTACGCGATAGGATAAGAACTGGTCAGATGCATGCCACAACATGCCACTGATAGTGTCATATCAAGAATTACATGCAATGGGCACAGGGGAGTCGGGAGCTATTGTGATGTGTAACCCGGCTACATGTGCCATGATACTGCTGTTATGTCTGGTGTGTGGCAAGAACTGCAAGCAACCTGGATAATTACCCAATTCTGTGTCCTAATGTTGTCTGGGGAGCATGGTTGTTTGTATAACTGACCTGAGCTGAATTTAATGAGATTAGTGAATGTGATTTACGTCTTCCCAAGCGTGAACGACCACGGCCTTTACACTATGACTGCTATTTTCTCCCAGACACGGTATGTGCTATTTTCCCTATACTAAGGTGTCGGTGTGTGTTGTATCCAAATGCAGTTGCTGTGCAGAGACTTATAGTCTATTTCAGAAAAACATTTTACAATAAATTTGTATTGCGCTGCCGGTCGTGGGTATCATAGTAAAACAGGCTATAGATTTGGAATCTGGTTCAATCACGCAGACAGGGCATGGTGTGTCATTCTAAACTCGCTGATAGCGTAATTCGATCTGATTGGATGCTGAGGTGTGTAGTCGGCATTCTGTTGTAAAATCGTACATGCTGATCTAAACTCGCTGATAGCGTAATTCGATCTGATTGGATGCTGAGGTGTGTAGTCGGCATTCTGTTGTAAAATCGTACATGCTGATCTGGGTGGCCATTTCTGTTAATAGTTCTTTGTTATTTATCACTTATCATGTCAATTACAGCATAAGGATTTTGTTATTTTGGTCATATCTATTATTTCACATCATTTCACATCTTCTCTTCGAGACAATTTTGATGAGTACAATCGCATGTAGTATTCACTATTGTGAAACAAACAACACAATGTTTCATGGTATACATGTAAGTTACAGAGAAATTTGGCAGGATAAGGATTAAAACTATAATTTCAATGATTCTTTGCATGTATACGTGAGGAAAATATATATTTCACCGAGTATAACAATACAGTCGAACCTCCCCAAACGGCCACCTCTCTACAACAACACCCTCTCTATAACAGCCACTATTTTATATCCTAAATGGATGGTATCCTCTGTATCTAGCCCTTAGACTGCTGAGCACGATAATTGTCGTCTGCTGTTGCTTTGCCTTCCTTCTCTATAAAAAACATGTTTTGACAGCATTGTATAATCATTTCCATTGGAAATGATTATAAAATGTTATATAATCCTGGATGCATCCCTGTACGTTGAGGGAGTATTTATTTATGTTTACTGAAATGCATTATTTTATATAGAACACACTCTTGATTACAAGTATGCAGCTTTCATATGCTATATCTATCACGTTACCACAACCATTGTTTTGATGAGAATGTTTTTTTTATTTCATTAAACAAGGTGCATGATCACGTGGTTACAACGACAACAACGTCGCCCACTCCAAAGTAAGTATTATTTGATATTTTCCTTAATATGCAACGGATTTTGATGAAATAAAGCGCAGCAAACGCGTCTTCATGAGCTGCATTTGGTGGTCTAGGGAGTTTGGCACAGACTTATAAATGCCGTTTTTGCGAAGAATCGATTTCCGTGTCGGAGACACGGAACTCGATTCTTCGCATCGATTTCAGAAGTTTGGGTGAAAATACAGAGACCCAAATGCAGCTTAACAATACGCGTTTGGTGCGCCATATTTCATCAAAATCCGTTACGTAATAAGGACAATATAAAAGAATACGTACTTTGAATTGGATGGATTCTGAAAGTTTCAATACTTGTTGTTGTTGTTAGTACCACGTGATCATACACCTTGTTAAAGGTACATGCCCACTCAGTAGGCACAAACTGTTCCTTATATCAGACATCATCTGAAACGCCCATATATTTTTAATATGAATGGAGTGTATGGTATGCATGCCCATGACCGACCGCTGACTATTTCTTCATGAGGTAAACATAAGATTATTTTAAGTAATCGCCGTGTTTACCTGCATTATTACCATACTACATGCCTGTCTTAAAACCGAATGTAACTAATAGTCGAGATGTGGGACCCCCAAAAATGGGCCAACCTTGCACTAAGGTACTACTAACGTTTTTTGATGGATTTCGGTAGTTTAATATGTCCTTAAACAGAATCCGCCGGATGACACGCTGTCATCCTTGAGCATTTTTTTTTTATCGTCGTTTGAAAATGGTCACCAAAATATTTTATTTTTTTTGTAAAATGCACACATATTATATTACCGATAAATACGTACTATATTAGATCGCTGTTATATGAATATAACTTTGGTTGTACTTTTATCTCAAGCACTAAATACTATATATATGAATGAATTGTGAGAAATCATACTCGGACAAGTTAACTGGATGGGCATGAGCCGTGCTCGGGACGGCAAAATTATACAAATGCTGTAGGCCATACTACTACTCTAAATTCACATCTAGTGTCGATTTACTCGCGTTTTGCATATATGGTACGATTAACGCAGCTGGTAGTGTACCCATACAACTGCATGCTATGAAAATACAGCTATAAAATCATAGCGTTGTTATAGTCAAATATTACTAGTAATTCCCAGTGTTGTTCAAATCAACTATACAATCACGGCGTTGTTCAGGTCAACTATACAATCACAACGATACAGTGTCAAATCTGTGCTGATGAACATCATTTGGCGCTATTATGTAGACATGCGTTATTGCATCGACACATATATTGCATTGCTTTGTATGATAATCTACGTATTCGTATTAAGTACATAAACAAAACTTGAAATCCGCAAGTGCGTATCCAGACGGTACAACGTTCAAAGGATAAACTCTTGGCATATTCAATACTAAGCCGCGAAAGCGGTAGTGTATTATTAGTCAGGGTTTTTATGTCACATTCTTCTATCACAATGTCTACTACGGTATGCATCTTTCCAAACTGCACGCAGGGGGACAGTTGTCTTATATCGTCAGGTCCACAGAGAATACGGACAATAATAGCGGCAAGTAAGTCGCGGGGTGACACCCTTCATTTAACTCTTGAAAATGAACTTGAGAACAATCCCGATTTGAACATAAAATGTCACAAATCGTGTGTAACTACATACACTTCGAAACAGCATATCAGCAGGTCAAATAAGAGACATGGTCGCATGGAAGAGCGGTGTCACAGCGCACATCCTATCAGACGCAGACGGTCAGAGTTGCAATCATTTGAATTCAGAAGGCACTGTTTATTTTGCGGTGGTCCATGTGTGCCACGCGACAAATAGAACCCATCGAGATGGAGAGAAGTAGTACAGTGCAGTACTACAGACATTCCCGGAGGGATGTGCATGAAATCTAAGATTTTGCAAGTTTGTGAGGACAGGGGCGATTCTCAGGCTGCTGATGTAAGAATAAGAATCCTTGGCGCATCATCCGATCTTCACGCCGCAGATGCACAATATCACAGGGATTGTTATCTATTTATGCAGGAGAAAAATGTTAAGGCGGCACAATCTAACATGTATGCCAACCAAATTGCCGACAATGATGGAGTTTTTCTTCGTCTTATGGAGATAATGAATGATGATCCAAGTCATATATGGACATCTGTTGAACTTCACAACCGGCATAATGAGTTGAGCATGGAAATTGATGCACTCAGTCGCAGGGAGATCATTACGAAACTACAGAACCACTTCGGCAACCGTTTGGTGAAACTCGATATTTGCGGTTGTGCAAGTCTATTCTGTTTCAAAGATCAATTGCCTGGTAATCTTCAATTAGAGAAAGTGGATGACAATGAGGAGAAAGTTATGATGGCTAAACTTACAGATAAAATCACTGCCGAATGTCGCGATTTGCCGCGAACACAAAACTATGACATCGGCATGTTCAGAAAATAAAAGACCATAGAAAACACAAGCTCCACACTTCTTTCGTTGATATCAGGCCTAGTTTCTAATGGAAAGGTAAGTAGAGCCTCTATTACCCTCGCGCAATCGATCCAAGCTCACATAACAAAGTCATACAATCAAACAACGTTGGGCTTGGCCTTGAAAGTACACCATCGATTCGGATCTAAGGAACTGGTGTATTTATTGCACGAAATTGGGATCACAGTTACATATGACGAGGTTCTAAGATTCCGTACGTCGGCAGCAATATACACAGGTTCGCAGCCGTATACACTTAGAGGACTGAACGTAGACGACGGTGGAGAGTTGGCGTCCTGGATAGACAACTATGATCTGAATATAGCCACGCCAAATGGGTGTAGGGAAACTCATGCGTTGGTTGTGGAAGTCACGCAACAGCCTACCAATGATGTTGATAAGGAGGATGAAACTGTGGAGGATGAAACTGATAGCAACACATCACACCCTGTCATACCAAGGGTCAGTTTGACGGAAATGAGCAGCGCAAAGCTCAGTGAATTGTCACCCATTGAAGTTCAACATTACGACGGTCCTAAAAATCCACTTCCACCTGCCGTCAATGTGCACTCTGGTGTTCCATAAAACGTTGTGACACAGAGAATGGATGATATTAGCTCATCACTCAAAGCGGATTTGGACTGGCTCACAAACATAGCAGCACATGATGATGACCACTCAACAGGCCACATGACACATTTGGCAAGAGAGAATGGATTTGTGGCAAAGGCCACCAAATACATGTATGGCCCACTGATTGACTCACCGCCCAGTCACCCAGACACAGTACTCACCAGTTTAGTTTATATAGAACATTTTTTTTAGATCGCATGGGCAGCAGTATGTACACCTGGTAGCAGACCTTCAATTGTTCAAAGTAGCCATTCAAATAAAATGGGCGAACCCGACACGGTGGAAGTATTTGTTGGTCAGACCTGGTGGAATGCACACATTGATGTCATTTCTTGGTTGCATTGGAACCCTGATGAAAGGTTCAGGATTGACCGAGATATTGAGTGTCGCATATAAAGGCATTAACTCCATGATGCTCGGTAAAGCATGGCCTAAGGCTCTGAGAGGATTTCGTATGGTTGTTGTGGGACTTCTCAAACGCAACATTCTCTCTGGTGCAAGGACAACAAAAGAAATGGATGATATGCTAGCTTCAGCTTGCTCATCAAGAACAGGTCAGCTTTGGGTGGATTGTTTTATCTATCCCACAATCCTAGCACATCTGTTTGTTAGGGCTGAACGTGAAGGGAAGTATGCACTACACATGTATTGTATGAGTAGGATGCTTCCATATTTCTTCGCAGCTGGACACTGGAATTATGCCAGGTACATCACATGGCATCTAATGGAATTCATGAATTTGGTGGATGATAAAGCATTGGAGATGTTTTATGAAGGCCGGCATGTGTGCCGACATAGGTCTGGGGCATGGAATGGTGTGTTCTCAGACCAGTTTGGGGAACAAACGTACATTAGGTACGGAAAGGCAAAGGGTGGTCTAGTTGGAAGGACACTCTCTCCTGACCAAGTGGCGAGATGGGTTCTTTCTTACCACATTTGCAACTCTGTGTCCCTGGCTATGGATGACATGTTTCATGACCGAGATGACGACGAGTAAAATCCTACGACAGACAAACACAAGGAAGAGGGGCTACACAGAAGGAAACTTGATGAGATTGACCGGCATAAAATACAGCAGGAATTGTCGAAATACCCCCATTCATTAGCACAACATGACACGGACGTACCGGTGAACATCGTAAATGGACAAGTTGCCGATGAAAAGGTGAATGTTCACTCAGCTGTAGCCATTGGTGAATCAATGGCAGCCGATTTCAAATCACACCTACCCTCTGGATTTTACAATGTCATTCATTCCAATGTAGTAACGATAGAAACCATGAAGAAAGGGGTGAAACTTGCAGATAGAACCATATACGACATGGAAAAGCTGTACGCACGACTATTTCCCAGAGAAGAGACATTTCCTTGGAGACATTGATGTGTTACGAGCTTGCACCTCTTCCCCCAGCTCTATTTGATGAGTTTGGAAGCATGCGAAAGAGTTCTAAGTCCCAACTTTTGCACAGACTAGCAGTTTGGGGGAGGAAACCACTGACCCTGACGCAGAAGTAATAGATGGGAATGAAATGCTGTATCACGTCACCTGGCCGAAAACGGGAACAGTTAGACATCTTGTGCAAAACTTTACACGAGCAGTAGAAAAGCGATGCGCCGTGGTTGTTGTTTTCGACAGATATATAGAAGGCTCAATAAAAACGCACGATCGCGTTAGAAGAACTGGTTCCACTGTGTGTCTCGCTCTAGAGACGGTCTTGCCAAACAGAGAGACAATAATGAAGAGCTCTCACAACAAGAAAGAGTTGATAAAAGTGATATGTGCAAAAAAAAAACAATGCTACAAATGTGACCATGGTCGGGGAAGACACGACACTGTACACGCACGAAGAAGCTGATTGTATCATAATCAGATGTGTGAAGTCTCTCGTTCACATTCATTTTCAGCTCAGATGATACCGATATATTTGCACTGTTGGTGTACTTTTGCTGGAAGTGGCAGACTCCTGTTCAAATCTGCATGAATAAGTCGGATGGACGAGTGGTTGACATCAATGCCACGGCTGCAAAGCTTGGACCGAAAGCATCTCAACTGCTAGCCGTTCATGCAATTACAGGATGCGACACAGTCAGCTACATGTTCGGTAAAGGGAAGGCATCTGCCGTCACGTCAATGATAAAACATGATGTTTCCCTGGATTTGCTTGGCGAGACAGACGCACCACTTGATAACGTGACAGCTGCTGGGGGAACGTTTGTGGGCTTGTTGTACAAAGCCAAAGACACTTCATCATCAATGAATCAGCTTCGGCATTCTATATTCACAAGCAAAATAGCCACTCCAAAGATTAAGAGTCTGCCACCAACCGATTCCGCGTTGAACGAACACGTGAAGCGTGCTCACTTACAGACAATGCTTTGGAAGGCATCGGATAAGTGCTCACCACCCGATGTGAACATATATATCAGACTTTGGGTGGGACATAGTTGGCAATATACCCACGCCACGTACTGGCGTGTCCGATGTGGCACCGTCAGAACTGATGCGTGTTGTGGCGTGCGGATGTAGTGCACAAACCGCTTGTTCCAGGCATACATGTTCATGTCATGGAGCAGCACTATCATGCACGTCATTCTGTAAATGTATCTCCCTTGGAATGTGTAACAACCCACACACCAAACCAGAAGAGACCGACACCGACGACGAAAATGATGAAGGTCGTGATGAGTAATAAAATCAGTGGCTTTTCATGTACAAATAAGAAATTCTGCCGAAATTGGCGGCCATCTTGGACGCCATCTTGAATTTATATATGGAAAATTAATTGATTGATTTTCTAAATAGCTCAGCACCGTGTTTAAATGAATTGTGAACGTTTTGCGGAAGAAACTAGTGTCTTTTCCGCAAATATAGAATTATTAGGAAAATGGCGGCCATCTTGGACGCCATCTTGAATTTTAAGAAATGCTCAAGGATGACAAAGTGTCGGATGATGACAAAGTGTCATCCGACGGATTTCGAATAAGTACATCGTCAGGGACAATAATTCATCAAAAAACGTTAGTAGTACCTTAGTGCAAGGTCAACCCCATAGCGTCCCGACTATAAAACGTGCATTCACGTATCGATCCGAGATCACGTGTTTATAAATTCGGATGTTTAGGCACGCTTGTAATGATAACATAGCCATATAGCGGCCAACTGCATTTATACATTCAGTTCAGGATTTAGCAGAGCCCAGGTAAGATTATATTATAGATGTATTCATTGCATAGTGGTATGATTAAACTACACACTTGATGCATGCCTCGCCATTGTCTTCTCAGTGTTACAGCTCATCGGACCAGTAACAAACACGCGCAGGAAGTGTATTTCAGTGTATGCATATTCATTGTACGTGTTAACTGTAATACAGGTTAAAGGAAATACGTAGTGAAGTGGCATGATTACATGGAAACGTCAGTCCAGTAATATTATTGGTGGTATTACTATTATCATGATAATGCCATGTGTACATGTAACATATTATTCATGGACCTTACTAGTTCAGCATCAACTGGTACATGCATGATCAATGTGTGCATATTATATTATGTTGTTTGTTTCAATTAACTATGATTGTGGCTGTTTGAGATGGGAACATATACTAGGTTGAATACTCGTGCATAGTCCTAATGTACATTTTGTCAGCTGGTGGCCTACGTATATGCTACATAATGTCAATACTATGTGATGATATTGCAGATGATCATGGCGGACGCACTTACTGTTGTCAGTCTCCTCCCGTTTGGTATACACGTACTGGCAGGTGTGGCCAGCTGGTACAACTGCGGAAATATGGACGCCAAGGTATCGTTTACCAGTAAATGTCAATGATCCTAGATATAGTGCATGGTGTGCGCGTGTCAAGTTACTAGCATGGTATGCGCGTGTCATTTTACATGTACTAGCTTGATGTGTTGCGCTTTAGTACGATATTTCATTAAACCACTAGGCCAACATTAAACATATATTTGTTACCCCTCCCACTACCCGGGTCATATAGGTGTGGGTAGGTCGGTACCGTAGGGAAAATATTGTTTTATTCTAAATAATATTCTATTTTATGTTGTTTTTTTTGTGATAGATAAATACACCTTATACCATTTCTATTTGCCAAAACTCTGTATTATTAAAGGTTACATATGGGATCTATGTATTATCATGAGCCAATATACCGACCAATTTGGTCACGAGTGGGTAAATGAAAATAAATCTACTACGTTTCCTACCCAAAGACCCAAAATTTATTTTATTTCTGATAATTCTGGTGGGTAGGCAGCGGGAGGGGAAGCAATTAAAATATTATATATGGCCCTAACGATCCAAGTTGAAGAGTGCCTGGTGTACGCGGTCATAGTTCTAGCATGGTGTTTTGAGTGTAAAAGTTTTGCTTCCGTGTGGTCATTGGTATCATGTCGTCACCTTGTTATCTATTTAGTAGATCAAAATATTGATTGACTACAAATGACCATATTCCCCAGTCGCGTATACGTTGTGACCAGTTATCGACTCATCTTGCCAAAATAATGGTGTTTTTTTATTTTGGAAATACATGTAATGTGTTTTCTCCTCTTACTTTGTCACCCATATCATTTATACCATTCACCTAGCTACGCGATGACCGAATACACAAAATTCTGTAGCATGAATTGATGCCAATAAAAATCAGACTCGACTTACACACGGTAGGTTCTCGGCAAGCCTCAGAATTCCTACACGTTTCCTCGTATTATCTGATAGTGTATACTGTTGTCGTTATTTTAGGGTTTGTGAATTGTTTTGCTACATTGTTTGAACCAAGATTATTTTTCATCTCTAGACCACATACATTACAACACATCTGTGGTTTGTCGCATTTTATTCTATAAGCCATATGGCCGCCATATTGAAATTCAAAATGGCCACCATTGACATTTCGAGGTCAGTCATTATATGTGGTTATTATGGACAAGAAATATTGGCAGAATTAGTTCAATACATTGGCCGCCATTTTAAAATTGGAAATCCAGTATTTATTATACATTTTTGAATTTCGTGGTCCTTCTGGTTATACTCGTATTTCTTTAAACACAGTCAGCCGAGATTATTTCTAACTGGTATTGTGCTACGAGTAATCGTTATCTTCAAAATGGCCACCGAAACTAAGTGTGTTATGTACATCGCCACATCAAAGATTTGTTACATATTCTAGTATTTCTGTAGCTGTAGTTATGTTCTTTCAAATGATATTGTGATTGGAACGTGTGCATCTGCTTGAAAATATATCTATATACAACATATAACAAAACTGAAGTTGGTTCCATTTTTAAGAGCCGCATGGCCGCCATTGAAATTAATTCATATTTAACGTCAACTTTATGTGGTGTTTTTATTTATTATTTATTATGAATAAGAAATATTGGCATAATTATTTCAGTATATTTTAAAATGACGGTCATATTATTTTTAAAATGGCCGCCATTTAAAGTTGACAATCTAATATTTATTATACATGTTTAATGCAGTGGTGATATTTTTGTATGTTTCTTCTGCTTATACTCGTAATACAATGAACACAAAATGTTGAGATTATTGCCAACTAGTACTGTGGTACCAGACACCATTATCTTCAAAATGGCCGCTGGAAATAAGTGTGTCACATACAGTGCCATTTCAAGGACTTACATCTATTACGTATTGTTGCATTACGTATTTACATGTATCACGTATCACGTATTGTTGTGGCTTACAGTTAAGTTTCTACAAATGATATTTTGGTTAGCACGTGTGTTTTCCTTTAAAATAAGAATACAATATGGCAAAACATCCATTGTATCCAATAAAGTGTATATTATGGTATTGTATATTGCATTGTAAAGGTAAATACTCCTATTCTCCATTGCTTCACGAGACAAGAGCTCCGCGGAGCAAAATTTCCCGCTTAGCGCAGTTTGATAGTACATAAGGAGCTTGTAATAACCTTGGGGTTAGTGAGCAACATGGGCTTTCTGTAGAATGATGTGGGATGTTGTTACAATTGCATGTATGGAATATTAAAGCATGAACTGAGCGTTAATTTTCCAAACACGGAAATTCTAAGTAAGTGACCTTGACCTTTGCATGTTTAGCGGGCACCATGGGCTTTCTGTAGAATGATGGGCTTTCTGTAGAAAGAATGATGCGGGATGTTGTTACAAATGCATGTATGGAATATTAAAGCATAAACTGAACATTAATTTCTAAGCCAGTGACCTTGACCTTTGGGGTTAGCGGGCACCATGGGCTTTCCGTAGAATGATGCGGGATGTTGTTACAAATGCATATATGGAATATTAAAGCATAAACTGAGCGTTAACTTTTCCAAACACGGAAGTTTCTAATTCAGTGACCTTGACCTTTGGGGTTAGCGGGCACCATGGGCTTTCTGTAAAATGATGCGGGATGTTGTTACAAATGCATTTATGGCATATGAAAGCATAAACTGAGCGTTAAAACTGAGCGTCAACTTTTCCAAACACGGACATTTCTAAGTCAGCGACCTTGACCTTTGGGGTTTGGGGGGGGTTTGCGGGCACCATGGGCTTTCTGTAGAATGATGCGGGATGTTGTTACAAATGCATGTATGGAATATTAAAGCATAAACTGAGAGTTAACTTTTGCAAACACGGAAATTTCTAATTCAGTGACCTTGACCTTTGGGGTTAGCGGGCACCATGAGCTTTCTGTAGAATGATGCGGGATGTTGTTACAAATGCATGTATGGAATATTAAAGCATAAACTGAGCGTTAACTTTTCCAAACATGGAAATTTCTAAGTCAGTGACCTTGACCTTTGGGGTTAGCGGGCACCATGGGCTTTCTGTAGAATGATGCGGGATGTTGTTACAAACGCATGTATGGAATATTAAAGCATAAACTGAGTGTTAACTTTTCCAAACACGAAAATTTCTCTAAGTCAGTGACTTTGACCTTTGGCGTTAGCGGGCATCATGGGCTTTCTGTAGAATGATGCGGGATGTTGTTACAAATGCATATATGGAATATTAAAGCATAAACTGAGGGTTAACTTTTCCAAACACGGAAATTTCTAAGTCAGCGACCTTGACCTTTGGGGTTTGCGGGCACCATGGGCTTTCTGTAGAATGATGCGGGATGTTGTTAAAAATGCATGTATGGAATATTAAAGCATAAACTGAGCGTTAACTTTTCCAAACACGAAAATTTCTCTTAAGTCAGTGACGTTGACATTTGGCGTTAGCGGGCATCATGGACTTTCTGTAGAATGATGCGGGATGTTGTTACAAATGCATGTATGGAATATTAAACCATAAACTGAGCGTTAACTTTTCCAAACACGGACATTTCTAAGTCAGCTACCTTGACCTTTGGGGTTTGCGGGCACCATGAGCTTTCTGTAGAATGATGCGGGATGTTGTTACAAATGCATATATGGAATATTAAAGCATAAACTGAGCGTTAATTTGTCCAAACACGGAAATTTCTAAGTCAGTGACCTTGACCTTTGGGGTTAGCGGGCAACATGGGCTTTCTGTAGAATGATGCGGGATGTTGTTACAAATGCATGTATGGAATATCAAAGCATAAACTGATCGTTAACTTTTCCAAACACGGAAATGTCTAAGTCAGCGACCTTGACCTTTGGGGTTAGCGGGCACCATGGGCTTTCTGTAGAATTATGCGGGATGTTGTTACAAATGCATGTACGGAATATTAAAGCATAAACTGAGGGTTAACTTTTCCAAACACGTAAATTTCTAAGTCAGTGACCTTGACCTTTGGGGTTAGCGGGCAACATGGGCTTTCTGTAGAATGATGCGGGATGTTGTTACAAATGCATGTATGGAATATCAAAGCATAAACTGAGCGTTAACTTTTCCAAACACGTAAATTTCTAAGTCAGCGACCTTGACCTTTGGGGTTTGCGGACACCATGGGCTTTCTGTAGAATGATGCGGGATGTTGTTACAAATGCATGTATGGAATATTAAAGCATAAACTGAGCGTTAACTTTTGCAAACACGGAAATTTCTAATTCAGTGACCTTGACCTTTGTGGTTAGCGGGCACCATGAGCTTTCTGTAGAATGATGCGGGATGTTGTTACAAATGCATGTATGGAATATTAAAGCATAAACTGAGCGTTAACTTTTCCAAACATGGAAATTTCTAAGTCAGTGACCTTGACCTTTGGGGTTAGCAGGCACCATGGGCTTTCTGTAGAATGATGCGGGATGTTGCTACAAATGCATGTATGGAATATTAAAGCATAAACCGAGTGTTAACTTTTCCAAACACGAAAATTTCTCTTAAGTCGGTGACTGACCTTTGGCATTAGCGGGCATCATGGGCTTTCTGTAGAATGATGCGGGATGTCGTTACAAATGCATGTATGGAATATTAAAGCATAAACTGAGCGTTAACTTTTCCAAACACGGAAATTTCTAATTCAGTGACCTTGACCTTTGGGGTTAGCGGGCACCATGGGCTTTCTGTAGAATGATGCGGGATGTTGTTACAAATGCATGTATGGAATATTAAAGCATAAACTGAGCGTTAACTTTTCCAAACACGGAAATTTCTAAGTCAGCGACCTTGTCCTTTGGGGTTAGCGGGCACCATGGGCTTTCAGTAGAATGATGCGGGATGTTGTTACAAATGCATGTATGGAATATTAAAGCATTCCATTGAGGGAAACAGAAGTTACAATGAATTAACCTGAGCATTAAGTTTTAGAAACGGAGCTAAACGCAAAAACTTAATGTTGAATGCATGTGAAAAGTAGGTCAATGAACCATGAAAACTAGGTCAATGTCACATGGGATCCCTGTGTGTGAGATGGTTACACCACAGTGTTGATGTATACCGAAGCATTCCATCAAGGGAAACAGAAGTTGTAATACATTAAACCGAGCGTCAACTTTTCCAAACACAGAAATTTCTAAGTCAGTGACCTTGACCTTTCGGGTTAGCGGGCACCATGGGATTTCTGTAGAATGATACGAGATGTTGTTACAAATGCATGTATGGAATATTAAAGCATTCCATTGAGGGATGGGATAAATGATGCTGGTGTGGCGAGGGCCTGGCACCAGATCAGGTTGTTCTAATTTCAGGACTGAATATATATTTTGATTGTAAATATTGAGTTCTGAAGTTGGGATTTACCCCCCTCGGAAGGTGGATACGGGACACGACCCCGTTGACCCGTCTGCGTGTAGACTTCCTGAGGCTTGTACCTCTATGTCAGAAAAGCGGACGTTAAACCCTATTCACTCACTCACTCCATTGAGGGAAACGGAAGTTACAATGAATTAACCTGAGCGTTAAGTTTTAGAAACAGAGCTAAACACAAAAACTTAACGTTGAATGCATGTGAAAAGTAGGTCAATGAACCATGAAAAGTAGGTGAAGGTCACATGGGCTCCCTCTGTGTGAGATGGTTACACCACAGTGTTGATGTATACCAAGTATGGAGGTCGTAGGAGTTATAGTTTTCTGGAAATTGAGCTAAGCGCAAAAACTTAACGTGAAATGTTGACGCCGCCGCCGACGGAAAAGCTATGCCTATGCAAAAATGTCTGTTACGGCGATATGATGCACCATCGGCAGCCTGTATGAACTGGCATTGCACTAGCAGACTGCAACTGGTCTCAACAGTTTGCTGTCTTTATGAAGTCCAACTTGGTCGCCAATGTATAGGTCTTTTAATTTTAAAGCTACTATGCTTTTATCATAGCGTTTCTTGCTCTGTTGCTGTTGATGACTGGATCTGATCTTGTCACAAATCGAAACATGTATTGGAAATACCTGCTCACAAGTGGTCAGCAAACTGGATAGAAGCTGTCCCATCAATAACTGTGAAGGTGACCATTCCGTGCCGGTTATGGGAGTTTCGATATTCCAGTATACCAAAATATAGGTCTTGTACATACACCTTTTGTTTTTATGAAACTGTGTTTCACAATGATTACTGTTCACTCAGCTAACCCACTGGACCTCGGCTACATAGAGCACGTGACATTAAGGAAACCCCATTATTTTGCAAAATCAGCAAATTTCTGGTAGGAAAATTGCAGACTTCATCTGACACATGTGTACTCGGTACACTATGCTTACTGTAAGTCCCTTTCAACTGTCCAATGGCCATTTCGGAGTTCATGCTGTGTTACCATCACTTCCTTTTCATTCCATGTGGACATGTTTGTAGCAACACTTTGTCATGGGTGGCCTGGTACATAGTGTGATATCTGAGTTTCTTTGGCATTTCAGTTTCTATCTTCAATTGAACATCTTCCTACCATTTTACCAGAACATAATATATTGCGCTCGTCTAAGACATGTCTGAATGCCCAGATGGCTATTTTACACGGCTTGCAACCTTTTGGACTCGAGAGGGGTCAGAATTATGTTTTTAAATCCCTTCAGTTTATCTCTGTAATCCCGTAAAGCCACTTTTTTGTCTGTGGGCATTGTGTTCTGAAATTGAGCTATCCCTTTAGACTCGTTTTTATAGCAGAATCATTTGTGCATCTTACTCAGTCAAGTTTGCAATTTCTTGCAACACATGATCACTGACGGGTAAGTTTGCGAATACTACATGCACCTGTGAATTCATACCCTTAATAAAGTTACAATATATGTATCAGTGATTCTATATTAATATTTTATGTACATCTTGGTGCTGTTTTTCTAGTTTCGAGGTAGAACCAATAATTCATTAAACTGTTTTGTTACATTTATAATAGTATAGCCAATTGTTCTCGTCATTTTATATATTTTATTTCCACTTCAGGGGACCAGGGGTCTCAGAAATGTCATTTCCGTTACGTAAATTTACATGACGTAAATATAGCTTTACATTTGCACTTTTTTCTTTTCAACGGCATAAAACATAAAACTGAAGGGGCATCTATTAAGACAAGTGTCAATAATATGGTAAGCTAATTGTATTAGTTTGAAACAGAACAATTTAGTAGCAAGTCGTGGAATTTCTCATTTATGGTAAACCAACAACATGTACCGGTATTTAATACGAATCAGTAAAGTTAAACAAAACAAAATAGCTTGGCATGTAACAGAATGCCGTGTTTTACCACATGTACCAAACATCGTTATAAAGCTACTTTTAATTAATAGCACAGCCTCCAAAAATATGGGCGTAACGGAAATGATTTATGTAACGGTAATGACAAAACGTAACGGTAATGACTCTCCATTTATTTAAAATATTAATACAGCATATATATAGCAAACATATTTATACTTTGCATATGCTGTACAATATAACTTCAAGTTAATGTTTACTTTTAATGTGATTGCCAATAGAAACCCACACTCCTCGAAGCTGTGTCTGTTTTTTGTTGTTCCAGAGCTTTTACTAATTAAATCCTGATATATAAATGTTGTAGGTCTCAATAAATGTGTCATTGCTGACCGACAACTGATGGGACATGGTTTATATCTAATTGACGCATGAACTGACTGGTTAGTATGGTAATTTATCATTGCCGTTACACGTTCGTCATTACCATTACACAATTTCGTAACGGAAATGACCGTAACGTTAATTATTTTTCTTTAAAAACTCCCATTTTTCACCCCTCTATATACAACGCATCATGAAGGTAGAATATGCAAATACAACGTTGTAAGTGTGTCTATCCACCCATTTTGGTTTCAGCCGACCTACATACATATGGACTTGCATAAACCCTGAACGGTAATGATGCATGTAATGTGTAACCTTACAATTATGAATACAGACCGGCCTCGATCTCGGCAATGACTTAAGTTGTGTTACCACCGTGTTTATTTATAAATTGCGCGCATAAACAGTTTTCATTGCATTAGTAACTGAGAGTAGGAAAGGGAGGTTACTCTGATTTTACATTTTTTGTTCAGAGTAACGGTAATGATTCGATTTCTCGGGACATATACCAGTGATTCTATATTTTATGTACATCTGGTGTCCCAAGTGTAATTTACTGACAAATCACACAATTTATAAGGAAATTTTTATTTTTTTCAGTAAAGAAACTATGTATAATACCAATCCATTAAGAAAACGGTATTTACAATTCTTGTTATGTGTGTTTAGTTATTATTTTCTGTTGTTGGCATACGTGTGGTGCACCAAATGGGCATGTCCTGATCATCAATCAGCACAGTTCACAAGCCCGTAATTCTCAAATCTTGTCCATTTGTACTTTACTATACATTGCATCTGAATTAAAATAGTTTAACATTGACATTAAACTTATTCTGCAATAATTTTGCCTTTTGTTGTAAAAAATACTGACGTTAATGTATCTGTTTCGCGAAATCGAATCATTACCGTTACGCTGAACAAAAATGTAAAATCAGAGTAACCTCCCTTTCCTACTCTCAGCTACTAATGCAATGAACACTGTTTATGGGCGCCCGATTTATAAATAAACATGGTGGTAACACAACTTAAGTCATTGCCAAGAACAAGGCCGGTTTGTATTCGGAATTTTAAGGTTACACATTACATGCATCATTACCTTCATGATGCGTTGTATACAGAGGGGTGAACAATGGGAGTTTTTAAAGAAAACTCATTACCGTTACGGTCATTTCCGTTACAAAATTGTGTAACGGTAATGACGATCGTGTAACGGCAATGATAAATTACCATACTAACAAGTCAGTTCATGCGTCAATTAGATATAAACCAGGTCCCATCAGTTGTCGGTCAGTAATGGCACATTTATTCAGACCTACAACATTTATATATCAGGATTGAATTAGTAAAAGCTCTGAAACAACAAAAAACAGACACAGGTTCAAGGAGTGTGGGTTTCTATAGGCAATCACATTAAAAGTAAACACTAACTTGAAGTTATATTGTACAGCATATTCAAAGTATAAATATGTTTGTTATATAATTATGCTGTATTAGTGTCTTAAATAAATGGAGAGTCATTACCGTTACATTTTGTCATTACCGTTACATAATCATTTCCGTTATGCCCATATTTTTGGAGGCTGTGCTATTAATTAAATATAGCTTTATAATGATGTTTGGTACATGTGGTAAAACATGGCATTCTGTTACATGCCAAGCTATTTTGTTTTGCTTAACTTTACTGATTCATATTAAATACATGTTGTTGGGTTACCATAAATGAGAAATTCCACGACTTGCTACTAAATTTCTCTGTTTCAAACTAATACAATTAGCTTACCATATTCTTCACACTTTTCTAAATAGATGCCTCTTGAGTTTTATGCCGTTGAAAAGAAAAAAATGTAAATGTAAAGCCATATTTACGTCATGTAAATGTACGTAACGGAAATAACATTTCTGAGACCCCTGGTCCCTTGAAGTGGAAATAAAATATATAAAATGACGAGAACAATTGGCTATACTATTATAAATGTAACACCTGGACTGTCACCCAATGGAATAAACACAGTTCAATGAATTATTGGTTCTACATCGAAACTAGAACAAGAGTGCGGCAAGTCACAAAATACACCTGTCGAATGTGGGCCAGACAGCGAAGATGCAGAAATGTGAAGCTGTCACCAAGGCAAGAAACGTTAATGAGAATTTGAAAGTCTATAGCATTATTTCTTCATCTCGTTGTACTGAACATGTATACTAATTTAGGCAGAGATAGAAAAGTAGTGTAAAGTAGAAATGATAGGGAATTGGATACAATTATGTAGAAAAAATGGCTAAGTTAAAAAGGTGATATTTTTGTTAAAAAATATTTTTTCGGCATAAAAATACCAAGGTGCACATGTTCAATATGTGTAGAAGACGTGTGTATAGTTTCAGAATAATCGACTGAACAGTTTCGGAGGAGTTGTGTACACAAACTCTGTATTGTACATAGAATTGCATAGAAAAATGTAGAAAAAATGGCTAAGTTAAAAAGGCGATATTTTTGTTAAAAAATATTTTTTTGGCATAAAAATACCAAGGTGCACATCTTCAATATGTGTAGAAGACGTGTGTATAGTTTCAGAACGATCGACTGAACTGTTTCGGAGGAGTTGTGTACACAAACTCTGTACCGTATATAGAATTGTATAGGAAAATGTAGAAAAAATGGCTAAGTTAAAAAGGTGATATTTTTGTTAAAAAATATTTTTTCAGCATAAAAACACCAAGGTGCACATCTTCAATATGTGTAGAAGACGTGTGTATAGTTTCAGAACGATCTACTGAACGGTTTCGGAAGAGTTGTGTACACAAACTCTGTACCATATATAGAATTGTATAGAAAAATGTAGAAAAAATGGCTAAGTTAAAAAGGTGATATTTTTGTTAAAAAATATTTTTTCGCCATAAAAACACCAAGGTGCACATCTTCAATATGTGTTGAAGACGTGTGCATAGTTTCAGATCGATCGACTGAAAGGTTTCGGAGGAGTTGTGTACATAAACTCTGTACCGTATATAGAAATGTATAGAAACGGTTTCGGAGCAATTGTGTACACGAACTATGCGCTTTTTCTTCAGCCGCCTGCCCGCCGCCCGCCCGCCGTGCCGTAAAACATAATACGTACCGTTTTTTAAAAACGGTCGTATAAAAACGGCACCAATATGTACATAAAATATAGAATCACTGATACATTAACGTCAGTATTTTTCACAACAAAAGGCAAGTTTAATGTAAATGTTAAACTATTTTAATTCAGATGCAATGTACATGTATAGTAAAGTACAAATGGACCAGATTTGAGAATTACGTGCTTGTAAACTGTGCTGATTGATGACCGGGACATGCCCATTTGGTGCACCACACGTATGCCAACAACAGAAAATAATAACTAAACACACATAACAAGAATTGTAAATACTGTTTTCTTAATGGATTGGTATTATACATAGTTTTTTTACTGAAAAAAATAATAATTTTCCTTATAAATTGTGTGATTTGTCAGTAAATTACACCGGAACACCAGTAGCCCATTTCATCAACATTGCAAAGTATACTTTCCTAGCAAAGTATACTTTGAGGGAGAAATTTTAAATTTTAGGATAAATTTATTAATTTTTATTATACTGAATTTATTACATTATCACAGCCAATTTGGCTGTGTGATAATGTAATAAATTCAGTATAATAATTCTGCATACTTTTAATCATGAAATATATGCAGTTGTTAGTTCTATATGAAATAATGCATTTCGAGAAAAATAAATGATTACTCCCTCAAAGTATACTTTGCTAGTAAAGTATACTTTGCAATGTTGATGAAATGGGCTACTGGTGTACATAAAATATAGAATCACTGGTCTATTACTGACTCGTGGGATAGCATTAGCGTATCAGTAACTAGTAGGTTTTTGCCAGAAATGTGTTTGAGCGACATGCCATATTGCTTCAGCAGCAGTAAAATATCATCATACAGACATGTATTCTGTGACGACATGAATAGAGTATTTATTTAATGGATATGAGAGGCAAGTGGTCTTACTCCACTTGAACAGTCAGTCTGTACACATACCGAAACCGTTTTCGGCCAAATAACATGCCTCATTATTCATGTTCAATCATAGCATGTTAGTTTTCTGCGGGAATCAATGATTTGGAAGCATTAGCCATTGGATTGCCTTTGTGGCACACCATAATGCAGTGTCTCTGGCTTTGTCAAGTCATAATATGATAATTTCAACAAGTGAAACGCAATTTGGACCATCAAGTCACTGATCACTTATATTGACACAGGAGTTGTGATCTCTTAAGACCATATGGTAATCGTAAATAATGATAATGACCATGGAACTAATAACTTCCTTTCAAACGTGACCATTTTTCTACAGTTTCCTGCATACAATTCTGTATTATGTTTAGAGTGTATTCAACCTCTCCAACAGTGTTTTGGCAATCAATCTGACATTTTACTCACGTCGTCTACACATACTGAACATGTGCACATGGCATTTTAATGCCGAAAAGTCATTTAATCACATAACTACTGCCTTTTCGACAGTTCTTCTACACTTTCCTGCATACAAATTTGTATAGGGTATGTATTTTACGCAAGCAACTCCTTTCACCGCATTTTGAGTGTGATTGTGCCAGCACTGCCTTCAGGAACACTAACAAGATGGAGACTAATGCAGATGGTGATGAAACTGCTTGAAAGCACTGTATCCATAATTAAGAAAATTCCTGCATACACACAGTTGCCATTTTGAAATCTAACATGTTTGTCATAAACAGTGACTTGAAATTGACTCTAGTCATATATAATTTACTTTCAATACTGATTAGTCAGGAGAAAAATCAGTCCAAATGGTTTGTGCATGATTATATCAGTTTGTTTGTTTGTTTATTGGTGTTTAACGGCCTATCAACAGCTACGGTCATGTAAGGCCGGGCAAACAGGTTCGATCCAGTTTTAACTAATTATATCAGAATTATATGATTTTCACGGCAGCCATTTTGAAAATTAGAATAAAATAGGAACAACTCAAGTTTTCTTTGATGATACAAAGAGCGTTTGTTCCAAGAGTGAGTGAGTGAGTGAATAGGGTTTAACGTCCGCTTTTCTGACATAGAGGTACAAGCCTCAGGGAGTCTACACGCAGACGGGTCAACGGGGTCGAGTCCCATATCCACCTGTCCAAGGGGGGTAAATCCCAACTTCAGAACTCAATATTTACAATCAAAATATATATTCAGTCCTGAAATTAGAACAACCTGATCTGGTGCCAGGCCCTCGCCACACCAGCATCATTTATCCCATCCCCTAAAAGTAATAGGATTAGCGCTAATCTTACTTTTATATATGGGGCATAGCCCGACTCAACTCTCACATACAAGAAAGCCAAAAAATGTACATGAGGGCCAAATCCGTATAGTGGGTTCCGGAAAGTATGAACCCAATCGTTAAGCCAGTTTAGTCGCCTTTTACGACAAGCAATGGCTACTGCAGCACTATTCTCAGGATCAACTCTCAGGATCAGTTGATCCCACCCCGGTGCCTGCACGGGGCTTTTGTTCCAAGAACGTTCCGAAAACAGTCAACACAACCTATCTCTAAATACACTTTACTAAAGACAGTACATAGTAAAGACAAAAGAAATATTATTTACATAGAGGGCAGGCCATTTTGAAAACAAAATGTCCGCCATACCAGTTACCAGAAAAAGTGGAACCAACCCCAATTGTATTACTTTAAGTAGGTAGATGGCATAGCCGAAAAAAAAAAAACCTATCTGCATTATAAATGTAGATATGAATATTACAATATATTGTATACAATTTCACGGTGGCCATTTGTAAATCGAAAATGGCCGTCATGGGGGTTGCTAAAAGTGAAAATAACACTTGTTTTGTTCTTTGTGGTCAAAAGATGATTATCACCAAAAAACGAATCAATCTTCTACATGTATTAGAAGTGTATATATAAGGAATACAGCATTTCAGGGCAGCCATTTTGAAATCTAAGATGGCGGCCAAAGGAATTGTCGAACAAAAATGGAACCAACCCCAGTTTTGTTCTCCGTGGTCTAAAGATGACAAAAAACATTGGTTACAAGAATGTAGCAAAAAAATATGCTAAACTACATAACAATATACACCATAAACTTGATAACGGTTATGTGCATTCTCTTGTTTCAGATGGATACAGCTGAATGGTGGATGCAGACCTGCACAAACTGTGTCTCCATTGCCCCGATTAGCGGCACATTGCAGCCAATATTCGCCATGCTGCATACCCTACTGGCGATTGCTGCAGGGCTGTTTCATTTCGCAGGGTCGGTCAATGTCAGAAGAATGGCTGCCAAAATACTCTTCGGTTTCTTTATTGTTACAATGGCGAGACACGTTTTGAATTACGATTGGCCGGAGGTGATTGGTTATTTGTACATGAATATAGCAGTGTTTGTAGTACTTGTTTTCTCCACTGAAAGACTGGAGAGAAAATCCCGGAGCCTGTAAAAGCAGGCGGCAAATTTGTAGAAAATGTCATAAAATGCTTGTAGTAAAAAGATAAGACAATATTTAAAATTAAGTAGCAACTTATATATACTAGGTACAAAAAGCAATGCACAAGGGCAATACATACAATGCATATGATGCAGAGTATACACTAGCGTTAGTATTCGTATATACTGTTAAAACACCGGTTATCAGACTATTAGGGTTGAGACTTTCCCCAGGTATATGGTATATGTTGGATGATCAGTGATGATGCTTCATGAACCATAAACTCACCATCCCAACGTTGGAATGGTGAGATTGCGACTCATTTAGCATCGTGCAACATTACATAGTAGGTTTTAGTAACTGGAAACAAGGAACTGGATTCATGGTGGACATGCATCACGCGTTGACTATGTAGGGATCTGTCGTAAACTATTGCTGTCTTGTCCAGATACTCCAGTACAATTCAAAACGAATGCTATATTCTCCCACCGTCGAAAATGGGGATGGTGAGTTACCTGCAAAATCTGAAATTGGAAATCTTGTGACATTTCGCCGTAAGCGTTGTCCTAGGTGTCAACACTCTAGGACGTATCCTAAAATCTGGTATATCTCCCGATATGTAGGTCCGATATTTACTAACCTTCAATAGCTTCCTCACAGTGCTAATGACCACCCAGTGCCACTTGGATGAACTTGATCATCGTGGTTGAGGCATGTTAACATAATGCAGACGTGTTTATGTTGCGCCATTACACTGGCGGAACATCAGCAAAATAGTGCGTATCTGGTCAATTCAAGATACATACTCTTTCATAGTTTATTATCAGCCAGCGTATATTCAGTCATAGCGAGTTACCTGATAAAATAGTTTTCCTACAATAAGCGATATGACAATATGATAATCGAAGACAATTTGGTGAACAAGTTTGATACATACATGTAGCACTATCAACAGACCAGTTTCAACGTTTGTATATGTATACTTGTAGTGTGAACATGTACCCACAACTAATACAGAATACCAGGTTTGAATATTTTGATATTCAGTAGCCAATTTCACCAAAATTGCTAACTATACTTCTATTTCAAGCAAAGCCAACTATATTTATTACATTAGCACAGCCATTTTGGCTGTGCTAATGTAATAAATATAGTTTAATAATTCTGCATGATTTTAATCATCAAATATAAGCAGTCGTTAGTTCTATACGAAATAATGTGTTTTAGTAAAAAACTAAAAATAAATAATTACTCCCTCAAAGTTGACTTTATAGCTAGATAAGTAAACTTAGCAATTTTGGTGAAATCGGCGACTGGCCTCCCATTTCCGAACCGACTCATACACTAGAAACGACACCAGCCATAAAATGGTAAACAATGGTAATGCTGATTTCAATGAAAAGAATGCAGGACTAGTTAACCCTTTTAACACTACAGACCTCTAATAGCGACACGCCATGGGATTTTGTACTCACAAAAATTTTGTCCGCTTTTGATAGTATTTATGAAAAATATTGCATATTTAATGAAATTACGCAGATGTACGAAAGTACAAAATCGCATGTCGTGTCTGTAATAGTGGTGTTTGCAGACAATGTAGATGCAGATGAGCCCAGCAAACCAGCCGCCAAGAATTATCAGCGAGGGGATAATGATGTGTACAAGTATAATACAGACAAAATAATTTACAAACAAATATTTTATGTACATACACAACTCAAACGAAAGACAACAATTACATGTACAAGTACATACCATGTTCAAACAATGTACACACAAGAATTCCGTGGAATCAAATGTCTCGCCTTGTCCCGCCGCCTTGACCTCGAGCCTGGGCCAAAAAGCAATTTTCACTGGCCCGAACATATACAATTATTGACTAGTGAGCCATAGAATGTCAGATTATATTCTATGGCTCGCTAGTCAATAATTGTTCTAGTATATGATAATAGTCGGTATATAGCACTTACGACCTTATGCTACTAGACAACAAGAAACGAGGCAAAGCCACGAAAGCCAGGTTTTTTCCAAGCATGGACACTTGGATAACATAATTATACCCACTTTTTGTAGACTAGATGGCCGTGGCCTGCATGTCGCGCCTTGGGGCGAGGCATAGACACTAAAAAAATAGATATAGTAGATGGAAAAACTTTAACGAAAAAACTTTAACCGGACGGACGGACGGACGGACGGACGGACGGACGGACGTATGCCAAAATGCCGACGATATCGCGCTTTCCGCAAGCGGGTGCGACAATGATGATAAACACCCATGTGAAGTATCAAGGTAATGGGTGAAGCAGTTGCAGAGATATAGTACACGAAAAATTTTTTAACAAATAAATTCAAAGTAATTTGACCTTGACATTGCGCACAGGGGCCGCATGGTTGGGGGTTAGAATGAAAATATGGACGATGATAAACACCCATGTGAAGTTTCAAGGTAATGGGCGAAGCAGTTGCAGAGATATAGTATAACAAAAAAGTTTTAACCAAAATATTTAACCGGACGTACGTTAAAAAGTTAACGTTGAAAATGGCTAAGTCAATTACGTAGAAATAATAGGTGAAGGTAAAAAAATGGTCACATGTTGGATAGTTGTATGTGGTAGGCACCCCTTGGTTATGAAGCTGTGAAAGTTTGGTGGTCCTAGGTGGTACAGTACCAAAGACATGGACTTAAACACGAAGTTAACATTGTAAACGCGAAAACTTAACATTGAAAATGGCTAAGTCGACTGCGCGGGCGAGACAAAAACCATTATGCAAATACACTTGGTGATTTTGTCACAAAATCATTCTAGTTTGTTTGGTTAATGTTTAACGGCCTATCAACAGCTAAGGTCGTTTAAGGCCGGGTCAACGGTATTTAACCTGCTGCATTGGGGGGAATTCATGAACCTGCTACAAATTTTCCATTTATAACAAAGTCTATTTTCCCTGGAAATGGCTTTGCGAAAATGCCCATTGCTACACATCTTCCATAACAAAGTCTATTTTCTCTGCAACTCTCTTACAACCGGTCGTCGAGAAAATACCCACACCTTCTGGGTAATACTGCAATTCATCAGCAATCTCTTGTACCTTCGTCTCGGATATAGAATCGCCACTTCTATAGTACCGCTTGGTGACCAGTCCATCCCTAATACACTGTTTGACATGCTTGCGTTCCAGTGGCAGGAAGGGGATAAAGGCAGTGATAAGATTCTTTGTGATCAGCTCACTGTGCCAGAGCCCGCCTAAAATAAAATGAGACATGCCATGTGATTTTGTACCTTAGAACATGTGTGATATCTCGTGAAAAATATTTACAAAATGTACAATATTTTCTGTAAATTACATGTACATCAAAATTTGACGAAATTTTCATAGCTATTTGCTATGAAAATTGTGTCATCTTCCGACGTCATTTACATGCTCTTAGGTACAAAATAACATGGCTGTTCTCAAATATTACGGATGAATTTATTTGGTTGATTGATATTTCAGGGTATTGCACAATATGGAAAAGTGTATTAAAGCGACAGTATCTCAGACGGTATATCGGAAGATTCATTACAAAAACAGCAGAGATGTATCAATGACTATTCTATGAATAGTGGCAACTTGTCCTTGGTCACAAACATGTGCTTGTTGCATAGACATTTCAGATTTCAATGTCATATACAGCAAGTCGAGGAAATTCTGTTCTAAATTATAGCTCGTCAGCTATCAGGAAATACACATGAGTAATGACATACCAGTACATGTGATACGGAGCTTTATGATTCATACCGTATTATTATAACCGTAAATATTCGGGCACAATTCGGTTTGGAAGGGGTTCCCGAAAGAAATGATATCCAAATACATTGTTATTGCAATTAGACCACTACTGCCATACTTAGAACCCTAAATATTGTCACGCTCACTGTTGTTGGGGAAACCATATATTTGTATATGTTTCCCCATATAAATGGTGTCTGAATATTTAGGGATATTATGGTAGTTACCATTGACTACCAGTTTCCTGAATACATGGAAGAATGACAAACCCGCCTAAAACTCCTTTATAGCGAAATAACCGAATTTAACAATACGATGACAATGTAATCGCTGACATGGTTGATGACGTAATATCCAGTGGAAAAATGTTTGGCATGTGACAAATGTCATCTACTAATCGCGAGCACATCTATGGGAATATAAATCTGATATTTAGCAAAACTCACGTTCGCAACGCTAATAGTTAAATGCTTTTTTAAAAACTATTTTGCTCATATACATGTATCAATCACATTTGAGACCCAGGGTCAATTTATCAAAAATCATATTACACTAGCGTAATAAATATGCAAATTAGCTCGCTAAAGAAAACATGTTTAGTGACCAGTACAACTTGGAAACAATAAATGTGGCTGTGACTGGAGAAATGGAGCTTACGGGATTTGTGGCCAGTGTAGTTACTGATCAAACTAGAAATGGACGCTTGTCGACAAGCGCATGTGTATCCCCCTCCCCAGATACACAAGTAGTTTGAAAAAAGGGTGTTCGAGTTATGCTCCGGAGACAAAATCAGTGACGGAAAAACAAAGGGAGATAACTAAAAAATTAGTGATGCAAGAGTTGTCATTCTTGCGTGACACACCTTTAGCGTTGTGGTCTATGCATGTGTGCAGTTTCATGAAAATATTCCAAAGGGTGTTCGAGTTATGCTCCAAACACGAAATCAGTGCACGAAACAACAAAGGGAGATAACTAAGAAATTAACGACCCAAGGGTTGTCATTCTTACGTGCGACACACCTTTGGGTTGTCTTCTATGCATGTGTGAAGTTTAATAAACTAGAAAATGTGTTCATAGAACACGGATGTCCCACATATCGCTTTGATAATAAATGAGGCCAAATTCCAAGTCAAAATTTTCTTTTATCGGAGCGTTAAAGTTTTTGAAGCACCAAGTATGTGACCTTGACCCTGGGCTTGGCGGGGGCAGGACGAACGTGGATTTGGCACACGGCGGTAGAGGACCATTAGAGCAATGCATATATGAAATATGAAGCTGATCCGTGAAAGAAAACAGAAATTATAAGATATTTACCTGAGCGTTAAAGTTTTTGAAGCACTAAGTATGTGATCTTAACCCTGGGCTTGGCGTGGTCAGGACGAACGTGGATTTGGCACAGGGTGGTAGAGGACCATTAGAGCAATGTGTATAAGAAATATGAAGGAGATCGGTCGAAAGATGAAGAAATTACGAGACATTTACCCGAGTGTTAACCCTACCCAATAAGATCCCCGTACGCTTACAACAAGTACCCATTCGTGTGTGCGGACGGACGGACAAGGGTAACACTAAATTCCCCCTCCACTATCGTGGTGGGGCATAAAAATATTCCAAAGGGTGTTCGAGTTATGCTCTGGATACAAAATCAGAGCACGAAACAACAAAGGGAGATAAGTAAACAAGAATTTGGCGGAATCAAATGACTCGCCTTGTCCCGCCTTGACCCGCCTTGACCCGCCTTGACCTCAGCCAGGGCCCGTTGACCTCGAGCCAGGAAAGCAATTTTCACTGGCCCGAACATATTATACAATTATTGACTAGTGAGCCATAGAATATCAGATTATATTCTATGGCTCACTAGTCAATAATTGTTTTATTATATGATAATAGTCTGTAAATAGCACTTACGACCTTATGCTACTAGACAAAAAATGAAAAAGAATTTGAAAAAAAAAATGGAAAAAAAAAGTTTAAAAGTTAAAAATAACTAGAAATGGACGCTTGTCGACAAGCGCATGTGTATCCCCCTCCCCAGATACACAAGTAGTTTGAAAAAAGGGTGTTCGAGTTATGCTCCGGAGACAAAATCAGTGACGGAAAAACAAAGGGAGATAACTAAAGAATTAGTGATGCAAGAGTTGTCATTCTTGCGGGACACACCTTTAGGGTCGTGGTCTATGCATGTGTGAAGTTTCATGAAAATATTCCAAAGGGTGTTCGAGTTATGCTCCAGACACGAAATCAGTGCACGAAACAACAAAGGGAGATAACTAAGAAATTAACGACGCAAGAGTTGTCATTCTTACGTGCGACACACCTTTGGGTCGTCTTCTATGCATGTGTGAAGTTTAATAAACTAGAAAATGTGTTCATAGAACACGGATGTCCCACATATCGCTTTGATAATAAATGAGGCCAAATTGCAAGTCAAAATTTTCTTTTACCTGAGCGTTAAAGTTTTTGAAGCACCAAGTATGTGACCTTGACCCTGGGATTGGTGGGGCAGGACGAACGTGGATTTGGCACAGGGCGGTAGAGGACCATTAGAGCAATGCGTATATGCGTGTTCGAGTTATGCTTTGGATACAAAATCAGAGCACGAAACAACAAAGGGAGATAAGTAAACAAGAATTCCGCGGAATCAGATGCCTCGCCTTGTCCCGCCTTGGCCTGGGCCCGAAAGCAATTTTCACTGGCCCGAACATATTATACAATTATTGACTAGTGAACCATAGAATATCAGATTATATTCTATGGCTCACTAGTCAATAATTGTTTTATTATATGATAATAGTCTGTATATAGCACTTACGACCTTATGCTACTAGACAAAAATTGAAAAAGAATTTGAAAAAGAAAATGAAAAAAAAAAATGGAAAAAGTTTAAAAATTAAAAATAATAATGCTTGCTACTGGAGCCCAGAATTTTTTTTTAATAGTCCTATATTTATCTACATATATCTGCACAGGTCCACATAATGCCACAATATTTTCAACACAGTTTACGGAAATGTAATATAATCATTTACCTGTATAAATTACCTGTAAGTAGTCAGTGGTCATTTGTTGCACATGCTAGCACATGTACAGGTGAATAGTCTGTATATAGCACTTACGACCTTCTGCTACTGGACAAAAATTGAAAAATAATTTGAAAAAAAAAAATGAAAAAAAAAAAATGGAAAAAAAAAGTTTAAAAATAATAATGCTTGCTACTGGAGCCCAGATTTTTTTTCCAGTCAAATTGAAAAATAATTTGAAAAAAAAAAATGAAAAAACAAAATGAAAAAAAAATAAATAAAAAAAATAAAAAATGACAAAAAAAAGTTTAAAAATAATAATGCTTGCTATTGGAGACCAGATTTTTTTTTAATATATCCTATATTTATCTCTACATATATCTGCAGAGGTCCACATAATGCCACAATATTTTCAACACAGTACCCAATGTAGTGATTTACCTGTATAAATTACCTGGTCAGCAGTGGTCAAGCATGGTCAAGCAGTGGACATCTGCACATGCTAGCCCATGCTTAGCACATGGTTCTCCCAGTTTCTATTTGTTCTCTCTACAGGTAAGGTGTACACACACGAGAAAAGGTATACAGAGCAGACGAGAAAACAGGTCTTCATGCATTATTGTCCAGTTTGTAGAGTGCGCAAAACAAAAAAGGGAGATAACTGAAAAATAAAAATTAGCTACGCAAGAGTTGTCTTCATTCTTGTGCGCGACACACCTCCGGGTCGTGGGTCTATGCATGTGTGAAGTTTCATGAAAATATTCCAAAGGGTGGTCGAGTTATGGTCAATCAGTGCGCGAAACAAAAAATGGAGATAACTAAAAAATTAGCTATGCAAGAGTTGTCATTCTTGTGCGCGACACACCTTCGGGTCGTGGTCTATGCATGTGTGAAGTTTCATGAAAATATTCGAAAGGGTGGTGGAGTTATGCTCCGGACACGAAATCAGTGCGAGAAACAAAAAAGCGAGATAACTCAAAAATTAGCTATGCAAGAGTTGTCATTCTTGTGCGCGACACACACCTTCGGATCGTGGTCTATGCATGTGTGAAGTTTCATGAAAATATTCCAAAGGGTGTTCGAGTTATGCCCTCCGACAAGAAGTATGCGGCGGACGCGTATGCGGACCGCGGACGCGGCGCGCTGTCAAATCCATAGTATCCCCCGACGGAGTCCGGGGGATACAATAATGCTTGCTACTGGAGCCCAGAATTTTTTTTTAATAGTCCTATATTTATCTACATATATCTGCACAGGTCCACATAATGCCACAATATTTTCAACACAGTTTACGGAAATGTAATATCCAATGTAGTAATTTACCTGTATAAATAAAGACTGGACATTTGCACATGCTAGCACATGCACAGGTGAATGGTTCTCCCCGTCTCTATTGTTCTCTCTACAGGTAAGGTGTACAGAGCACATGAGAAAAGGTGTACAGAGCAGACGAGAAAACGGGTCTTCATGCATTATTGTCCAGTTTGTAGAGTGCGCAAAACAAAAAAGGGAGATAACTGAAAAATTAGCTACGCAAGAGTTGTCATTCTTGTGCGCGACACACCTCCGGGTGTTGGTCTATGCATGTGTGAAGTTTCATGAAAATATTCCAAAGGGTGGTCGAGTTATGCTCCGGACAGGAAATCGGTGCGCGAAAACAAAAAAGGAAGATAACTAAAACATTAGCTATGCAAGAGTTCTCATTCTTGTGCACGACACACCTTCGGTTCGTGGTCTAATTGAATGTGTGAAGTTTCATAAAAATATTCCAAAGGGTGGTCGAGTTATGGTCAATCGGTGCGCGAAACAAAAAAGGGAGATAACTAAAAAATTAGCTATGCAAGAGTTGTCATTCTTGTGCGCGACACACCTTCGGGTCGTGGTCTATACATGTGTGAAGTTTCATGAAAATATTCCAAAGGGTGTTCGAGTTATGCTCCGGACAGGAAGTGTCTGCGGCGGACGCTGCCCGCTGTCAAATCCATAGTATCCCCCGACAGAGTCCGGG
Organism: Conchocele bisecta; assembly: GCA_029237695.1. Taxonomy (NCBI): domain Eukaryota; kingdom Metazoa; phylum Mollusca; class Bivalvia; order Lucinida; family Thyasiridae; genus Conchocele; species Conchocele bisecta. The sequence goes on from CM055274.1 coordinate 54,809,641, forward strand.
CTTACAATAACACATTCCTGTAGCCTGTTGATGATCTGCAATCCTTGTTAGACGAATGATGGGTGTTACATTGATGGAATAGTGAAGAGTGCAAATCCTGATCAGATTGTGCGGATGCACAGGCTAATCTGGATCGAAACTAGATCGCAAAACCCATAAGCCCCATTTCTCCAGTCACAGCCACAATTAACAAAGTAATCCGACTCTCAAGGGAAAAGGGAGACGGGACCACAGTTTAAAGTCTCATCAAACAAACCAGTGGGATGGAAATACTATGAAAGTATTTTTCACGCCTAGGGTGAGGATTGAACTTGACTACCTCAGGTATATAAGTAAAATGCCATATTCCCTAGGCCACCGTTCATCCCTGGGTGAGGATTGAACCATGTCCCCCAACTCTCAAGAGAATAAATTATTGTAGTTTATACACCAATATCAAGCAAACACCGGTGTGATTAACAGCAAATTTTAATGCACTCTATAAATATCACGCAATCTGATTGGCTGATGGTCATACATTACAGGTATATCATTGTTGATGAACGGTCGCAAATGATTTCAATATGTACTCCTACGCCTGTAGTAAAGGAGTGCATTAGAAATAGGTAAACCGCATTGTTATTTTGAAATTTGCGGCGTATATTAGAAAATGATAGGGTCGGAAAACATGTTAAATGGCTCCGTTAGCGCGTCCCATTAAACAGATTTTCCGACTTATCATTTTCTGATATACTCCGCAAATTTGAAAATTACAATACAGTTAACCCTATAGCGACAGACTCCTCTAAACTTACTCTCAGCATTGAGTGCGGGCAGGTGTATAACTTTCTCTAGCTGTTTCAATGTGAGTTTCTCTCTGTCTCCCCCACCATGCCACAGTTGTATTGCCTCCTGAGCAATGTCATTGCCAGCTGTGTTGCTGAAATACAAATGCAAAGTATGGTCCTGACTGGTGAAATGGGGCTTATGGCATTTCTGGTCAATCTAGATCTAGCACTTTAATGCCATCTGATATGGCTATATACTGTTTGTTAGAAGTGGGGCAGGTGATTTAGTCAATGAATGACAAACAGTGTAGTGGCTGATCCGACTACTCGGATGCTGGGGCTACCCTGGTCGCATAACCGATAAGCCACATTTCTCCAGTCACAACCATATACATGTATAAAGATGGTGTTATTTGGTATCAAGGCATATGCTTGTAAATCTGTGAGGGGAAGTACTCTGTTCTCATGATCAAAATCAGCAAGTTTGATTGGTTGCTCTCGGCCAATCGAACTGCCAGATTTCTAGCACAAATTTGGAGATTGATTGGGGGTTTAAGGTCTATTCAATAGCGAGGTCATATACAGACAAATTTGGAGAATGAACATGCTCAGAAAATTTAATAAGCACATGCTCATGTTTGCTATCAGGTTACTGCTAGTCTTTTGGCATACAATATTGTATTTATACATGAACATCATGTATATTGCATGAACATCATGTATATTGTTTGCAAGTTAGCCATGAAATTTGTTAATAAATGTACTTCTATACTATTTTTCTTATTTCACATTGAAAATATATGCCGTGACCATTCATTTGAACTGTCTCGGTCACAACATATGTGGCTGTGACTGGAGAAATGGGGCTTATGGGTTTTACGAACAGTGTAGATCCAGATCAGCCTATGCATTCGCACAGTCTAATCTGAATCTGCACTGTTCGCCATTCAATCAACACCTGTCATGCTTCTAACAAGCAATATAGATTTTTATCAGTATACAGGAGCGTGCTATTTCATCAAGAGCTACACTGGTCAGAAATGCCATAAGCCCCATTTCTCCAGTCACAGCCACATATACGTTTGAGGTGAAATAACAAATATATTTAAAATTATCCATCAGCAAAATATTGTATCCTCAGAAAGTGAGGTGCTAAAGCACTAGCATGTAGAGAAAACTCATGAGTGTTAACCTCTTTAATCTTTATTAATGTCACCAACTCTGACTAGTAAAGGAATATGGTTTAGAGCTCCAGTTAAGGTGCATAATTTGACCAACTTGGGGTGAAATTTTGTTATTTCTTCATCAAAAATGGCAAGTTGGGAGTGCTTTAGAATCGTCTCATTGAGACGATTCTAAAGCACTCCTAACTTGCCATTTTTGATTGAGAAATAAGAAATTTACCTCCAAATTACGCACCCTAACTGGAGCTCTGTGGTTCTTACTACTCTGAGCTTACCATGAGAAATATGACATACATGTATCACAATAGGGGCTCATCTATCCTAATTTAACATGGCGCCACGCCATGCTCGATATTGGTGGAGCCATAGCCCTTTTTGCCTATTGGTGAGGGAATAATTTATTACACACTTGCAAATTATGTGCACGGGTTTCGCTGTGAGAGAAAATCAGTAATCAACTCCTTACAAATAATACACAGTGAAGAGAACACCCATAATTGCGCGCCTGTTTTCTTGGAAACCACGAGCTACCATGCAAAATGTTTAATTTTTATTTATACAGTCGAAATAAAGTTATTTGAAAGTTTTGAAAGGGTCTGGACTAATCTAGAATGTTAATGTTATTGAACACATTCCAAACATGCACTCAAATATATCTGCTTCATAGAAACAGCTGCGTAATTTGGATTTCAAAAAGTTTACATGACGTCACACAACGTAACGTCAAAACGCGGGAAAACACGTCATTACATGTATATAACTATACATGCACACATCACAATTCATTGATTATAATCTCAAAAATTGAATAAATGTGCATATATATCCGATGTGGAAGTGTAATAAATATGATATTCCATCGTAGATGTTTGAATAGCGGAAATAATATACTCGTGTCGGTCGGCGTCCGTGCAAGAAACTTGTTCGCTACGCTCACTCGTTGCTTATGCGGAAGCCGACACACTCGTGTATTATTTCACGCTATTCAAAATGTACGATGGAATATATTTAATATGCAGCAAGTTTATCAGGCAAAGGCAAAATACCCTACTTGTAGAACATGGGTAGGTAGGTAGGTAAAAAAAAAAAATTCAATTGACAAAGAACATGGGAAATAGAATACCAGATGGCCGCGGCCCGCATGTCGAGCCCGCCAAGGCATTTGATGGTTTCAGATTGTATTTATTTGAAGTTTGAATTAAGGGTTGTGGAGATATAAGGTATGTAAAAGCTTTAACGCAAATTTTAAAGTCATTTTACCTTGATCTTGGGCATGTGGGCCGCATGGATGGGCTATAGAATTAAAATACAATGTATGGATTATAATAAAGAATTATTTGAAGTTTGAAGTAAATCGGAGTAAGTGTTGTGGAGACATACAGTATGTAAAAACTTTAACACAAATTTCAAAGTCATTTGACCTTGACCTTGGGCAAGTGGACCACATGGGCAGGCTATAGAATGAAAATAGGAATGATGAATAAGAAGTATTGAATAACTTGGAAGTAAATCAGAGTAAGTGTTGTGGAGATATAAGGTAGGTAAAAACTTTAACACAAAATTCAAAATCATTTGACCTTGGGCATGTGGACCACATGGGCAGGCTATGGAATGAAAATATGGGTGATGAAAAGGAAGTTGGAAGTAAATTGGAGTAACAATTGTGGAAATATAAGGAATGTAAAAACTTTAATGCAGATTTTATAATAAAGCAAAACTTCCAAGTCATTTGACCTCGAGTTTGTGGCACAGGGGCCACATGAGTGGGACACAGAATGAATATATGGATGATGCCCAGTAAGCATACAAAGTTTCAAGCAAATCCGACTTACGGTTACGGAGATACATGTAGTAGGTATCTGAAAACTTTAACGCAAATTTTGACAAAAATTTAATGCAAACTTCTAAGACATTTGACACTGACCTTGGGCACAGGGGCCGCATGAGCAGATGAGTGGGATACAACATGAATATATGGATGATGTCTAATAAGCATATGAAGTTTCAAGTCAATGTGACTTAGGACCGCAGAGATATAAGGTATTTAAAACTTTAACTCATATTTCGGACGGATGCACGGACGCACGGACGCACGGACACACGTCATTGTGATCACTATGTCTCGCTTTCCGTAAACGGATTCGACAAAAAAAGTATGTACAGAAAAATACAAACTCCGACAATGTATAATGTAAAATAACTTTTTGTTCAGAATATTGGAATGTCGAGATTTTCATGATTAATACATTCAATGACTAGATTTGTTGACTTAAAATACATGTACACTACTATTATGTATATGAATTTTGCAAGAAGGTTTGATAAAGTTATTTGAAAGTTTGGCAAGGGTCTCACTAATCTAGAATGTTAATATGATTGAACACATTCCAAATATGCACTCAAATATATCTTCTTCATAGAAACAGCTGCGTAATTTTGGATTTCAAAAAGTTTACATGACGTCACATTTGACGTCACACAATGTCAAAAAATGAAATGTGCCATCAATTGCTTCTGTCAGCATCGCTGAAACGCTTGTGGTTTACGTAATAACGTGACAAAGAACGTGATCAAATGTGTTCAGCTGACACAGAGAAAAAACAAGAAACGAGGCAAAGCCACGAAGGCCAGGTTTTTTCCAAGCATAGACACTTGGATAACATAATTATACCCACTTTTTGTAGACTAGATGGCCGTGGCCTGCATGTCGCGCCTTGGGGCGAGGCATGGACACTAAAAAAATAGATATAGTAGACAGAAAAACATTAACCAAAAAACTTTAACCGGACACACGGACGAACGGACGGACGTATGCCAAAATGCCGACGATATCGCGCTTTCCGCAAGCAGGTGCGACAATGATGATAAACACCCATGTGAAGTATCAAGGTATTGGGTGAAGCAGTTGCAGAGATATAGTACACGAAAAAACTTTAACAAAAAAATTCAAAGTAATTTGACCTTGACATTGGGCACAGGATCGCGCTTTCCGCAAGCAGGTGCGACAATGATGATAAACACCCATGTGAAGTATCAAGGTATTGGTGAAGCAGTTGCAGAGATATAGTACACGAAAAAACTTTAACAAAAAAATTCAAAGTAATTTGACCTTGACATTGGGCACAGGATCGCGCTTTCCGCAAGCAGGTGCGACAATGATGATAAACACCCATGTGAAGTATCAAGGTATTGGGTGAAGCAGTTGCAGAGATATAGTACACATTGAAAAAACTTTAACAAAAAAATTCAAAGTAATTTGACCTTGACATTGGGCACAGGATCGCGCTTTACCGCAAGCAGTGCGACAATGATGATAAACACCCATGTGAAGTATCAAGGTATTGGGTGAAGCAGTTGCAGAGATATAGTACACGAAAAAACATTTAACAAAAAAAAATTCAAAGTAATTTGACCTTGACATTGGGCACAGGATCGCGCTTTCCGCAAGCAGGTGCGACAATGATGATAAACACCCATTGTGAAGTATCAAGGTATTGGGTGAAGCAGTTGCAGAGATATAGTACACGAAAAAACTTTAACAAAAAAATTCAAAGTTAAATTTGACCTTGACATTGGGCACAGGATCGCGCTTTCCACAAGCAGGTGCGACAATGATGATAAAAACACCCATGTGAAGTATCAAGGTATTGGGTGAAGCAGTTGCAGAGATATGTACACGAAAAAACTTTAACAAAAAAATTCAAAGTAATTTGACCTTGGACATTGGTCACAGGGGCCGCACGGTTGGGGGTTAGAATGAAAATATGGATGATGATAAACACCCATGTGAAGTTTCAAGGTAATGGGCGAAGCAGTTGCAGAGATATAGTATAACGAAAAAGTTTTAACCAAAAAACTTTAACCAGACGTACGTTAAAAAGTTAACGTTGAAAATGGCTAAGTCAATTACGTAGAAATAATAGGTGAAGGTAAAAAAATGGTCACATGTTGGATAGTTGTATGTGGTAGGCACCTCTTGGTTATGAAGCTGTGAAAGTTTGGTGGTCCTAGGTGGTACAGTACCAAAGAAATGGACTTAAACACGAAAACTTAACATTGTAAACGCGAAAACTTAACATTGAAAATGGCTAAGTCGACTGGCGGAAAAAAATGGGTGAAGTTAAAAAAAAAAAAAAAAAAAGTAACATGTTGGATAGTGATATGTGGTTGGGTACCCCTTGATTATGAAGCTGTAAAAGTTTGGTGGTCCTAGGTGGTACAGTACCAAAGAAATGGACTTAAACACGAAAACTTAACATTGTAAACGCGAAAACTTAACATTGAAAATGGCTAAGTCGACTACGCGGAAAAAATGGGTGAAGTTAAAAAAAAACAAAAAAGTAACATGTTGGATAGTGATATGTTGGTGGGCACCCCTTGATTATGAAGCTGTGAAAGTTTGGTGGTCCTAGGTGGTACAGTAACAAAGAAATGGACTGAAACACAAAAACTTAACATTGATTGTGGACGCCGCCCGCCGCCCGCCCGCCCGCCACCGCCGCCCGCGGCCCGGCTTTCGCCAATCCAATAGCCTGGATTTTTTTTTCAAAAAACCTGGCTAATGATGATGATCGTAAATGAAGCTAAATTATTACCCAAATGTCAAGAAATTGAACAAAAAGTTACAGTGATAAAAGAATTTGGGTTGGCACGTCTTTTTCAGACCGGTCGCGTTCGGGCAAACCGACATACATTTTATTATGGCCTGAGCAATTTATATATAATTATACAATAATATAACGAGCAAAAGTTACCTTAAAAATAAGAAAATTGCCCGTCTATAGTCCACGCCACCAATTTCATCATAGTATTCCATGTACGGTTTGAGGGTATCTATCAATCCCACCGGCATCTTGTCCATTTCATCAAAGATGAACAACGACTGGGGGCACTTCGCAACTTCAGTTTCTATCTTTTCACGCAACTTGTCCTGAAGGAAGTTTGTTTGTTTGTTTATTGGTGTTTAACGGCCTATCAACAGCTACGGTCATGTAAGGCCGGGCAAACGGGTTCGATCCCGTTTTAACCTGCTGCATTGGGGGGAAAATTCCAATATCAGAAACTGAATATTTACATCGAGAAACAATATATTCAGCCCTGAAATTAGAATAACCTGACCTGGTGGCAGGTCCATACCACACCAAAGTCACTTGGCCCCTTCCCCTAAAATAGGATTACGAATAATCGTAATACTCACAAAGGGGTATAACCAGATTCAACTGTCACATACAAAATGCCAAAGACGTATGTGAGGGCCAAACCAGGTCTCCATTCGGAATTCCGGTAAGGATGAACCCCGATCGTTAAATTACCCATCGCTTGCACCCACCTTCCACCAACCCTGATGTTTCACTGGTGCTGTACTCCACACAAGCGTAAACTTTTCACGTCAAAAATATACCGGTTTCCTGATGAAATATTACTCGGCTCTATTTTGAGCTATCACATAAATGCATTTTTCATCAAGTAACCGGCACAAGAAATCGTAGATCTAGGTGAAAATGATTTTTAATCGTGTAATCTGCCCTGAACTGACCGAATACGTACTGACTGATAACATATTGTTGAATCGGGCATTGACCTGATACAAACATCCAGGTTACAACGAAGTGAAAACTGACGTTCCATTGGTCGGATGACGTCACGTGACTTTACCGAATGACGTCCGTGTAATGACGCAACATAAACAAGTCTGCGTTCTGTCCATAGATAACAAATTCATATGTAGTCCTTTTCGAGCATAAAACATTACCCGATAAATAGAATACCAGGCTACTGTCTTTTTATATCAAGTTTATCAGGCTCAGCTCGGAAACGGTAGGAATTCCTCAGCAAGCCTCAGAATTTCTATGCGTTTCCTAGATTTTCCTGATAAACTTGATATCAAAAGACACTAGCCTGGTATTTTCTATGTACTATGCTAAATCTAGGTTGGTATTACTGGTAGCCGCAGTGGTCATTTCAAGATTTGGCTACAGCTCAAAATTTCAGAAATCAATTGAAAAAGACATAGCTCCAGATAAGGTACGTATTGGTGTATTTTATGCACTTATTTTAGCTAAATACGCATTGACTTTCAAAAGTGTGAGTACAAAATACTCACAACAATTGGAAAATACTCTATACTCTTCACTATTTGAGCTGCAAAAAAGCAAACATTTGCAGCTCAACTAAGTGAATTTGTTTCCGATTTAAAAACGTAAACATTCAATAATCGATTTGTCTTTAGACACAAAGCGTATCTGGTTTTACAAATATTTGAAATTCAATCGTACGGCCATAGTAGGAATATCGAACATTTGTATTGGCCTGTGGTACAAGCCGGTTTTATAGGGATGTTGAAGAGTGTTCGTCTCACACGCAGGTGGCCTGGGTTCAACCCAGCGACCGTCAAAATATGTTTCACTTTATAACACATATACCCCTCCTACTACAGAGCAAATGTAAACTATAGTGTAGTAGTATGGCCATAATAGGATAATCAAACATGTGTACTGCCTTGAGGTACAAGCCGGCTTTTATAGCGACGTGGTAGTGTTCGTCTCTCAAGCAGGCGGCCTGGGTTCGACCCCAGCTGCCGACAAGATATTTTCACTTGTAAAGCATTACCCTCCTACTACACTATGGTCTGGTGGCCAGACCACTATAGGGTGACTTGACTGATATAGTTTGTTTCTCGACTGATTCTGAAGCACAACGTGCCACATAAACAGAAACTGCCTGGTAAATTGTAGTTATCCTTGAGCATTTCTCAAAATACAAGATGGCCACCACTTGTCAGATTCTGGTGATCTTAGAGTCGATTTGTAGGCTTTCAGTGATGCCCGATGCATTGATCATGGTTTTTTTGGCATAACAAGTCCAGGTCACGATATACAATCAAGGTAAATGGGCAGTTTGGCCACTAAATGGTGAATATCGTCTCCGAATGAAACAATAAAAGAACTATCAATCATTAGTTTTCAGTCATATGCCAGGCTAGTTCATATTATTTTCCTTTTAGAATTAGAATAAACAATAGGTAACAAGTCATATAAAGAGTTTGATGATCCTATCGCCGTTTTGTCGGTTTCTGATAATTCATAATCCATAGATATGGTTTTGAAATATTCACAGGCTATGTTCACGATGGCTGTTAATTAACACGCTGTAAGAGGTAAACAGAATATCCACCCTTGTTTCTGCAGGCGTCCCCGCCCTCACAAACACAGAAAAGTATACATGTGACACAGTGAGACTTGCATCCACCACATCTATTGGTAGAACAGGGGCTGTTACTCTCACACCCACTGGGGCCAAATCATTGCGAAGTGTGACGATTGTTCGGATAAGCTTCGTGGAGCCCTTGGTACGTGACCACCCATGGTCAGTGGGGTCAAGCGATGGTGGATTTGGCTCAAGTGTGTTGCGCCACACAACAGCTAGCTGGTAGTGGGTTCGGAGGGCATTTTGTCGCAATGCTTCTGAGGTTGGGGTAAGCGAGCAGAACTTGGGGGGTTCGAGAGCACTCCATCTCATCTTTGTCCTCCATGCATCGACTCTCGCTCGCTTCCGTAAGGGTCTTCTTGTCAGTCTGGTTGTAGCAGGCAAGGATGAATCGAGCTGCCTCCTCAATCATCTCCATCAGTCTCCCAACAAATGAAATTAAAGCAATTTGAACACACTAGTAACCATATTTCCCATTAGGAGCGATGTCAAGGAGTCCGTTTCTTCCCCCCTGGGATATCTTCTGGAGAAGCAACTGAAGGTACGGGAAACAGATTCAGCGGCAATAGCTTTTGGAGATTCGCCGATGGTACTTGCCCATTTCATAGACTATTTTGTCTACCTCTGCCTTTATGAGTCTGACAATAACATCAAGAGCAGCATCTATATCATCCATCTTGTCCTGTTATTGTGTCACTTTGAGTGTAGCCCTAGCGTTGTCCCAGAACACGACGATCTTGTGGTACCCATGTGCCAAGAGTATGATCTAGCAAACTCAACAAATCTAATCGTTTGATAGAACTACCCACTATGTCTAAATCGTCCCTGAAATTCCACAAACTGGTGATGAGTTGCCTTATACCTGCCGACTGTGGGGTCTCGCTGGTGTCATTATCATAGATCCCTTGCAATCACTTGGAAAATTCCTGTTACTAAATTACCTACTCAAACAGTCCTTGTGATATCTGGCATCGGATGCATGTAAGTCACTAGAGGCGCCTGTGACATGCAACCTCGTCTGGCCACGTGTCCTGGCGCACTTCACACTGCATCAGTACCTTGTTCTTGATCGTTATGGGTTTCCTCATTTCTAGTGTGTCGACCTCCCTCACCAGATATGCTGGTACCCATCGATTAGGATTCTTTTTATCCTTTTCAATCACATAGTCCTGACCACAGTAGAAAATGTGGCCTGTCGACGCACTTAGGGCCCCTATTTGAGAAACTGTTACAAAAACTTTCAAATAAATAAACAGACAGACGGACGGATGTACAATCAGTAGCGAGGGTAATTGTATTAATGTGGAAAGATGTATCGTTACTAAGTAATACATATGTGCAATATGAAGACATTAGCTGAAGGCAAACAGAAATTATAGGTGATTTGAGAAACTCTTACAAAAACTTTTTAAAAAAATAAATAGACAAACGGACGTAAGATCAGTATCGAGGGTAATTGTATTATTGTGGAATGATGTATAGCTACTTAGTAATGCATGTGTGCAATATGAAGATATTAGTTGAAGGCAAACAGAAATAATAGGTGATTTGAGAAACTCTTACAAAAACTTTAAAAAAATAAACGGACAGACAGACAGGCGGACAGACAGACAGGGCGAAACCTATAAGGCACCACCAATTCACGATTGAAAGATCGGAATGTTAGAGCGTCTTATTCACATAGTAGACGTACACTTTATATCAACCGACAGACGATGGGCTGCTGCACATTCTAGATATGTGGAGACACAATGTCTGTGGTAATACACTTGGAATCTGTCATCAATGTTCATTTGGTCCTGTAGACCGACATATAATGAGTAACCATACTGGATACTAGCGTCAATGATATTGCGCAGTCTATCCTCATCAGGTATACTTTGTGAAAGTTTCGCGTTGGCCGGACACTTGCCAAGCACGGGTTTGAAAACACACTCATCTGACATTGTTTATTGCTGGTACATAAATTGCTGGAATCTAGTACTGCTGCTCTACACATCATCTGACACTATATTAATGGGAAAATTTCAGCCATATGACTGAAAACTAATGACTGCTAGTTTTTTTATCATTTGATATCGAGACGATATTCACCATTTAGGGGCCAAAAAGCCCCTTTACCTTGATCGTATATCATAACCTTGACTTTGTATGCCAAAATAACCATGATCAATGCATCGGGCATCATTGAAAGCCTACAAATCGACACTATGGTCACCAGAATATGACAAGTGGTTCAGTATTTTGGCAGGTAACTCGCTTTGGCTGCCATCTTTGATTTTGAGAAATGCTCAAGGGTAACTCCAATTTACCAGGCAGTTTCTGTTTATGCGGCATGGTGTGCTTCAGAATCAACCGAGAAACAAACTATATCAGTCGAGTCCGGGCTCAGCCAAAATACCAGATTTGGCATTCAGACAACTAGAATTGTATTTTTTTCACGCTAACAGTTCATTTTGGCTACTAATTTCACAATCCTAGCCCCAACCTAGTACACTGACTGGAAGCACAAGCTGATATATAAAGGGTTAATAGTGTTTGCATTCGTGGCTTGTTTCCATTCCATCAAGGAATGGCGAACAGTGCAAATCCTGATCAGACAGTGCGGATGCACAGGCTGATCTCGATCTACACTGGTAGCAAAACCCATAAGCCCCATTTCTCCAGTCACAGTGACACATACATGTATACATTGTTTGCATTTGAGCAATATTAAAGTGGTCTGTAACTAGAGAAATGGGATTTGTGACCAGTGTCGCTCCTGATCAAATAACACACTCCTGTAGACTGAAGACAATCTACATTGCTTATCAAAAGCGTGACATGTGTTTCCTTGATGGAATGGCGAACTGCAGATCCTGACAGGCTGATCTGGATCTACACTGGTAGCAAAACCCATAAGCCCCATTTCTCAAATCACAGCCACAAATATACATTGTTTGCATTTGACGAAGCAATATTGAAGTGGTCACCTTGTACAAATGAAGCATCTCTGTGTGCGGATATTCTTTTGTTGCCGATATTAGGTGGACATATTTGCTGCTCATTCCTTGTTTAAACATGTGTTCCACGACCATCTTGCTCACGTAGTTCTTCCCTGTGCCTGTCCAACCATGGAAGGACAGAGCCAAAGCTTTGTCAGAGTTTCCCTTCATATGGGCCTTCAGATGCTTCATCATGGGGCCAATGACCAGGTGCTGCCCATAGAGTCTATTGTCCAAAGTAGCTCTTAGTGCTGCAAAAGAATAAGACCATGAATGTTCACGAAAATGTGGGTGTGTGGTAGCAATTTAAATGAGAGGGCCTTACAGTTGAATGTAGACATGTTAGAACATAGTTTATGTTTTCTGTTTATCATTATATTTAATTAAATAGTAATAAATAGTACCGTATGTATTCTAATAGTAACCCCCTCTCCAATAGTAGCCCCCCCCCTCCCATATTTGCATTTTAAATTTTCACACACAAAATCCATTGTACATTGTTTTAAATGGCTTTTGTATGTGAAAATAACATATTTTGACAAAAGCCATGTAAAACGTTGTAAATGGCTTTTGTACTTGAAAATAACATATTTTGATCCCATTTCCAAGTTTTGATCCCCACGAAATGCATGGCGTTATTACAATAAATACGGTATATAAATAGCAATTCTGCTACCTCCAGTGAAATGACTGTCATCCTCAGGTGTTGATATATACAAGACGACTAGACTTCAACTTTTTCTATTTCCAACCTTATTGCATGGAATATACCCTAGTGTTACAAATTGTGTGCTGGTTTAAAATGACAGAGCACTAAATAAGCATAGCCCCATTTCTCCAGTCACAGATGAAATGAGCCATGTGATTTTGTATATAGTGAAATGTGCAATGCGGCAGCACGATTTACCAAAATCTTGGATTACCCAAATCGTCATTAAAAACAACATTTATGATTATAATATTATTATACTTTTTATACAATATATCAATTATCATTAGCATGATTAGTAATTACATTATATAATACAGGCGTGTAGCCAGGGGGGGTCGTAGCGGTCGGATGACCCCCCCCCCCACCCAGCCTTGAGGTCCACTTTTTTAGCAAAAGAATCGGGTATGGAAGGTCACAGTGGTCACTTGGGCCTTCGAAATGACCCCCCTTCAAACAGGTCTGGCTACGGGCCTGTAATAAGCACATTTTGACAGAAAAAAGGCCAATGGCATGTTATCACCAAGCTAATCCACTCGCTGGCAGCATTGATAATAATAATACAAAAAAACAATCTACATTTTTGCCTTACAAACAAGTGAACATAAATCCTCAGTGACCTTGACCGGTCAGACATGGGTCATATGCAAAACAAAGCACCATCCCTAGACACACATTGTGGCCAAATAGTATCGAAATCTGTGAAGCGGTTCATAAGTTAATGAACAAGAGTTGTCAGAAGACAAGGAAGCTCGCCTGTTGACAGCCTTCACACAAACTTGGCACAGTTGTATAATAAACATGAATATTACATAACTTGACCTTCGGATAAGGGGTGTGCGGTGGACCTTGACATTGAGGTCAGTGGTGGAAGGTGGATCGTGGATTTGATATAGCATGATATAGCATATTAAGATGAATGCATGTATGAAATATCAATGCGCTCCCTGAAATGAGAAGGAAAACAAAATTTAACCCAGCGTTAAGTTTACTAAGTTGGTGATTTTCTACAGCATGATAGCTATTCACATGAGGAATGCATGTATAAATGTGCTAAGTTTCTGACCTTCGCCTTGGCAAAAGGGGTGGGGGTGTGGGTCATGGATTTGCTGTAGCACAATAGAGTATTATCAGATGAATGCATGTATGAAATATGAAGGTGTTCCCTGTAAAGAAAAAGTTATAAAAAGACATTTACTCCAACGTTAAGTTTATGATATTGATCTTGGGGAAAGGGGTGGGGTGGGTCATGGATTTGCTGTAGCACAATAGAGGATCATCGGATGAATGCATGTATGAAATATCAAAGTGTTCCAAGTGTAAAGAAACGACGTTACACAACATTTACCCCAATGTAAAGTTTATGGACATGCTAAGTTTGTGACCTTGACCTTGGGGTAAGGGTTGGGTGGTGGGTTGTGGATTTGCTACAGCATGATAGAGGGTCATCTGAGGAATGTATGTATGAAATATCAAGGAGTTCCATCAAAGGAAACAGTTGTTATCAGACATTTACCCCAACGTTACGTTTATGAATGTGTAAAGTTTGTGACCTTGACCTTGGGGTAAGGGGTGGGCGGTGGGTCATGAAATTGCTATAGCATGATAGAGTATCATCAGATGAATGCGTGTATGAAATATCAAGGCGTTCCATGAAAGGAAACAGATGTTATAAGACATTTACCCCAACGTTAAGTTTATGAATGTGCTAAGTTTGTGACCGTGACCTTGGGGAAAGGGGTGGGGGGTGGTCATGGATTTGCTATAGCATGATAGAGTATCATCAGATGAATGCATGTATGAAATATCAAGGTGTTCAAAGTGTAAAGAAAGAGAAGTTACACAACATTTACCCCAACGTTAAGTTTATGAACATGCTATGTTTGTGACCTTCACTTTTGGGTAAGGGTTGGGTGGTGGGTTGTGGATTTGCTGAAGCATGATAGAGGGTCATCTGAGGAATGTATGAAATAGCAAGGCGTTCCATGAAAGGAAACAGACATTCACCCCAACGTTAAGTTTATGAATGTACTAAGTTTGTGACCTTGACCTTGGGGTAAGGGATGGGTGGTGGGTCATGGAGTTGCTATAGCATGATAGAGTATCATCAGATGAATGCATATTTGAAATATCAAGGCGTTCCATGAAAGGAAACAGATGTTATAATACATTTACCCCAACATTAAGTTTATGAATGTGCTAAGATTGTGACCTTGACCTTGGGGAAAGGGGTGGGCGGTGAGTCATCAATTTGCTATAGCACGATAGAGTATCAGCAGATGAATGCATGTATGAAATATGAAGGCGTTCCCTGTAAATAAACAGAAGTTACACAACATTTACCCCAACTTTAAGTTTATGAACATGCTAAGAGGTGACCTTGACCTTGGGGTAACGATTGGGTGGGCAATGGGTCATGGATTTGCTATAGCACGATAGAGTATCATCAGATGAATGCATGTATGAAATATCAAGGCGTTCCATGAAAGGAAACAGATGTTATAAGACATTTACCTCAACGTTAAGATTATAAATGTGCTAAGTTTGTGACCTTGACCTTGCGGTAAGGGCTGGGTGGTGGGTCATGGATTTGCTACAGCATGATACAGGGTCATCTGAGGAATGCATGTATGAAATAACAAGGTGTTCCATGAAAGGAAACAGAAGTTATAAGATATTTACCCCAACGTTAAGTTTATGAATGTGCCAAGTTTGTAACCTTGACCTTGGGGTAAGGGCTGGGTGGTGGGTCATGCATTTGCTACAGCATGATAGAGGGTCATCTGAGGAATGCATGTATGAAATAACAAGGTGATCCATGAAAGGAAACAGAAGTTATCAGATATTTACCCAACGTTAAGTTTATGAATGTGCCAAGTTTGTGACCTTGACCTTGGGGTAAGGGCTGGGTGGTGGGTCATGGATTTGCTACAGCATGATAGAGGGTCATCTGAGGAATGCATGTATGAAATAACAAGGCGTTCCATGAAAGGAAACAGAAGTTATAAGACATTTACCCCAATGTTAAGTTTATGAATGTGCTAAGTTTGTGACCTTGACCTTGAGGTAAGGGATGGCCGCTGGGTCATGGATTTGCTATAGCATGATAGATTATCATCAGATGAATGCATGTATGAAATATCAAGGCGTTCCATGAAAGGAAACAGATGTTATAAAACATTTACCCCAACGTTAAGTTTATGAATGTGCTAAGTTTGTGACCTTGACCTTGGGGTAAGGGCTGGGTGGTGGGTCATGGATTTGCTACAGCATGATACAGCAGGGTCATCTGAGGAATGCATGTATGAAATAACAAGGTGTTCCATGAAAGGAAACAAAAGTTATAAGACATTTACCCCAACGTTAAGTTTATGAATGTGACAAGTTTGTGACCTTGACCTTGGGGTAAGGGCTGGGTGGTGGGTCATGGATTTGCTATAGCATGATAGAGGGTCATCTGAGGAATGCATGTATGAAATAACAAGGTGTTCCATGAAAGGAAACAGAAGTTATAAGACATTTACCCAACGTTAAGTTTATGAATGTGCCAAGTTTGTGACCTTGACCTTGAGGTAAGGGCTGGGTGGTGGGTCATGGATTTGCTATAGCATGATAGAGGGTCATCTGAGGAATGCATGTATGAAATAACAAGGTGTTCCATGAAAGGAAACAGAAGTTATAAGACATTTACCCAACGTTAAGTTTATGAATGTGCCAAGTTTGTGACCTTGACCTTGGGGTAAGGGCTGGGTGGTGGGTCTTGGATTTGCTACAGCATGATAGAGGGTCATCAGAGGAATGCATGTATGAAATAACAAGGTGTTCTGTGAAAGGAAACAGAAGTTATAAGACATTTACCCAACGTTAAGTTTGTGGACGACGCTGACGCCGACGCCGACGACGCCGGGGGTATGACATAAGCTCTTCTGCACTTCGTGCAGGCGAGCTAAAAATGAAAGGTGTTACTAACGCACGTACGTACGCACATACATGGACTAACGCTATATCCCTTCTTGCCTATCGGCGAGGGGATAATAAAGCACATATTTCCGCATGGAAAGCGACTGATATAGCATTATTATAAAGGGAGACTACCGTGATTGAGCCTCATTGGTTTATGTCTCAGTTGTCTAAGTTTACGTTATCATTGATCATGATTGCATACATATATCACACATATGTGACTGAATGGAGAGCTGTTATCCGAATATACAGTGGTCACAATACACATAACTCCCATTTCTTCAATCACAGCCACATATCTTTGACATATTCAAATGTTTGAGAAACAAAAATTTCAGTAATTGATTGATTAATTGATTGATCTGTGTTTTGCAACCATTGGATATAAATAACAACAACAAAATCATCAATATCTTTTACACAAGCCCCGACGTTAACTTTGAAAGTTTGTTACCCGACCGGGCAACCACAAGCAAATTTTACTTGCCCGAATCAGTTAACGATAAGTTGTATTGTACTATTCTACAGATAATATGGTAAACCAGTCATTTTAACTGAAGTTCTGAGATTTGTACTGTCCTCTGTTACACTACAGTCCCGAGAGCTATCTGAGTATACTGTAGGCAAATTCGAATGGAAGCCGTTTTCTTTCCAATTTGTTCGATCCCGCATTTAACCTGCTGCATTGGAGGGAAAATCCAAAAAAAAATCAGAATGGAATATTTACATCGAAATAAATATATATTCAGCCCTGAAATTAGAATAACCTGACCTGCTAGGTCCATACCACAACAAAGTCACTTGGCCCATTCCCCTAAAGGTTATACCAATATGATTACTATAGTATAACCAGATTCAACTCTCGCATACAAGAAAGCCAAAGACGTACATGAGGGTCAAACCAGTAGCCTATTTCATCAACATTGCAAAGTATACTTTAGTAGCAAAGTATACTTTGAGGGAGAAATTTTCAATTTTATGATAAATTTATTAATTTTTATTATACTTAATTTATTACATTATCACAGCCAATTTTGGCTGTGATAATGTAATAAATTCAGTATAATAATTCTGCATACTTTTAATCATGAAATATATGCATTTGTTAGTTCTATATGAAATAATGCATTTCAGGAAAAATAAATGATTACTCCCTCAAAGTATACTTTGCTAGTAAAGTATACTTTGCAATGTTGATGAAATCGGCTATAGGTCTCCTGTCTGGATTCCGGTAAGACTGAATCCTGATCGTTAAATTACCCACCACTTGCTCTCAACCAGCCACCACATGCAACTGCTAGGAAAAAATAAATGCCCCTCTAGGATTTTTACTGGGCTACTGTTAATGTTGAGCCCTGTCACTCACTGTCTCCTAGGATGTCAACATTTGAGAGGTTCTACTGTATTTTTATTTATTTTTTTCAATAGAAAATTATCATTCCCATTTAGCCGTTATAAAGTGTATTATCTTCCTTGGCGTCAAGTGGGAAGACTATATAATAGGACGATATACAGACTATATAATATCTCTTAATTATCCCCGTGTGAGTGGAGAGTATCCCACGTCCAAAGTTCCAGCCTGTACGAGATCCTGTCAATAGGTGTTGTCTCTCTGAAGTCCAAGTGTGTTCTGCTTATAGTGTGTAGGAATATGGGTAGCCAGACATGAGTGTATGGACTGATTCACCTGACACACTGGGTGTGCTTCATTTGTGCACTACCAGAATTAGCCTGCTACTACATAAGGTAACTGCGGTTAACACATGGTTGCAGAGGGAAACTTTCTCACATTGGCATGTCGGCACAGCGGAAGTAACCATCGAACTCACGCTACTGACCTAGGACTGACTAGAACAGCCCAAAATGAGTCATCGATCAATGTAGAAGAACGTATCAAGCTAGCTAGAAGGACTCAATATGCGTTGATGAGAACTGGGGTACATGGATCTAATGGAATAAATCCCAAAGTCGCATACAGGATATACCAAACCTTTGTTAACCCGAGACTATTATTCACTATTGAAACGCTCCCGCTTAACGTGGCTCAGTTAACTCAACTGGAACGATTCCACACAAAAACACTGACATATCTACAATCACTACCACTCAGGACTTCTACTGCTGCCTGCTCACGGCGCACTACCTATCGAGGCTAAGATCCACAAGAGACAGCTAAGCCTGGTCCACTCTGTTACATTATCAAAGAATGCAAAAATGCAACTACTAATGGAACGACAGTTAACAACAACTAAATGTATATAGATGGTCAGTAAATCGGACAAATGCTCCCCGATTACGCCTGGATTGAAATTCAAAGTCCTTGACCCTGGGTATTGGTGTAGTATGCTTATTAATCACAGTAAACTGTCTATATATGAAGTTTCACAGAAAGTTTAAAATCATTTGACCTTGGGCTCCTGGGCAGCATGGGTAGGGTATACAATGAAAATATGGATGGTGGTCAATGTGTCTATTAAGTTTCAAGTTAATATCCCAAGCAGTCACAGAGATATAGCAATTCGAAAAACTTTAACGTAAGCTTTAAAAACAATTCTATGTCATTTCACCTTGGGCTCCTGTGCAGCATGGGTAGGGTATATAATAAAATATGGATGGTGATCATTGTGTTTATGAAGTTTCAAGTTGATGTCGCAAGCGGTCACAGAGATATAGCAATTTGAAAAACTTAACGTAAAACTTTAACAAAAGGTTTAAAGTCATTTGACCTTGACCTTGGGCTCCGGGGCAGCATGTGTAGGGTATTACATGGTACATTGAAAATACGGATGGTGATCAATGTATATATGAAGTTTCAAGTTGATATCCCAAGAAATATAGCAATTTGAAAAACTTTAACGTACAACTCGGACGGCGGGGGGCTGGTCCAGAAGTTCGTGGACACCGTCTGTAATTAATGAACACAACGTTATAGGTGGTTCAATATTTGCTCACAATCAAGTTATTATATACTCAAATCATTTTAATACTTTTAGTGACTTTATATAAAACTGCAGATTTTTTGTGCACGCTATTCAAGGTACATGTCCACTCAGTAGGAACAAAATGTTCTTTATAGCAGAGACATCATCTGAGATATTTTCTGGCAAAATAAACATTCATTCACCACTACCCCACGTATTGATTGGCATTATTATATATTTTATATCGGACGTAAATTTCCACACTGCTATCAGGGGCGATAACCGTGTTTCCTTAAAATGTTAACGGACATTACTATTTATTATCTGTATTTATTTTTTTGATGTGCAATGATCACACATTTGTACTTTATAGTTTGTCGAAAATATAATTTTTTCAGGCGACGCATTTAATGAGTAAAATAATTAAAAAATACCATGCCTCATTTGCATATGAAATAGCCTGATACCACCGCGCGTCACTATCAGTAAAATAAATATTACTAAATCATTATATCTGTATAGCGGGCACTCATAATTTAGAACTGGTGGAATACTGACACAATAATACACGTATTTAATTCCTATCAAGAAACGTTTGTGCCTACTGAGTGGGCATGCACCTTTAAAGACCGTCTGGTCTGGATATGCGGAGCAGTCGCAAAATTTACATCAAATCACACTTATTCTTGCGACATCAGCGTTAATATTTATAATTCCCTCAAAGTAAATTGCGCAGAACCTTGACCAGCGTTTGTAACGTTCATCCAACGTCGCCATTGTATATTATGACGTCATTTGATGTTATGGTGTGAATTTGAGAGCGAAAACAGCGACAGTACACTGATTTAATGAATGCAAAAATGGCGTCATCAGAAAGTGAGAAAACGAGGACTATCATTCAAGCTTGGGTAAACTCTTGTTTATAAACGACATAAAAGCTTTTCCGACGGATGGGAGAGCATTACGGACGATGAACGGGGTGATAGATCTGTGGACGAAGAAACATTTTACGCTGGTAAACGCCAAACTAGACGAAGACCGGAGAATAACGTTGCTACAATTAAGTGACCAGCTAAGTTTATCATATGGAACAGTATATCAGATTGTTACATAACACCTCAACTTGAGATATTTTAAGTGCCTGTTGGATTCCAAGGATATTGTGTACAGAAAAAAAGGAGTTGCATGTTCAAGGATCAAAGAACCTTTTGCGAAGATCGTGGAAGGATGGTCAATTATTCCTTGATCGGATCATTACAGTGGATGAAACATGGCTATACAATTATTACCCGGAATCTAAATAGTCCAGACAGTGGAAATGTGAGTCATCATCTCCACTGAGTTGGGAGGGGAAATATTAAATCATTGCCCATATTCACCAGACCTTTCACCTTGCCATTTTGCGTTATTCCGGCGATTAAAGAGTGAACTAATGGGAAGACGATTCACAGATATACATGTATCAGAATTACCGGCTGAAACTACAAACATCTTTAAACTCTTTCGAACACGGTGGTATAAAGACCTCCGCAAGTGGATTGAGTGGCATCAGAAATGCATTGCTGTCGATAGAGAATATTTCGGAAAACAGTAATGTGAGTAACGTCATATAAGTATTGTTCATAAAACATAACATAACGTCACAACACGTGACGTCGTGACCTGTGCCGCTATACTCTGAGCACCATTGTTCACGACCACACAGCAACTATAATTAACCAAATATGTTCATGAAAGTAATAACTATGCACATTATATATAAAGACACATGCCTGCGACATATTTCAAGAATACCTCCATGTTCAGTCTGTTAAATTACGTTGTCCACTAACTTCTGGATCAGCCCTCATATATGCTTCCCCGAAAAAATATAAAAATATTTTCGGGGAGCATAAACAGATATCCAAAGCAGCGTTGCAATCGCACTGGACCGATGTTCTGAAAGGTGATGCTGAGCAGAAGTCAACATTGGACATAAGACATCAACTCTACAGATTGGGAGAACCCATCCTCATATGGAACACCATCGATTCGAACACAACTAATGTCAAAAGGGAAATCTATAAAGCAAGAGTTTTAACTGGCAGCTACATCTTGCAGTCAAATAAATCAAAATTCAACAAATATCTAGTGGGCGAAACTTGCCCCCTCTGTCGATTAGAACCTGAGGACCGAGAACATATAATGATCACCAGATGCCCACTATGTATAGAGCTAAGGCATTTAACGAAATCCGCCACACCATTTTATCATCGATTATAGGACAAGCCGGACGTCATACGTTGCATAAACTCTCATCAAGGCAGTACCTACCGTCTCTCATCGACTGTACGTCTCTGGTCGCAAAAAAATATCCTTCCGGACAACCCCCGATCTACGCATGGACATTGAACAATTATCCAGAAAGCTGATTTACCAACTGCATCCCCAAAATATTACCAAGCAACAATAATTAATCCTATCAAAGATGGCTGTCCCTAACTGTCCCAGACCCAAATTAGTGTAGAATAGTGATTCAATCATTCAACCTAACATCTAACGAAAAAAACTACCGGATTACCTGATGCACCAACTACGACTGGTGGGACGTACGATGAAAAGAAAGAAAGGTACTCTCCCTTTATTTCAAAGACAAATATTGTGCATCAAAACATTAAAATGGGCCCTGTTATGCTGGTATAAGCAAATTAATGGCAGACATTATGTAACTACAATCAAAACATCGTTATGATGATGCATATTTGGGCATTTGTCGAAAACTTCGGTAGATCGTGCCACTCTGGGCAATGTCTCACAAAACATGACCTTAAGGCTTCAGATATTTGCATAGTTGCGAAGATAACTCTTGTAATCTACTGCCGTACCATATGTATGTAGAGTTACGATTCCACTCATAGGATTCCTCTACAGCATAGCGAATCAGTAGCCGATTTCACCAACATTGCAAAGTATACTTTTCTAGAAAAGTATACTTTGAGGGAGTAATCATTTATTTTTCCTGAAATGCATTATTTCATATATATAGAACTAACAACTGCACATATATGATGATTAAAAGTATGCAGAATTATTATACTGAATTTATTACATTATCACAGCCAAAATGGCTGTGATAATGTAATAAATTCAGTACAATAAAAATTAATAAATTTATTCTAACAATTGAAAATTTCTCCCTCAAAGTATACTTTTCTAGAAAAGTATACTTTGCAATGTAAATGGTGAAATAGCCTACAGATCTGATTCGCACTTTAGTAGTTAACTGTGACATATTTGAGATATTTCCCATCTGAAAAAAAATTATTAAACCATGGAGTGTTATATATCGTTGGAAAGGTATTGATAAAAGACACACAATGTTAAAATCAAACACTATTTGGAATGCCCCTTTAAAGATTTGTCAAATAATGTATTTTCTGCCAGCATTGTGCGCATTAGCGTTTCGTGCTATAACATGTGCATTGTGTAATAACTACTGGACTAGTATATATTGTTGTAAAGAGAATGATTACAGAAACATAATGGTACAATGACTGTTTAAAACAATTAATATTTGGAAGAGTTGTGGCCTTTTAAAGAGCAATGGTGATATCAAATTGTACGCAAAATGTACACATACTTGTGCTCTGTGCAATACAGGCTTTTCAATTACAGTTCATCCACAAAGGAAACTTAACATGTTCTTACGGCTAAGTAGTTACTCAATACTGTCTGTTATCTTGTTATCTGTTAATGGTCTGGTACATGTAGTTGGATACTATTGCAATATTTCTAGGTCTTGGTTTTTGTAGTCGGCGAGCAGTTTGGCCGTGTAAATTGCCTCGTCCTTGTCGTATTTCAAGTTAAACCAATCAGGGAAACCGGGTACCAGGAAACACCCAAAAATCATATGTTAGCTAAGTTTTTAAAATAGATTAGTATGTAACAGTAAGGTATTGTGTGGTTGAGATTGGAAAAATAGGGCTTATGGGGTATTTGTGACCGGTATGGCCCCTAATCCAATAGCACACTCCTGAAGCCCAACTAGATTGGTCAGTAAGCGAGGCTTATGGAATACCCCCCGCGTGGGCCCAGGTACCCCTAAATATGTAAACATTTTCCAAGTGTGTGGGCTTGTGACCTTGACTCTGGGCTTAGCGGGGCAACACGAACGTGAATTTGTCACAGGGTGGTAGAGGTCCATTGGAGCAATGTGTGTGTGAAATGTGAAGCAGATCCGAGCAAGGAAATAGAAGTTATAACCGATTTCTCTGATGGTAAGTTTCGTAAAGAGACTAAATATGTGACCTTGACCTCGAGATCAGCGGGGATTTATCACAGCATGATAGTAGAGCCTTAGAGGAATGCATGCATGAAATATTAAGAATTTTCGATGAAAGAATTCGAAGTAGAAGTTATAACATATTTCTCTGATGTTAAGTTTTGTAAAGAGACTACGTATGTGACCTTGACCTTGGGATCAGCGGGGGTTGGACGGTCGTAGATTTGTCACAGCATGATAGTACAACCTTAGATGAATGCACGAGTGAAATATTAAGAATTTTCAATGAATGAAATAGAAGTTATAACATATTTCTCTGATGTTAAGTTTTGTAAAGAGACTAAGTATTTGACCTTGACCTTGGGATCAGCGGGGGGTTGGACGGTCGTGGATTTGGCACAGCATGGTAGTAGAGCCTTACAGGCATGCATGTGTGAAATATTAAACATTTTAGATGAAGGATAAAGAAGTTATAACATATTTCTCTGATGTTAAGTTTTGTAAAAAGACTAAGTATTTGACCTTGACCTTGGGATCAGCGGGGGGGTTGGACTTTGGCACAGCATGGTAGTAGAGCCTTACAGGCATGCATGTGTGAAATATTAAACATTTTAGATGTAAGAAATAGAAGTTATAACATATTCCTCTGATGTTAAGTTTTGTAAAGAGCCAAAGTATTTGACCTTGACCTTGGGATCAGCGGGGGTGGGACGGTCATTGATTTGCCACAGCATGGTAGAAGAGCCTTACAGGAATGCACGAGTGAAATATTAAACATTTTCGATGAAGGAAATAGAAGTATAACGATATTTCTCTGATGTTAAGTTTTGTAAAGACACTAAGTATTTGACCTTGACCTTGGGATCAGCGGGGGTTGGACGGTCGTGGATTTGGCACAGCATGGTAGTAGAGCCTTACAGGAATGCATGTGTGAAATATTAAGCATTTTAGATGAAGGAAATAGAAATTATAACAATATTTCTCTGATGTTAAGTTGCAAAGTGACTAAGTATTTGACCTTGACCTTGGGATCAGCGGGAGTTGGACGGTCGTGGATTTGGCACAGCATGGTAGTAGAGCCTTACAGGAATGCATGTGTGAAATATTAAGCATTTTAGATGAAGGAAATAGAAATTATAACAATATTTCTCTGATGTTAAGTTGCAAAGTGACTAAGTATTTGACCTTGACCTTGGGATCAGCGGGAGTTGGACGGTCGTGGATTTGGCACAGCATGGTAGTAGAGCCTTACAGGAATGCATGTGTGAAATATTAAGCATTTTAGATGAAGGAAATAGAAGTTATAACAATATTTCTCTGATGTTAAGTTTACGGACGGCCGGACAGGACGGACAGACAACCCGACTCCAGTATATCCCCCCCCCCCCACAACTCGTTGCGGGGGGGTATAATAACAAGTTTTACTTCTTATAAGCATGACGGGTGTTTCATTTATGGAATGGTGAACAGATCCTGATCAGACTGTGCGAATGTACAGGCTTATCTGGATCTACACTTGTCACTGGTTTCAAACCCAATAAGCCCCATTTCTCCAGTCACAGCCACTTATTCACATTCACAAAGGTGCCGAAAGGATCATAGGATTGGTTCGCTGCTATCGAAACTAGGGAAACAAAAATAAATGCAATACAAATCATAAAACAAAATATTTACTCTGTCCTTAAATACATAATGGAAACGCGTTTATATCTCAGTAAATTACATTAGCCCCATGTGACGTCGCACAACGTTATTGATTTGATAAGTTTGTTTGACGTCTTTAAAATACACGACGTTCATAACGTCACACTATTGACCAGTGTAACAGGCCACTTTCCCCCCAGTCAGAAATCCTCCCCGGGGGGAGTTTTGACTAGCCCAAAATCCCCACGGGGGATTTTCAACTAGTCAACTCCCCCCCCCACCCAGTTAGAAATCCCCCACCCCCCCGCCAACCGATTTATTTTTCAAGAATGTTAGTAAAGATAAAAAAAAAATGAGACATAGGGTAATAGTGATGAATCAGATGTAGGGGGTGGGGGATATGGGCCGGTTGGGTTAATACTTATTGTGCAGCTGATTAGAGGTGGGGGGGGGTTTTAGTTTGGGCCGGCAAAGTCCCGCCCCCCTCTCCCCCCCACCCCCCCACCCCCCCCAACCACCACCACTTAATAATTATGTGCAGCTGATTTGTGTGCATGGTAATGAGTTGAGAGGGGAGAATATGGGCCGGCCCAAAGTTCCCCCCACCACCTAATCATTATTGTGCAGCTGATTTGTGTGCATGGTAACCAGTTGAGAGGGGGGAGGGGTGAGGAATATGGGCTTGGAATATATATCTTGCAGCTGATTTGTATTTCAATGTGACAAGTGCGTGGTAACCAGTTGAGAGGGGGGGGATATGGGCCGGCCCAAAGTCCCCCCCCACCTAATACTTATTGTGCAGCTGATTTGTGTGCGTGGTAATCAGTTGAGAGGGGGGGATATGGGCCGGCCCAAAGCCCCCCCACCCAATTACTTATCTTGCAGCTGATTTGTATTCAATGTGACAAGTTCAGATGGGGGGGAAGGAGTTTGGGCCGGCCCAAAGTCTCCCCCCTAATACTTATCGTGCATCTGATTTGTGTGCGGGTAACCAGTTGATAGGGGGTGGGGGGGATATGGGCCGGCCCAAAGTGCCCCCCCCCCACACTTAATACTTATCGTGCATCTGATTTGAATGCGTGGTAATGAGTCGCGAGGGAGGAATATGAGCTGGCCGAATGTCCCCCGCCCCTAATAAAAAAGTTGAGAGAAGGGGAGGGGGAATATGGTGGGCCCAAAAGTCCCCCCCCCCCCACATTAATACTTATTGTGCAGCTGATTTGTGTGCGTGTTAACCAGTTGAGAGGGGGGGAATATGGGCCGGCCCAAAGTCCCCCACCCCAATTACTTATCTTGCAGCTGATTTGTATTCAATGTGACAAGTTCAGATGGGGGGGGAGCTTGGACCGGCCCAAAGTCCCCCCCCCCCCCCACCACCACTTAATAATTATTGTGCAGCTGACTTGTGTTCATGGTAATGAGTCGAGAGGGAGGAATATGGGCCGCCCAAAGTCCCCTCCTCCCCCCAATTACTTATCTTGCAACCGAGTTGTATTCAATGTGACAATTTCAGTTGGGGGGAGGGGGAGTTTGGGCATATGATACTTATCGTGCATCTGATTTGTGTGCGGGTAACCAGTTGATAGGGAGGGATATGGGCCGGCCCAAAGTCCCCCCCCCACCTAATACTTATCGTGCATCTGATTTGAGTGCGTGGTAATGAGTCGAGGGAGGAATATGAGCTGGCCGAATGTCCCCCGCCCCTAATAAAAAGTTGAGAGAAGGGGGGGGGGGGGGGGGGGGGGAGGGCAGGTAAAGTGGGTCATGGCCCAGTCCCCCCCCCACTTAATACTTATTGTGCAGCTGATTTGTGTGCGTGTGGGGAATCAGTTGAGAGGGGGGGAATATGGGCCGGCCCAAAGTCCCCCACCCCAATTACTTATTCTTGCAGCTGATCCCCCACCTCCCCCCCCCCCCCACCACCACAATTAATAATTATTGTGCAGCTGACTTGTGTTCATGGTAATGAGTCGAGAGGGAAGAATATGGGCGGCCCAAAGTCCCCCCCCCCGTCCCCCCCCCTCCCCCAATTACTTATCTTGCAGCCGAGTTGTATTCAATGTGACAATTTCAGTTGGGGGTGAGTTTGGGACCGGCCCAAAGTCCCCACCCCCCAAAAAAAAATAATTAATTATTGTTGTACAGCTGACTTGTGTGCATGGTAATAAGTCGAGGGAGGAATATGAGCTGGCCGAATGTCCCCCGCTCATAATACTTATTGTGCAGGCGAGTTGTGTACATCGTAAAAGGTTGAGAGAGAAGGGGGGGGGAATATGGGCCAGCCCAAAGTCCCCCCCCACCCACCTAATATCTTATTGTGCAGCTGATTTGTGTGACAAGTTCATATGGGGGGGGGGGGAGTTTGGGCCGGCCCAATGGGTCCCCCCCCCCATCCATTCCACATTTAATAATTATTGTGCAGTTGACTTGTGTGCATGTTAATGAGTCGAGAGGGAGGAATATCAGCTGGCCGAATGTCCCCCGCCCCTAATACTTATTGTGCAGGTGAGTTGTGTACATCGTAAAAAGTTGAGAGAAGGGTGGGGGAATATGGGCCGGCCCAAAGTCACCCCCCCCTCCCCCCCACCACCTAATACTTATTGTGCAGCTGATTTGTGTGCGGGGTAATGAGTTGAGTGGGGGATTACGGGCCAACACAAAGTCGTAGGGTCTCTTTATATTTTGTAAATAAACCTGCCCATGTGTTTTGAGCATATAATAATGAAATATGTGTGTTTTGAGCATATAATAATGAAATATGTGTCAGCATGTCCTTTTCTTTTGTGGGATAAATCTTCAAACAACAACAATAACATTTCAAATATAATTTATTTTTAATTGGATGGAAACCTGTATGGGCAGTATGCATGTTGTATTAAAGTTCATACATTCACATGATCTCAACAATGTCTAATTAAATTGCAAAAACCATTGTCAGGCCACGTAACGAGAGCTCACATATGTACTGTCTGAGAGCACTTACGGTACATTGACCTGTGTTTTGGCTTTTGAAATCCAGGTCTTCATGCATTATTGTCTGGACAGTTTGTAGAGTGCGCAAAACAAAAAAGGGAGATAACTCAAAAATTAGCTACGCAAGAGTTGTCATTCTTGTGCGTGACACACCTCCGGGTCGCGGTCTATGCATGTGTGAAGTTTCATGAAAATATTCCAAAGGGTGGTCGAGTTATGCTCCGGACAGGAAATCAGTGGGCGAAAACAAAAAAGGGAGATTACTCAAAGATTAGCTATGCAAGAGTTGTCATTCTTGTGCACGACACACCTTCGGTTCGTGGTCTAATTGTATGTGTGAAGTTTCATAAAAATATTCCAAAGGGTGGTTGAGTTATGCTCAATCAGTGCGCGAAACAAAAAAGGGAGATAACTAAAAAATTAGCTATGCAAGAGTTGTCATTCTTGTGCACGACACACCTTCGGTTCGTGGTCTAATTGTATGTGTGAAGTTTCATAAAAATATTCCAAAGGGTGGTTGAGTTATGCTCAATCAGTGCGCGAAACAAAAAAGGGAGATACCTAAAAAATTAGCTATGCAAGAGTTGTCATTCTTGTGCGCGACACACCTTCGGGTCGTGGTTTATGCATGTGTGAAGTTTCATGAAAATATTCCAAAGGGTGTTCGAGATATGCTCCGGACAAGAAGTGCCTGCAGCGGACGCGGATGCGGCCCGCTGTCAAATCCATAGTATCCCCCGACGGAGTCCGGGGGATACAATAACTAATTGCTACTACTGAAACAAATTATCATTATAAAAATAGTGAAATACTATGATTTTATTAGCGAAATACATGTAGCTAATTTTTGGGTTTACTTCTGTGTTTTTGTTACTGTTCGGATTCTCACTTCCGCTTTCCAATTTGCATATCTGGAAACCACTGGTGAGATATAAATAGCCTTTTGCATTTACAGAAAATGGACCCCATCTTAACTTTTACATGTTGAATTTGGCAGCCACTGACTGGGTCACTTGTTGATTCTAGCTTAAATTTACTTTATCAGGCCATCTACAGGGGTCATACCAATTATCCGGACAATCAGTTTATCGGACAAATAAAAATACCTGTTAATTAAGAGCATTCATTTGATCAGAATTTGCATCAAATACATCCTAAGTCATGCAGGTGCTTTCTGTTTCCATGCCAGTGTGAAGAATATATTGCCAAGGTAAACATTTTAGTAGTATTTGCTTATGCTACTAGACAAAAATTCAAAAAGAATTTGAAAAAAAAAATGAAAAAAAAAATTGGAAAAATAAAGTTTAAAAATGAAAAATAATAATGCTTGCTACTGGAGCCCAGATTTTTTTTTTAATAGTCCTATATTTATCTACATATATCTGCACAGGTCCACATAATGCCACAATATTTTCAACACAGTTTACGGAAAAGTAATATACAATGTAGTAATTTACCTGTATAAATTACCTGTGGTCAGATAGTGGTCAAGACTGGACATTCGCACATGCTAGCACATGCACAGGTGAATGGTTCTCCCAGTCTCTATTGTTCAACCGGAGAAGGCTATTGTTCTCTCTACAGGTAAGGTGTACAGAGCACACGAGAAAACAGGTCTTCATGCATTATTGTCTGGACAGTTTGTAGAGTGCGCAAAACAAAAAAGGGAGATAACTCAAAAATTAGCTACGCAAGAGTTGTCATTCTTGTGCGTGACACACCTCCGGGTCGCGGTCTATGCATGTGTGAAGTTTCATGAAAATATTCCAAAGGGTGGTCGAGTTATGCTCCGGACAGGAAATCAGTGCGCGAAAACAAAAAAGGGAGATTACTCAAAGATTAGCTATGCAAGAGTTGTCATTCTTGTGCATGACACACCTTCGGTTCGTGGTCTAATTGTATGTGTGAAGTTTCATAAAAATATTCCAAAGGGTGGTCGAGTTATGCTCAATCAGTGCGCAAAACAAAAAAGGGAGATAACTAAAAAATTAGCTATGCAAGAGTTGTCATTCTTGTGCACGACACACCTTCGGGTCGTAGTCTATGCATGTGTGAAGTTTCATGAAAATATTCCAAAGGGTGTTCGAGATATGCTCCGGACAAGAAGTATCTGCGGCGGACGCGGACCGCTGTCAAATCCATAGTATCCCCCGACGGAGTCCGGGGGATACAATAACTAATTGCTACTACTGAAACAAATTATCATTATAAAAATAGTGAAATACTATGATTTTATTAGCGAAATACATGTATATAGCTAATTTTTGGGTTTACTTCTGTGTTTTTGTTACTGTTCGGATTCTCACTTCCGCTTTCCAATTTGCATATCTGGAAACCACTGGTGAGATATAAATAGCCTTTTGCATTTACAGAAAATGGACCCCATCTTAACTTTTACATGTTGAATTTGGCAGCCACTGACTGGTTCACTTGTTGATTCTAGCTTAAATTTACTTTATCAGGCCATCTACAGGGGTCATACCAATTATCCGGACAATCAGTTTATCGGAAAAATAAAAATACCTGTTAATTAAGAGCATTCATTTGATCAGAATTTGCATCAAATACATCTAAGTCATGCAGGTGCTTTCTGTTTCCATGCCAGTGTGAAGAATATATTGCCAAGGTAAACATTTTAGTAGTATTTGCTGAAAATATTCCTCAACTCTGTCCACAAGTTGTTTACAACGTCAAAAGTCTCGCGGGGGCTTGTAATCTAACGCACCCATTACGTCATTTCTATAAATAAAATCTATAAATACGTTGTTTTCCAAGAAGCGAATGGGGATCGTTTTTTCTGCAGGACTTCACAACGCTGTTTACACTGGTTTACAAGCGATAAAATTATGATTTCATGTTGAGAATACGAGTTATAAGACGAGTATATGTTTGTCAGGATAACTGATTGTCGATGTTAATTTTGGGGCAATCTTACGACTGATCATCTGACCCGATTTTAAGCGAGAAAGATGGCACAGTTTGCTAAATAGTTTACATGCGTTGAGAAAGCACGAACCGACGATTGTTCTGTGAAAAGTTTATGCCTGTAGCTGCTATTTTAAGAAAAATATCGTTAAAAAACTGCCATTTTTGTCCGATAATCTGGAGGATCCCTGTAGTACATATGTAAATTTATGTCACAATTACTTGAATATGTCATTTTCATAATATCAACACTCATTTCAGTTCTAAAATTTAGAAAATATTTCACAATTAACTGCTAAAGTGCGAATCAGATCTGATTCGCTATTCTGCAGAGGAATCCTTCCTATGAGTGGAATCGTAACTCTGGCTACGGATGGTAAGGGAGTAGATTGCAAGAGTTACCGTTCGCAACTAACTATTTGCAGTGACAGTGTTACGCATACACAACAAGAAAATGACCTGTGAAATTTGTTGAGATCCACCTCTCATCGCAACACTCGTAAAATCTGCACCGGATAGGATTGAAACCGGCCAGCAATCCAGAAACAACTGCCGAAATTCCGATAACCACGGTAAATGGTTCACATGAGTACTCGTACACGCATATAGAGGAAAATAACATTAGATATACGGTGAGACGGGCTACTATGCCTTCCATTATGAATTATAAAGTGCTTGTTACAATATCGTGAATATGCGTTACAATATTCGCCTGTGTTTGACTTTATTCTGAAAAAAACTTTATTTTTCTCTTTCGAAGCTTTAATAAAAACGAAAGAGGAAGTCGACAAAATGGTAAATAACCGCGGTACGAATAAAGTGCGTATTGGAGATTTTTGACGCATTGGCGATTTCGCGGCGCATTGGAGTTTTATAAGTTATATAATTATGTTCTAAATAATAGCATAACATTAATTATTTTCTTGTTGTATATAATATACTGTTACATAT
Source organism: Conchocele bisecta (assembly GCA_029237695.1). Taxonomy (NCBI): domain Eukaryota; kingdom Metazoa; phylum Mollusca; class Bivalvia; order Lucinida; family Thyasiridae; genus Conchocele; species Conchocele bisecta. The sequence goes on from CM055274.1 coordinate 54,842,129, forward strand.
CTATAATATGTATTTAAGTCAAGGTGAATGTGAATGTGTGAAGTTGATTTTGTATCAATATTAGAAAAGTACCTACCGAAAATATAATATGGCAGCGGCGCATTGGAGATTTCCGGGCGCATTGGAGATTTAATATGTTATATATATTTTCTCCAGAAAAGGATAAACAAAATATTTCTTGTTGTATATAACATACTGTTACACATATGTAATATTATATGTTCAAGTCAAGGCAACTGTGCTTGTGTATATAATGTACTGTTACATATTTATAATAAAGATTTAAGTCAAGGTAAATGCGCATGTGTAAAGTCATGGGTGGATTCAGGGGGGGGGGGGGGGGGGGGGGGGGGGGGGGGGGGGGGGGGGGCGGACCCGGTGTGCGCCCCCCCCCCCTAAAATTAGCCGAGTAAAGGTTTTTTACAAGTTACAAGGCACGTTTCATGCCAAGTGCCATGTATTCCATGCATGTTTCGGTCATTTTCGTATTGTTTCAAAATTTAAACGTTTTCAATAAAAATCTAAAAGTATAACATTCATTTTTACTTGTTGTATATAATATACTGTTACATATTTATAATATATATTTAAGTCAATGTGTATGCGCATATGCAGTATAGATCCTGATCAAACAGGGTAGCCTATATATATATGGTTTACAATATCAGTGTATAGATCCTGATCAGACAAATATATATATATACATATAATGGCTGCGCGGTCTGATCAGAATCTATACTGACAGTATTACTTATAGTATTAATGGAGAAATGGGCTTATTGTGTTTTTTCAGTCTAGCTCCTGATCAAATAGTACACTCTTAATAAATTGTAGCCTGATAACATTGTTTTTTGTTTTTTTAAAAGCATGGCATGCGCTTCATTGGTGGAATGACAAAACAACAGTGTATATCATGATCAGACTGTACGGTGCACATGCTGATCTGGATCTACACTGGTCGAAAAATCCATAAGCCCCATTGTGTAGTCACATGTAGCTACATAGTAGTTTAAATATAAAAATCAAACATGGTAGGAAGTTCTTAATGATGTTAATCGCTTACTGCGTTGACGTTATCTTCATACGATAATGCATTACTGCCGAAAAGTAGTATCTCAATGGTACCATTTAATAATATCTGAAGAGTTTTTTTTGTTTTGCTTATATTTAACGGCGGCACTGGCTCGAGGACCTTGCATGCCGTCTCCCAAGAATGGGAGAAAGAACGGAGGTAGAGATTTTTTGAGAGAAGCCGGTAATTCGTATTTACAGAGCAACTACGAATTATCGGTACCCATTCACAGCTGGGTGAACTGGAGCAGTGTGGATAAAGTGTCTTGCCTCCGGTGAGGCTCGAACCCACGACCTTTAGATCAGCAGTCTGACGCTCTAACCACCAGGCCACTGCGCTCCACTCTGAAGAGTTATCTCGGGGATTTGTGTAATAGTTTGGAATAGCTTCGTGTCTTATTTCATGGTAGTATGGACAGTTGAGAAGGAAATGCTGAACATTCTCTATACTGCCACAACGGCAGAGAGGCGAATCCAATATGTTTTTATGGTAAAGATTGTTATAAGAGAACTACAATTCATACGCAATCTAGTGTGTAGAACTTGCGCCTTTCTTATTCCATAGTAGTAGTGTTTCAGAATTACTGTGGAAGGTGTATTAATTAGCGATTTGAAATTGGCAAGTGTTGATGTGTCTCTGACATGAAGTGGTAATTGATTCCACTCTCTAATGGCTGAAGGCAGGAAAGACTGTGAAAATAATGCAGTGCGAGCATGAGGTGGGTGAAAGTAGTTATTATTTCGTAGATTATAGCATGTGCTACTACCAATAGCATGTGGGACCAACACTGGCATATACTCAGGTGTTAGTCCATTAACCATTTTATAAAACAGTATCAATTTTGTTATCAATTTTTGTTTCCGCCTACGTTCGCCTAACTTTTCCCATCCTATATCGCGATATAGATCATTTAAAGGAGATATAACAAGCTTCTGTTTTCGCGATACGCTTATGTATTCATCATTTATATATCAAATACAACATATTTTACAGTAATCCGACCAGTATGTGCCGTTCTTTTACGGATTTCATATTCCGGACAACCAGTTTTTCCAGCCGTCACTGCATGACTAACTTCCCCTTATTTTGCTTACCACAGTTATTTCCCATTGCGGTCACGTGGGTATATGACGTATCAGTAGAACTTCCGAAATGTATGCATAATACAATTATTACACGTAATAGTTCAACAGACTACTTAGAACTCCAGTTTATTAGACCGCTGATATAAATATATGGTACTGTACTGTACTGTACTGTACTGTACACAAATAAGAATGACCTACTCACAAACTACAAATTGAAATGCGACAATGGGTGACAAAATGGACATACTGTGCAATTTTCAACAGCTGTAGGATACCCGTTTGTATATACATTTATTTATATTACATAGTCAGGTTACAATCTATGTTTCCCCTGATAGTACTTATATATAATGCTAAATCAGACGGGCAACAGAGTAGACACTTATCAGAGATGCCAGGTGTATAGATGTATCTGGTGCTATGCTGGTCAAACATTCTTGTAGGCCATTGTCCACTTACAACGAAACAATGCTGTACATGGGGTCAATTAAGGAAAGCCCGGGGTGACAGCAGTGGGGAAATTATTCGCTCTAATTTCCACGGGAGGGTGGGGTGTTGTTTGAAGATTGTGTCAACATCCGCTGTACATTGTGACTGAGAAGATGCAATAAGCCAACCACAACAAGGGACTTATAGGGCGTTTGCGACCAGTGTAGATCCAGTTCAGCCTGTACATTCCCACAGTCTGAACAGGATCTGCACTTTTCGACATTCCTTCAATAAAACATACTGACATGCAATCTAGATCGTATTTAGACTACAGGAGTGTTATATTTGATTATGACCTACACTAGTCACAAATCACACAAACCCCATTTCTCCAGTCACAGTCACATATAGGACCAAGCTTCGACGTAACCCCCATTTGACAAAACAACAATTTTCTTCTGGAAAACATCTTTAGTTTTTAACATTCCAAACATTTTCTATTTATTTGAAACAAGTCAGTAGGAAAATAGATTAGAAATAGTAAAGAATTTACTGTACATGTGAAAATTGAATTTACACTTTTAATTCTTTTTATCTGTCAACGAACAAAATATGTGATTTAGTTATATTTTAGTATTCGAAAACAGTATTTACGGAAAAATAAGCGAGTGCACATCCAAGTTACACAATTTTAGTCCTGCAATATAACATATTCATCCATGTATAAAAACAAACACATCAAGATTGGATTTTCGGAACTGTAGAAAGCACCCTGATGTGCACCGTGTATCTATTCTACCATGTCTGTCAAATTGGACTCAACCAATCAGCTTGGCATAGGTGTGGCCTCGCGGATTCAATATACACCTGCCGCATTATTGTTGACATCCGTTTTAACATATCTTCACACGTCTGTCACTGACTAGGACAGATAAACAAAATGGATTCAACCAATCAGCATATAATAGGTGTGGCTTCATTGAATTCAGAATACACCTGTCCCAAGATCCACTTCCCTATTTGCCTGCGGTCAAATAATCGGATAAGTTGTTTGCTATTAATGACCTCCGGCGGCATCCGTTTGAACATAGCTACACACGCGTGTCATTGATTATTTCAACTCGAACTTGTCAAAGCACAAATATGCTGAAGTAACATTCTGCAAAGCATTGCAGAATCAATTTACGAAATGTCGGAGAAATATACCATTTAATTTCACATTTTTTCTGATTCTGGCTCTGATGTCTGTTTGACCGTGAATTACAACCGACTTCCGCACTGATTGTCGTCGCCGACGACTGCAACCAACGTATAAATAATCCAAATATATGATGTCCGTAAATCCAAACGATATTATATAAGAAACCTTCATCCACCAATCAGGTAAGCTGTTCTACTGCTACGTCATATCGGTTATTTTTACAGCGCCACCTCGCGCCAGTAGGTCGCAGTAACAGGAGAGATAAACGATGACCAATTCATTGCATGGCTCTGTATAGGTGTCAGATAAGGTGCGATACAAGAAATCTCAATATCACGAAAAATAGAAACGAACCGGAAATCGGTTATTATGGTCGCCGTTGTTGGTTTTAGCGCGGTTTGAAGAAAATAAGTGATAGTTTGTCATGTGACCTTTAATGGTACAAGTGTTGTGGCTCCTGTTACGATTCTTGCAGCTTCATGTATTTTATTGAGTTCTTGTTTTCCGGCTAAAGTACAGTTGTCCTATATTACATTATCATATTCTAGAACTGGGCGGATGGATGCTAAGTAAATTGTTTGCTGTGTTTTCCTTGAAAGTTTAAACTTCAAGCTCCTCATTATGTTAATTCTAGTCCAGGCTTGATCTTTAATGCATGATATTTGATTTGGCCAAGAACAGGAGTTTGTTAAAAATATACCAATGTGTTTTTGGCAATTTACTTCGCTAATAGGTTGATTAAGGACCAACTACATGTATATACCTGATCATCGTTTGATTCAAAGATAATTGCTTCGTAAATGTGATGGAATATATGTATAACATATGTGAACACTGCATCGTTACTGTATCCTATACGGCAAATGGGGTTGCCAAGTCGGCCATCTTTGTGTGTTCCAGCCATCAGCCAGTTTCACCTGTTCTGCCGTTTGACAAAGAGCTGAAAATGTGATGTAAAAAATATGATATAATGTAGCTAATCAGATGTAGAAAAGACAGGAGAACAGACTCCCATCAATTATATTACACCCAACTGTAAAATATGTCACTTTTCTGGATAGGTTTGTGCCTGTGTTTTTAACAACTTGAACCACCGTTATAAATAGCTTCACACACAGAAAATCGAACAGTATATCACTTTTACCTGGCAAACCACACAACACATACCATATATACCCACTAGTACTACTGTTCTCTGTTATTAGCTATCAAATCCAGTGGCATGTAAGCAGTTACCTGAGTGTATTGTCCCAGGTGTCGACTCACCTACTATGCGAGTAAATATGGCTTTACCTATAGGTAACGTGTACAGTAACATAGGCTGTGCATCAAATTGGAAAGTTTACACGTTGAAATTTATTTTGAGATTGATGGGAGAAATGCACAGATATCTCGTATTTTGTATAGTTTGCTGGCATAATAGTTATAGCTATCTTGCCGTTGTTATATCTGTCTATTATGTATTTCACCAACTTTTTTTATTTGGTTTACTGTCATATTGTTTGATGTATGTGTCAAACGCACAAAGTGGTGAAACTGTACGATGTACATACAAAGATGTCGGAGATTGGAATTCAATGTTCCATATAGTATACAGTAACAATACAATATTCACATATGTTATATTCATATATCACATCACTCTAATGAAGCAATATTATTTATTTTACGAGAAATAAGCAGTGATTACGTGTTAGCCAGATTGAACTTCACAAGCCATTTTGTTGACCAGTTAGCAATTGTGTCTATATCTGCTTGCAATAATTCGCCAGCGTTTTCTGGATCGTCAACGACAATATATAAGCTTGTATCGTCCGCGAATAAACGTATATTCGTATTTATGTCATCTATAATAGCATTGGCATATATAAGAAATACAATGGATCCAAGATGCTGCATGTATCGTGTTCCAATCAGACTGTGAACCTGGAATAACTACACGCTGGCATTTATCTGGGAGATAGCTACTAAACCAGCTTAATATATTGCCGGTTACTCCTATTGATTGTAGTTTTTCTATTATTCCTATATGCCAGACTCTATTGAACGCTTTACTGATATCAACAAAAATAATACTTTCACCTCTTTGCCATCGTCAAGTGCGTGACAGAACGTATTATACAAATATATTAGTTGCTGTATTGTCGAATCTTTAGGTATAAATCCCGACTGTATAGGTGTTAGTATTTTGTTGCAATGCAAGGAAATATATAAATATTTGAAAACGATTCGTTCAAAAACTTTTTCGATAGTATTTAGAAGAGAGACGGGTCGATATAGTTGTTAAATTGTGTTGGATCTCCTTTTTTTATTGCAGAATGACAATGCAAGTTCATTTGCTGCTTCACGAAGAATACGGTTGTCGATGCCATCAGGACCAGCGGCCTTTCCAGTAGGTATATACTTAATTGTTAATAAGACTTCGTCTGGCAATACTTGGATATGCGACATATGTTCTTCTCCTTGAAATGGTGGTAATACATGCAATAGGCTATTAGCACCCTCTATAATTGTTTGATCTCTAAAAATAAAAAAAATACTTTAGCATGCTTGCTTCATCTGAGTCGGTATCAGAAGTAACATAATTATTATTCAATGGGGGAATGGTACTATTAGTAGATGGAGACATGAACTTTTATAATGTAGTCCACCAGTATTTAGAGGTTGTTTCATTGTTGTTAAGTTTTTGCAGACATGTTGTCATAGCATTTCTATTTGGAATTACGTATTCATATTATGGCTTCATTTCGGATTTGTCTGAATGTATCCCAATGACGCGCTTATTGAGCACAATTTGCTTTCTGGTATGTTCTTTTTCTAGCTTTAATTTTCTTTTTAACGTCTTTAGTTAACCAATGCGGTTCTTTAGGTCTGATGGTAATTGTTTTGTTAGGAATACATGATCTCATTATTGCAAGAAGTTTGTCTGTAATGCTTTTGGTGTATGAAGAGATATTATGATAAAAACAAATTTCCCAATTAGTTGACCTAATAGTTTGTCTGAATAAATCACAATTTCCCTGCTCATATAACCATATATCTCTCGTAAACGTTTTGGACTTAGCTAGGTGTTCTAAATTTAAATAATGCATAAGTTGGACAATGATAACGATGTTCTTAATTCAAAAATGTATCGGCAACGCCACAGGTCACACGAGTATTCTTGTCAGTCACAAAGAGAAGATCAATGATCGAAGATGACATTTCAGTAAAGTATGTACTGTCAGATATTACTTCGTGAATGTTGTACTGTTGAGTTAATGAATTCACTTTCTGAAAGGACTGAGGGCTTAGTATGTTGTCAATTAAAGTCACTAGTGATTATTATATCTTTAATTTCTGTATCAATGGCCAAGTGTACTGAATCTTCAATTGTTTTGTGATATGTGTTGTCAGAATTCGGCGGCCGGTAGAATACACCAAGTTCTACCCATATGTTTTCCAATAAATGTATTTCTAAAGCATCACCTCACCATGACCATCCGTTCGGTCTTTACGTTCCGGGGCATATTATGTAGGTATGGCTAAATGACTGTTGTCCACGCTATTATTCAGCCATGTTTCAGTGAAAGCTAATATATGTCAAAGCCATGTACATGATGTAACTCAGCTGCGGTTATGTCAATCTTTGGAAGAATATTCTGTACATTATAGTGAATTAAGGATACATTATGCGAAATATCTACTGAATAAGAATGAATATTATTGCCAGATAATTGTTGTTGTATTATCACACCTGTTACGTCGCACGACGCTAGTGGAAATACTTTTGTACTGACCCTTACTAACAACAGTCGAGCTATATTTAGATTGGCGGGCAATTCCGGTCACGTGACAGCCTCTTGCTTACAAAGGAATTTGAAAATCAATCAAGTTAACGAGTCTGTATCGGAAATTTAGTATTTTGGAGAAATCCCTGTTGTTTCTGGGTCTGTAGACATAATTATTAGCTGTGTTTTTCGGTGACGTCGGGCCTGAGTTGGGATGAATATCACCAAAATTCATAAATATAATAGTAATCCAAAACGAAAAGTCACATACACAATTACACTGATCAGTGTTCTCATCTATGAATCGTTATTTCTCCACAAATTTACGCGAAGAATGTATTTTTCTTACTAGTAACCGAATGTTGAGAACAGTGCTTGATGTGCGAAAAAATAGAAAATATATAATAAGTTTGCCAATATAGGTAGGTCATAATCAATACGTGGTGCGAAATAGCAAACGAAGATCTGTATTTATACTGTGGCATGATGACGATATCAGCACGTCTAAGTTTCATCAGGTTATTGCCTTAATAAGGAATAAGAAAACAGTCATCATGTCACTACCGTATGACGAGCAATGCCTATACATTATAAGTTATTGTGGTTCTACAGAGGCTATATGGTGTAATATTGCCCGTCTGGAGGTATGTTCACCCGAGGCGATAGACGAGGGTGAACATACCTTCAGACGGGCAATATTACACCATATAGCCTGTGTAGAATCACAATAACGTATTTGTCATACCGCAGATCCTGTATTTGGCCGTATAAACATATCTCTTATTTTGATTTTTGCGTTTTTTTCAGGAAGAAAAATAATCCGAGATTCGATTTTCTACCGTCAGTCTTAATATAAAGGCGTAAATGAACATTTTGTTTTTTTATTGAACGAAAACAAAGTAAATATGGAATAAGAAATCCATCGAAAACGACTTTATGACAATTTTTTTATATCGTGTAATTTAATTTATATTTCACTGCTCTATCGATCTGCTCTCCCTTTGGCGCCTCTAGAATAATGTGACTGGTTCCCAAACATTCGCTGTCATTGCTACGCCGCGGTTTCGTGCGTGGAACCCATAGTTTGTGACCTAAATATAGCCGTGTCACGAAGGCTAGCGCGTTGAGATTTGAAAAGCAATTTTCGTTATTTTGGCTAATTTTTCGCTCATATTTTGATGAGCGAAGAATATTTATGAAAAAATAAACAATATAGACTGGTTTCGAGTGTACAATTTGTTACTTGTATTGATAAATTCGGTGTTTTATTGTGTTTAGTGAGGAATACAATTCGCAATCGGTAGACGCTTGCAAAATGTTCTTCATTGGACGCGAGGCGCCGGAGGGGAATCGCAATTTCTGTATGTCCGACGGCCTTGGCAGGTCATATAATATATATGACCAGGCAAGCTTGCCAATCAAAAGCCGAGAAACTTATCTGCGGTATGACAATATAAGTTATTGTGATTCTACACAGGCTATATGGTGTAATATTGCCCGTCTGGAGGTATGTTCACCCGAGGCGATAGCCGAGGGTGAACATACCTTCAGACGGGCAATAGCCGAGGGTGAACATACCTTCAGACGGGCAATATTACACCATATAGCCTGTGTAGAATCACAATAACGTATTTGTCATACCGCAGATCCTGTATTTGGCCGTATAAACATATCTCTTATTTTGATCTTTGCGTTTTTTCAGGAAGAAAAATAATCCGAGATTCGATTTTCTACCGTCAGTCTTAATATAAAGGCGTAAATGAACATTTTGTTTTTTTATTGAACGAAAACAAAGTAAATATGGAATAAGAAATCCATCGAAAACGACTTTATGACAATTTTTTTATATCGTGTAATTTAATTTATATTTCACTGCTCTATCGATCTGCTCTCCCTTTGGCGCCTCTAGAATAATGTGACTGGTTCCCAAACATTCGCTGTCATTGCTACGCCGCGGTTTCGTGCGTGGAACCCATAGTTTGTGACCTAAATATAGCCGTGTCACGAAGGCAACCGCGTTGAGATTTGAAAAGCAATTTTCGTTATTTTGGCTAATTTTTCGCTCATTTTTATTTTGATGAGCGAAGAATATTTATGGAAAAATAAACAATATAGACTGGTTTTGAGTGTACAATTTGTTACTTGTATTGATAAATTCGGGGTTTTATTGTATTTAGTGAGGAATACAATTCGCAATCGGTAGACGCTTGCAAAATGTTCTTCATTGGACGCGAGGCGCCGGAGGGGAATCGCAATTCCTGTATGTCCGACGGCCTTGGCAGGTCATATAATATATATGACCAGGCAAGCTAGCCAATCAAAAGCCGAGAAACTTATCTGCGGTATGACAATTGTAAATGTATACGCTGTTCCTATCCGACGAATGGTCTCCTGAGGTAAATGCACAGTGCATAGTGCAATAAAGAAACACCATGTATTTTTTTTAAATTTGCTGTAACATTTTAAATTCAACAGATTATTACGCATTCATCCAGACCGACGGTGTACGGAAGCAGTTTCCATCGCCGTTCGTCCTGATGATATGTCGCCAGAAGGCTGATTACTTGAAGGTAATTAGCAAAGAATATTTTGTTTTTAACAACAGATACCTCCTTTATAGCACGTCAGTTTTCGCCGATATTGTTTCGAATATTTGACACATTTCCGTAAATGCCGCCGAAAACTGACAAAATCGTCAGAGATCATGAGAAATTAATAGTTTTAAATAAATGTCGGTGAAATCAGTCATTAATTCGATTTCTAATTTATTATTGCAATACTTGTACGTTTTATACAGGTCACCGCTCACGTCACAGCTGACGTCAACGCAGCTAATGACGAACCATCGATGTTGGAGCTGTCTACCGTCCTGTGCGGCGCAGATTTCATCACCGAGTAAGACGAACTACCGACCCGTGTCATCGAGCCAATCAAACCACAAATCAATATATAAAAACATTAAACAGTTGTCACTGTCCAAATGGTTAAGATCGTCTAAACTATAAAACGCAATCAATCAATCGACACATCAATGACATACTTTACATGATCCATGATGGAATAATTCTTTGTTTTTCACAGATGACCACAAAGTACAACGCGACTCATGTCTTGGAACCATCTTTACGGTCAACCAGGTATGTGGATGGAAGCTATATAGCCGTAAAATGTTTATTCTATAAATTACACAATTTATCTCATACCTCTCCACCTGTGACGATGATGAAAGACTCTTTGCCGACGGTCAATGTGACAATCCAATAATATGAAATGTTCGATCACACAAATAATACATATATTTTATAGACGTGTTGTAACATTTTAAATTTAACATTTCGTCAGTGACCCATTAACCCAGCTGATGTCTGTCCATGCATGAGGCGAATGATTCTTCGGTTTTGACGCTACAGCAATCGGTGAAACCCAGGGAGTTGAGCCGTCTGCAACTTTCTCAAAAATGTCCGAACTTTTTAAACGTTCAAGCTCTTTCTCTACTTGTTTTCGAACATGGAACGGTATACGTCTGTGTGGTATCGCGACTGGTGTTACATTTTGATCAATGTGAAATTTGACGGATTTGTCTTTCAAGTTTCCTAACCCAGAGAACAAGTCTGCATATTCGCCAAGTAACTGATCAGTCTTTGATGTGCCTATGGAATTGATGGTTGGTACGATATTCAAATCAACGGCAGTGTTATAGCTCAATACTGATCCAAAATTACCAGATATAACGTAAAAGTTACCTGTTGTAATGTTCTTTTCCGTTTCAATTGTAGCTTGTAATGTTCCATTCATTGGTAGTTGTTCTTTCTGACCATATGCAAAGGCTTTCGTGTCCGGTTTTAAGAATTTCGGTCTGTTTTTCATTTTCATTTTCGGCGTTGGTCGTCGTTCTTGTTGTCTCAGGTATGCTGGTCTGGCCGGCTTCTTCATGAAAGCGTTGGTTTTCCCATGTTGGTCCAGATCGCTCCCCATTTTGTCCGTTTGCCTGTTCGCAATTTCCATAGTTCGGGCCGCTAAAAGTAACTTGGGTTAGTCCATACTGTCCTTCAGCGCTTTTCGGCGTAATTGTGTTGATATACAGCCTTGTATAATTTGAGTCTTAATTTCGCCATCTTTATTTACGAAGTCACAGTTAGTCGCCTTCTGACGGAGTCTCGTCGCATAGTGGTCGACTGTTTCTGATTCAAATTGTCTCAACTGTCGAAATTCGAATATTTCGAATTCTGTGTTCACGTGTGGCTTGAAATAACATTCAAGAGCTTGTTTCAGTTCATAATCTGATTCACCACCGGTGTTGGCCAAAGTATCGTGAATGTCAAAGACTTCATCTCCAGCATAGTGGAGCAACAGTGCTTTTCTTCTCTTCTTGGACTCCATGGACATGCCAACACACATGTTCTCCAACTTCTGAACGTATTTAGTCCAACGGATTCCAACCGAATGTTCATCAGAATGGATGTCGAACTTCGAAAATGACGGTATTGATGTCGCCATGTCTGGTAACGAATTCCTGCTGGTTGTGCACGAAATAACGAATTGTTTCATAATTCACGTTAATCCAAGATGTTTACCATTTTGATCCTCGTCGCCAAATGTTGTGTTGTTTATAGCTAATAACACAAAGCAAATAAGAAGTCTTCTTCTTATTGTTTAATATATATACATCACGCCACACACATACAAATGTACATACAATCACGGTGGTATAGACTCGGACTCATTGATAGAATGTTAAGGAATGCTGCTGAGCAATACTATGCTATGGAGTAAATGGATGTAAACAGAGCATCTAATTGGTCGAGATGCGGGGCCAGTGATGTAGGCTTAGTAATAGCAACTTTAGTCTGTTTCAGAGTATTAAGGATACACCACATACAGTCGAACCTCCCCAAACGGCCACCTCTCTACAACAACACCCTCTCTATAACAGCCACTATTTTATATCCTAAATGGATGGTATCCTCTGTATCTAGCCCTTAGACTGCTGAGCACGATAATTGTCGTCTGCTGTTGCTTTGCCTTCTTTCTCTATAAAAACATGTTTTGACAGCATTGTATAATCATTTCCATTGGAAATTATTCTAAAATGTTGCCAAAGCATGTTTTGGCTGAGAATTATCGAAGAAAATAAATAAACAGCGGACGACAAAATTTAATTCAGCATTAACCTCCCTACAACAGCCACCTCTCCACAACAGCCAGTTTTGCGTCTTCCCATGAATGGCTGTTGTAGAGGGGTTGCACTGTACCTTTCAATAAAATAGAGTGGCAATTTGCCATGGATCTGGCTCACCCACTATATGGTGTGAATATGCTTGAACACAGTCCAGACATGCAGATGAATTTATAATATGGTCATAATATATATCCAATATAATATATAAATCCAATGACTATGGTCTAGATATTATCATCTAGATCATAGTAACAGCTGTGATCATTGGATTTCAAAAGTAACCGTCCATAATTTCTAAACTGTGTTATCAAAATTGCAAACTTACATGTCATATTGAACATTAGTATATTGCTTTAAATTTAGTTTATTGACTGTAACGATTAACCGACGAAAAGTGTAAAAAACAAAGATTTTATTTTGACTAAAATTCGCAGTGCCGGATTCGGTTTAACAGTACGTACAATACCCTGAACCTTTATAAACCATTCTAATTTCAATAATATATAATCAATCATGACCAATAATACACCAACTAAAATGTGTTTTAATATGATGCATAAAATATAAAGATCGACCAATTTGAAGTTACCAAAAAAGTGAATTGAAGTTAACAAATATTGACCCACCAAAGAGCATTCAGTCAGCCGATACAGGCGTATTATGTATAGTTCAGACCAGGTATCTTTTTATGTGATGCATTTCTGAATTACAGTGTATATGGGGACTTTTGTATTGTTGCCTAATGTAGACCAAAATCAGCCTACATATATATGTACATTTTGTTTAGGGTCTTCACTGTTCGCCATTCAATCAGTGAATCGCGAATGGCATTCTTCTAAACATAAGTATAGATACTTATACAGCATGAACTTAATTGGTTCCTTTTGAAAATATGCGTCGGTAAAATTGTGACCAGTGTAGATTCCGATCATAATGTATAAACTTACGTGACTGGGACTGGGGAATACGGGAAATTGAAGTCTTTACCAATGTAGCTACACATCCATCTCCCTATACGTAGTCTGATCAGGGTCTGCACTGTTCACCATTCATTCAGTGATTCGTCCATAATTATACTTAACATATGTATAGATCCTTATCACGCTGCACGAGTGCGCTAGACGATTATGCGATTTGACTGGTGACAACATCCATAATTAATATTACATAAACAATTGCGAACAACATGGACCCTGAATCGACTTCGGGATTTCTGGTGATCTAGCTTTATTGCGTTTGTGACCAGTGTAAACCCAGATCGGAAGCACAGTCTCATAATGTTCTTCAGTGTTTGTTATTGCTACCATGTTGATTAATAGAGGAATAATAACAAACGAGTGTGCTGGCTGATACCGAGCTTCACTGGACGAAAACTCACTGGACAAAGTTCTCATTGTAGGGCGTGACAAACATGTGTCCGCCATGCCACAATTGTTTGTATAGTTTCTGTTCAGTTTTATCAGAATGAGCTTGCACTTGCGCAGTTATTACGCCTTTAACACAAATGTGATCAAGTGTGTACTAAATGCGGTGCTAATAGAATTTGGACATTCAATAGATATTATAAAATAGAACGAGATAACAAAATTGAATCAAGACGATTAAGAAAAATAACATATATATAGGGGCAAAGAAAAAAACGAGATCCACGTTCACCCTATCTGTTTTCGTATAAAACAACTATATAATTTTGTACAACAAGCATTGTTTTGACAAATTCCTAGCCACAGGGGCTGAGAAGCCTAAAACAGTAAAATGGTTGTACATTTTTATACAAACGTACAAAACTATATAGTTTTGTACATTTTATAATTTTAGTATTACAAAATCCTAGCCACAGGGCCCGAGAAAGCTAAAACAGTAAAATTGGTCTAGCGCCCTGAGTTTCTATATATATCACGGCGCTAACCTATTATTCTCTATATTCCGTTCAATGTTTGAGGCTCTGCTCTGCTGTTTTAGAATGTTGACGGGATAAATATAATAGTAGGTTAGTGCCGTGAATGGGAAAAAATATCGGGCTCGGCACAGAAACAAAATGAGCTCGGCAAGCCTCGCCCATCCAGTTTCCTAAGCCGCGCCAGATATGTTTTTCCATTCACGGCACTAACCTACTATTCTCTATATTCTGTTCAATGTTTGATAGTATACATACTAACACTTGTAGATACATTTAGTGTAACTTATCAGCAAAGTACTATAGGCTGTTGAGTTTCATTGTACAAACGCCGCAGTTTCAATGACGTCATTTTCTCGATGACGTTACTTTTTTTTTCCGTGCGTGATTCACATGGTGATAAAAAAAGTGAGATAAAACAAAATCTATGAAACATAATTACATTTTCATTTCAGAATATTGTTTTTGAAAGGTGTCCGCATCAGAACATGTCAAAAAGTGAAAATTGAAAATGTTGTCATTAAGGCCGGTTTTCCAAGAGCGCGGCCCATATATATATTCTAGGTCTGTGGTGAGAGGAACAATATATTGACAACTGAATAAATGGTTCTTACATATATGTGGGTGTGACTGGAAAAATGGGGCTTATGGGTTTTGCGACAAGTGTAGATCCAGATCAGCAGTTGTGTCCGCACAGTCTGATCAGGGTATGCACTGTTCGACATCATCAACGAAAAACCCATCCATCTTAGAGTTTGTTATGTGATTAGGAGCTTCACTGGTCACACATCCCATAAACGCCCTTTCTCCAGTCACCGCCACAATATGTCTGTAATAGATCTATAGTATAGCACCGGGTATAGTTGCGCACATTTGTTCCGTTTTACATGTATTTTACATTGTTTATATTCATAAAAAATACGCTGATTATCACACTCATTAAATGAGCACTTGCTTACTATACGTTACTTGTTGTCATTTAATATTACAACATTTTTGTTAAAGGCGTAATAACTGCGGAAGTGCAGGCTCATTCAGGTAAAACTGAACAGAAACTATAAACATTTTTGTGGCATGGCAAACACATGTTTGTCACGCCCTACAATGAGAACTTTGTCCAGTGAATTTTCGTCCAGTGAAGTTCGGTATCAGCCAGCACTCTCGTGTGTTATTATTCCCCAGTCCCAGTCACGTACATTTATACATTATGATCGGAATCTACACTAGTCACAATTTTACCGACGCATAGTTTCAAAAGGAACCAATTAAGTTCATGCTCTATAAGTATCTATACTTATGTTTAGAAGAATGCCATTCGCGATTCACTGATTGAATGGCGAACAGTGAAGACGCTGAACAAAATGTACATAATTTTTTTATATATGTAGGCTGATTTTGGTCTACATTAGGCAACAATACAAAAGTCCCCATATACACTGTAATTCAGAAATGCATCACATAACAAATGATACCTGGTCTGAACTATACATAATACGCATGTATCGGCTGACTGAACGCTCATTGGTGGGTCAATATTCGTTAATTTCAATTCACTTTTTTGGTAACTTCAAATTGGTCGATCTTTATATTTTATACATCATATTAAAACACATTTTAGTTGGTGTATTATTGGTCATGATTGATTATATATTATTGAAATTAGAATGGTTTATAAAGGTTCCGGGGATTGTACGTACTGGTAAACCGAATCTGGCACTGCGAATTTTAGTCAAAATAAAATCTTTGTTTTTTACACTTTTCGTCGGTTAATCGTTACAGTCAATATACTAAATTAAAGCAATAGACTTATGTTCAATATGACATGTAGTTTTGCAATTTTGATAGGAAAGTTTAGAAATTATGGACGGTTCCGTGGGTTCCGGGGAATCTAAGCTCCATTTTCATTTTACCGTTGGCAAGGAATGCAAATTTTTGCTAACTTCAATTGAATATTTATTGTGCTGTCTTCCCGTCGGAGGGGCATTTACAGCCAGTATAACCAATACGTTCCATTTAGTCAAAGTTTCGTTTATTCAACAATCAGACAGCTGATGTGGAACGAAGTGGAACAATGATGCGTGGAACCATACGCGAAGGGTAGTGATGTGATGTGGTAAAACGCTGAAATGAAAAGGAAGAACAATCGAAAATAAAACATAAATTCAACAATGTAGATCCGCAATACATATATCAGTGATTCTATATTTTATGTACATATTGGTGCCGTTTTTCTAGTTTCGATGTAGAACCAATAATTCATTAAACTGTGTGTATTCCATTGGGTGACAGTCCAGGTGTTACATTTATAATAGTAGTGAAGCGACCCCGCCAGCCATTTGGTGTAATTTCATCATGTTTTATAAATTCAAACTTTCTCCGATTGTTGGCGACTGTGAGAGGCTATTAATCTACTTCAAAGACTTACCCCAACCCATTTCACATGCCTGGTGATTCACCAACACTCCTAGTTCATCTGTATCGTCCTCATAGTTCACATAACCCATTTTATCCGTTATATTTCATATTAGTTCTACCACACTATCCAGACGAGTTGAAGACCGCCGCCATCTTTCACTAACATTCCTCGGGAAATCCCGTATGTTCCCGGATAATCCGATCACACGTTCTGACCAATCAGCTATGGGGGACAACTTTCACATTTCGTCAAAGTGGGAAAGTCCCGGTATCCTATTGCACATTCCAACCAATCCACTGTGCGGAATCAGGGTAACTTTCACATATTGTCAGCGGATTCCAAATATGGTGCTCATTGTCCTAATGTTGTCCTCGGAGTCTTTACGAGCCAATCAAAGGGCTGGATTTGCGGACAACGTCCGGACTGAAGGCTATACAAACCAAGTGAGCGCACAGCGTCCAGTTGACATTCGTCCAGAGGACAACTCACAGACGCACCCAATATCCGACCCTCACCCAAACCCGACATATTTAACCAAACCTAATCCACAACTACAGTACCAGTGGTGCGTATTTCCCTGTATCTTGGTTTCCAATTGGCCACAGATTATCTAGACCGTAGACATTTAGTAACCCGTACAATTCCCAGTACCCATTACCCCACCCACTAATTTCCGGCCCCCACCCACCACGCTGTATGATCCCCACCCCCGCTAACCCCACACCCAGCTTATGAACCCCACCCCCGCTGTGTGATACCCCCACACAGCTTATGATACCCCACCCTGCTGTGTGATCCCCACAACCAGCTGTGATACCCAACCATGCTGTGTGATTCCCCACCCCCGCTGTGTGATTCCCCCACCCAGCTTATGATCCACCCCCGCTGTATGATCCCCACCCCCGCTGTCTGATTCCCCCACCCAGCTTATGATACCCCACCCCCACTGTGTGACCCCCCCCACCAAGTTTATGATATCCCACTCCCGCTGTGTGATCCCCACCCCCGACTGTGGGATCCCACACCCCCGCTGTGTGATCCACACCCCCGCTGTGTGATTCTCCCACCCAGCTTATGATACCCCACCCCCGCTGTGTGATCCCCACCCCCGCTGTGTGATCCCCCCACCCAGCTTATGATACCCACCCCCGCTGTGTGATCCCACCCCCGCTGTGTGATCACCCATCCCTGCTGTGTGATCCCCCCACCCAGCTTATGATACCCCACCCCCGCTGTGTGATCCCTACCCCCGCTGTGTGATTCCCCACCCAGCTTATGGTACACCACCCCGCTGTGTGATTTCCCCCACCCAGCCTATGATACCCAACCCCGCTGTGTGATACCCAACCCCCTGCATGAGACCCATTCCAGTTGTGTGTTGACTGGTTGTGTCTATTACATGAATCGCTGATCGAAGTTGTCCCTTATGTCTCCTCCCGCAGTCGCCCAGGTTTAATTATTTAAAACATCGCTCATGCCCTCATATTAGACATTGTCATCATTCCACATCATTGTTGTTATCACAATTTGTAATAAATCTTTTTCACTTATATTCGTTTTTACCATTACTCATGTTTCACCAAAATATCAGGTATAACTGAATTGCTGCCACTGTTATGATTTGATCTCCAAGCAGTTAGTTAAGTTGTCCATATACCCCTGCTTCACGAAGGCCCGCTACCATTTCCCAAAAGTAAAGGTACGCAACACCCCTAAACTCCATTGTATTAAAGTCAGACCGAGAGAGAGGGACGTTACAGTATAGTCAATTGTTCTCGTCATTTTATATATTTTATTTCCACTTCAAGGGACCAGGGGTCTCAGAAATGTCATTTCCGTTACGTACATTTACATGACGTAAATATAGCTTTACATTTACATTTTTTTCTTTTCAACGGCATGCAACATACAACAGAAGGGGCATCTATTTAGAAAAGTGTCAAGAATATGGTAAGCTAATTGTATTAGTTTGAAACAGAGAAATTTAGTAGCAAGTCGTGGAATTTCTCATTTATGGTAACCCAACAACATGTATTTAATATGAATCAGTAAAGTTAAGCAAAACAAAATAGCTTGGCATGTAACAGAATGCCGTGTTTTACCATATGTACCAAACATCGTTATACAGCTACATTTAATTAATAGCACAGCCTCCAAAAATATGGGCGTAACGGAAATGATTATGTAACGGTAATGACAAAATGTAACGGTAATGACTCTCCATTTATTTAAAATACTAATACAGCATATATAGCAAACATATTTATACTTTGAATATGCTGTACAATATAACTTCAAGTTAGTGTTTACTTTTAATGTGATTGCCACTAGAAACCCACACTCATTGAAGCTGTGTCTGTTTTTTGTTGTTTCAGAGCTTTTACTAATTAAATCCTGATAAATAAATGTTGTAGGTCTGAATAAATGTGCCATTACTGACCGAAAACTGATGGGACCTGGTTTATATCTAATTGACGCATGAACTGACTGGTTAGTATGGTAATTTATCATTGCCGTTACACGATCGTCATTACCGTTACACAATTTTGTAACGGAAATGACCGTAACGGTAATGATTTTTCTTTAAAAACTCCCATTTTTCACCCCTCTGTATACAACGCATCATGAAGGTAGAAAATGCAAATGTAACGTTGTAACAAACGGCTCACGTGCCGAGTTGGCAAGAAAACAAAGCAAGTGGCGAAAACAATTTCTAAGGCAGACAACTATGTACGGAAAGTCCGAACACAACGTCCACTATCAAAGTCGGCCCAAACATGTGAAATGTGTCAAAAAAGGCTGTAAGTAACAGCACATTTATATTAATTACACACATCGCATAGACATACATATTATACACCAAATTGTAGTATGGAGACATACCTTTAATTTAATACATTTACCATAAAAATAGGTCTTATAAAATATTAATTATAACCGTTAATAAAGGTTCCGTTTATTACCGCATAATATAAGTGCTAGAGTTCCGGCGAATAAACCTGTCCTGTTTACGCCATTTTGTCGATTTCCGCTTTCGTTTTATAGCTTCGAAAGAGAAAAATAATGTTTTTCATAATAAAACCAAACACTGGCGAATATTGTAACGCATATCAATGATATGGTAACAATCATCTGTATCAATTCATGATGGAAGGCATAGTATCCAAGCGCACCGTATATCTATTTTTATTTTCCTCTATATGTGTGCACGAGCACTCGTGTGAACCATTTACCGCCGTGATTACCGCTATTTCGGCAATTGTGGCTGGAGTCCTGGCCCGTTTCAATCATATCCTGTGCAGATTCAACGAGTGTTGCGATGAGAGGTCGATCTCAGCAAATTTCACAGGTCATTTTCGTGTTGCGTCTGTGTAACACTGTCACTGCAAATAGTCTGATATCATGTTTCGTGAGACATAGCCCATAGACGGCAGAGAGGCACGATATTCCGAAATCTTCGCCAAATGATAATCTACCCGAATCTTCATGTAGTTACTACTGTATATGTGTTAATAAATAAAGCTGTATGCATCATAATAACAATGTTTTGATTGTACTTACATACTATCTGTCATTAATTTGCTCATGCATACCAGCATACCAGGGCCCATTTTAATGTTTTGATGCAAACTAGAAATATCTGTCTTTGAAATAAAGGGCGAGCAACGCGGTTACCTTATGTAGTCAGGGTTCCCATGCGTCAGGGAAAAGTCGGTGAATTTTGAAGGGAAATTTGAAATTTTAGCAAATGTCGGAAATTTGAAATCCCAAGATCTGTGTGTTTTTTGTGTGTGAACCCGCAGATATATGGCAAGGCAGTTTTTATGCCCCCGCGACCGAATGGGTGTGTGGGGGGGGGGGGGGGGGGGGGCGGCATATAGTGTTGACCGGCGTCCGTACGTCCGTCCGTCCGGGCCAACGTCCGGGGGTTTGAGAGCTTAGGGGCGGGGTTAGGAACAAAAGATTCCTTTGTAATATTCCGTAAGCTCATAAACTCTATTGTTGTTTAGGGGCTTTTTCATTGTTTTTCTGTGTGTTTTTTGTGTGTGAACCCGCAGATATATGGCAAGGCAGTTTTTATGCCCCCGCGACCGAATGGTGAGGGGGGGGGACCGTTGGGTGGGGGGGGGGGGGGCATATAGTGTTACCGGCGTCCGTACGTCCGTCCGTCCGGGCCAACGTCCGGGGGTTTGAGAGCTTAGGGGCGGGGTTAGAAACAAAAGATTCCTTTGTAATATTCCGTAAGCTCATAAACTCTATTGTTGTTTAGGGGCTTTTTCATTGTTCTTCAAACAATGGAAATACCCCATAGACCCAAAATGTTGGAACGTCCGTCCGTCCGTCCGTCCGTCCGGTCCGTACATCCGGTCCGTCCGTCCTTCCGGTCCGTCCGTCCGTCCGTCCGCCGTCCGTAGTTTTTCTAATATTGATACAAAATCAACTTCACACATTCACATTCACCTTGACTTAAATACATAGTATAGATATGTAACAGTATATTATATACAACAAGAAAATAATTAATTTTATGCTATTATTTAGAAGATAATTATATAACATGTTATTTTATTTTGTCTGAATCTGATATGAGTAAGCTACATAATACAATGAATATATGTTCACATATATGTCATATTTTCTAAACTGTCGACCGAAATGTAAATGTAATATTGTGTAAATAACACCTTCGAACGTTTGATACTGCCGTGGTCACTAATCAGCCTGCGCAGCTGCGCAGTCTGATCAGGGACCACGAAGGTCAAACTCCAATGTTTTATATTTCATAATTTGAAATGAAATTTTACTATCAGGGTCGTTCCTCACTGTGATCATGGTTTATTACTTACATGCGTATATAACATAAACATTTGTGAAAAATACATACATTATACTTTACTATCATATTATTAATTATAAAGCGATTAGTTACAGCCTAAGATACACGCTCTTTGCAAATTCTTAATTTAGTACATTTGTATCTGAATGTTCTCTGCGTTTCATTTATTATACAATGTAAGCTCCGTAGCACACCCCCTATTACTCCTCAGTATCATGAAGTTACACTTCACGTTTTAAAGTTATTTGTTTGTATTCTGCTATTGTTCTGGATTTTCTTTACCACCATACCCTGGCCCCGGTGCGAAACGAGACACTTCATTTACGCATTTTAAAGTTTTTACCGATGTTCTGTTCATGACATTTCATATGATGGCTATTGTTCAATACATGTTATATCTCTATGAAATTACAAGATGCACACGGATAAATACTATTACGTAGCTATCATCGAGTCATTTCGAGTGTTATTTCAGTTTATATTCTTTATGGTGTTCTTCTTTCTTCTGGCAATACGATCTGATACCTGTTCATCTTATGCTGCATTGATCTCTATAAGGTTACTTCCAAGTGATACTTATATATACGAATTCCATTGACTCGTCAATCATTGACAGTTAGTATGGCACATATTAACAACATCATGTTTGCGTTGCATCTTCTATTCATCTATTTTACTATAACATTACAAGTTCTCACTTACATCACATGTCATATTCTCCTTTCTAATGATATCCACAATAATCCTGGACCAGCTAGCCAGCCACCAAGTCTCTCAAGTTCATCATCATCAACTTCCACTTTCACACCACTAGATATTTCTAAACATATTTCATGTGTTCATCATAATGTTCAAAGTATTACCCAAAAGGTTGACGTATTGTATGCCGAACTCTGCGACTTTGACATTGTGGCTTTTTCTGAAACTTGGCTAAATCCTTCAGTGTCTTCTTCCAGCCTCTCATTTCATTCCTTTCAACCACCTGAAAGAAAAGACAGGATAGGCGATAGTCACGGAGGAGTTATGTTGTACGTCAAAAACAATCTTCATTATAAGCGACGTTCTGACCTTGAAATGATATGTACATAATGCATTTGGATTGAACTTGTTCTCTTAACTAAACACATCTTGTTTGGCGTATTCTACCGCCCGCCAAACACGACACAATATCAGCACTCGCAAATCACTGACTCGATTCATCTAGCAGTTAATACAGGAATTAGGAACATTTTCATTACTGGCGACTTCAATATTAACATGGCAAATTTTCTACAAGCTGAGAAAATTGATGACTTGTGTCAGATGTTTTCTTTATCACAATGTATCACAGAATATACACACTATACAGACAATTCTTCTTCGTTAATCGATATCATTCTTACATCGAATCCAGATATAATTTCATCATGTGGTGTATCTGACCCATTCTTAGAGCAAAATATCCGTTACCACTGTCCTATTTATGGACTATTTAACCTGAATAAACGTAAAAACATATCCTTTAAAAGACATGTGTGGATCTTTGATAAAGGTAACTATCCCTTCCTTAGAGAGAAAACAGCTGATATCGAGTGGCACTCATTGAAAAGCGAAGACCTTGATATATATTCTGACAAAATTACATCGACCTTTCTCGCTATATCTAAAATGTGCATCCCAAACAGAGAAGTAACAATTAGGCAGGATGACCCACCATGGATAACTACCGAAATTCGTAGGTATATCCGGAAGCGTAACAGATCATATAGAAAGGCAAAACGTAGTGGCCTTGATAGTGACTGGCATACTTTTAAACAGCTTAGAAATAAAACAACATCGTTGATAAAGAAAGCCAAAGCATTACAAATATCTAATTTAGAAGAATCTCTGAAATCTGCTGGTAAATCTTCCAAATCTTGGTGGACAACTTTAAAAGCGTTCATTAAACCTTCCTCATCTGCATCTATTCGTCCATTACACTCGGGTGAAGACGTTGTGTCTGACGAATATCTAAAAGCTAACTTGCTTAATCACATTTTCAGAGACCAAACCTTACCTGACTATTCTGCGGCTCCAAGGCTCCCCGTTCTACGCGATATGTTACACTTATATATCTAATTACAGTTTGAAAGCATTTCCATCACACCGGAAGAAGCATCAGCCGTTCTAAAGGATCTGCCAACAGGCAAAGCATGTGGTCCTGATGCAGTAAACAACAAAATCCTCCATGAACTTTCATCTAAACTATCAGTTCCTCTTTGTGATTTGTTCAATGCCTCTCTGGTGTCCTCTTACTTTCCTGATTCATGGAAAAAGCCAATGTTGTACCTTTGTTCAAATCCGGTGATCCTTCAATGGTCAATAACTATCGTCCCATATCGTTGCTTAGCACTCTTGGTAAAGTTTTTGAAAATATAGTATTGAAACGCCTTTACAATTATCTTCATGAGCATCATCTCCTTTCTCCTCTACAATCTGGTTTTGTTCCTGGTGATTCAACTGTCAACCAATTAACCTATCTTTACACTGTATTTTCTGAAGCAGTCGATTCCGGCAAAGAAATTCATGCTGATATAAGTAAGGCTTTTGATCGTGTCTGGCATAAAGGTTTACTATTCAAATTAGAATCCTTTGGTATCTCAGGTTGTTTTCTTAATTGGTTCTCTTCATATTTATCTGATAGGAGACAGAGAGTAGTATTACCCGGAGTTCATTCATCGTGAACGGAAATAAAGGCTGGTGTACCGCAAGGTTCCATCTTGGTACCACTTTTATCCTTGGTCTATATTAATGATATAGTCTATGCCATAGGTGGCAATATACGATTATTTGCTGACGACACTAGTCTCTCTGTTGTTGTTGAATATCCAGATGTAGCAGCGCGCACTTTAAACTCAGATCTTAGTACTATTTCTAACTGGGCGAAGAAATAGTTGGTAACTTTTAACCCAAAGAAAACCGAAACTATCACATTTTCTCGCAAAACAACACGTACAGTCCATCCGTCAATCTATATGGCAGGCGAAACTTGTCATAAACATCTTGGTCTTTTTTATCCGGCGATCTTATATGGCACCAGCACATTGCGTATATAAAGACCAAAGCTTTGGCTAGAATAAACATAATGCGGCAACTGAAATTTCGTCTTAACAGAGATGCTCTGGAAATCATTTATCTCTCTTTCATACGCCCGATCCTTGAATATGCTGATGTAATCTATGATAACTGCACGCGCTCTGAAAAGGACGAACTTGAGAAACTACAACAAGAAGCTGCTCGTATTGTTACTGGTACCACACAACTTGTATCTATTCAGAAGTTAATGGATGAGGTAGGGTGGGAGGCATTGGAAAGCAGACGACATAAGCATACGTTAATTTTATTTTTTTAAATTGACCAAAGGTCTAACTCCAGAATATCTCTCCACTCTTGTTCAACCCACTGTTGACACAGCTTCAAGATACAGCTTGAGAAATGCAAATGACTTCCAAGTTCCACGGGCTCGTACAACTTTATATACTCATTCTTTTCTTCCATCTGTTGTTACAGAGTTCAATGTCCTTCCAGCTGACACCAAACGTACAGACACGATTCAATCGTAAACGCATGCTAAATTATAGTCGTAAAAACACTTTTTGTTTGGCGAACGTAAATTTCAGGTACTTCTGGCTAGACTAAGGACAAATTGTAGTTCCCTTTCACATGATTTGTTTTCCACAAACATAATTGACTCACCAAGCTGTACTTGTTGTCAAATAGAGACGACCCGACAATACTTCTTCCATTGCAATAATTATAATCGCATTAGACCAACCCTGTTTGATAACATATCCAGATATTGCACGCTGTCACTGAAAGTAATCTTGAACGGAAATCCAGCGTTGTCTTTTGAACATAATTCGTCAATATTATCTGCTGTTTTCGTATATATTGAAATGTCCAAACGTTTCTGAATACCGTTTAGCTGAGAAGCCTGATTGCTTCCAAATATGTAAAATGTTGTTTGTCTCGTGTCCCCTACTTGTATTTTATTGTGCAATCCCTTTGTTTGTGTATCTGCAAACTTTTACTTGTCTCCTTTTCTTTTTCTTTTAGTATTTTTTATTTTTACCATACCAATATCCCACTCTCTTATTTTCTCCTACTAAGTAAGTTATACAATCAGGATATTTAACATCTTTATTCTTGATGGTAAGTTACCAGAGAAACAAGTTGCTTTGTTTTGACTGATTAGCACATAGCATTTCTTTCTTAATGAATATAATACAATTAATGTTTGATATTATGACACAGTAAGTAGAAACTTGTATATTTCATACCTCGATGAAAAATACTGGTATCTTACACTATGTTGCATGCATAGTTAACAGTGTACACATGTCTGAACAATGTAATGTAATCACTTCACAAGTCGCCAATGTAAATGTTGCATAATGTTTTGGAGAGGATTTCAATACGTTTGTATAAGCTTTCAATCCAATACAAACTACTACCTATGTACATGTTTGTATGTGAATGCAGTAAATACATATGTTTATACCAACATATAAAACTCCAATGCGCCGCGAAATCGCCAATGCGCCCAATGCGTCAAAAATCTCCAATGCGCACTTTATTCATACCGTGGTTAGTTACCATTGTGTCGACTTCCGCTTTCGTTTTTATTAAAGCTTCGAAAGAGAAAAAAAAATTTTTTTTCGGAATAAAGCCAAACACAGGCGAATATTGTAACGCATATTCACGATATTGTAACAAGCACTTTATAAATTCATAATGGAAGGCATAGTAGCCCGTCTCACCGTATATCTAATTTTATTTTCCTCTATATGCGTGTACGAGTACTCATGTGAACCAGTTACCGTGGGTGTTGTTTCGGCAGTTGTTTCTGGATTCCTGGCCGGTTTCAATCCTATCCGGTGCAGATTTTACGAGTGTTGCGATGATAGGTGGATCTCAACAAGTTTCACAGGTCATTTTCTTGTTGCGTATGCGTAACACACGTATAACTGAAATGAGTGTTTTATATTATGAAAATAAAGTATTCAATCTTCAATCTTCTAAGCCGTCAGGCCGAAGTAGACACACCTGTAGTATATTTCATCACTCTTCTTGTAAATGTTCACCAATTAGATCACTCACTTGTATTGTATTATAACATATATCATGGGGTGCGCGTATAATATTTAAAATTAATACATATCACCTTTCTTGACACATAAAGTATAGATAATTCTCCAATGTCACAGTCACACAAATTAAGCATTCACAATAATGACTCTATACTCGTTCATCACAAGATATTAAATGTAGTTAATATAGATAATATAGTCACAGCTAACACATATATCAATGTTATTTCATAAAGTTACACAGTCTGTACATGTATTTCAAATAACTTCCTTGACAGAAAATAAATAACATTTTCTCACTGACACAATTTGCTCATATATATTATGCTGCTACAACAAATATCCAAATGTTCTGAGTTCCCTTCTAATTTTAGAGTTCATATAATTCAACAATTAACAAATATCCCAAACTATACATTTAATCATATTGTGTCACTGGCATGTACATGTAAGAAACATATGATATACTGCTTGTTTTCCATGCAAGTCTAGATATCGATTCAAATAATAATAAGTTACTGGATTGGTTGAGTCTCAAGTGTGTACAAGCATGTACACTTGTAAATATAGTAGGTTATGATCCGGAATGTTATGTACTGGTAGTCTGCCAGCATTCAATAATAAATGTATAATAAATATTACCAAGTTAAATAAAGCGCGAAGTTCCTTCAATAAACTTGGCAAGTTCCTCCAGGATCACTTGCCGGGCGTTCTTCCAGAGCTCTTCTTCTCCCACACTCAGCAGACTTTCTTATGAAAATTCTGTGATGCCGCATCGCCAAAGCAAATTCATCTTACATTGCTCTCTGTGTAAATCAAATGTGGCACAATCAATCAAATAATGTTGAACAGACTCTATCTCCCCACAATCACAGTGTGGCTCCTCAGATAAGCCCACTCTGTGCATATATTCATTCAGCTTACAATATACCGTTCTCAGCTGGCTTATAAGAGAAAACATTTTCCTATCTGGAACATCTAGGAGCCTTTTACCACAGACTGTATGTCGATACTGGTGTAGAGTCCGGCCTGTGTCCTCAATATCCCATCTACGTTGTCATTTATTTAATGTTGATTCTCGTCCACCCGTTTTAATGTCAGCCATTGTTGTCACATCTGATGCTATATCCTGTAATAGGTCTGATTTTCTAGCTGCTTGTTTAGCCAGGTTGTCTGCAAGTTCATTGCATAATATTTGCATGACCAGGAGTCGAAGAAATTCGTATATCTTGATTTTTATTTTTAATTGCTTCAGTTACCCGCTTTATTCTTTCCATAGTTGATTTATATGACGTTTCCTTCCACCCTAAGGTTAATATACCCGCAACTGACTGACAGTCTGTGAATATATGAATTTTCCTGTAGATATTAGATACATCTTCCAGATAGAACTGTAACTTTATCAGAACTGCGTCTAACTCTGCGAGCAGGATGGATCCATACTTCTGCACTGGTCTCTTGATTGCTATGTGTTCCGATTGTCATGGGATGAATAAACAAGCTCCAGCTCCACACGGCCCTGGATTGTGTAGACATGAACCATATGTGAAGGCTAAAATGCAGTCATCGGAGTCATTTTCCATAAATCTTTCAACCGTATATATTTGGCCAACTCTCGTGCTGAGACCTGGACTTAGAAGAACCAAGGGTACTCCGGTAATCTGGGCGAGTTCTAGTAGGGTGTAGACTATCTTAGTAGACAAATTCCTCTTCCATATTATGAAGGGTCACACCAGTCAGAGAAGTTAAATCACTCACTTGTAATTCGAGTTTTCCAAATGGTGAAAGCTAACTGTGTTGTCCTTCCAATCCACTCAAGCAGTTTTTATAGTTTCAGAAGACGGTTTGGACATAATGGTTCCTGCCTCCCTCACTGATAGCTCCTCTCGCCTCAGGTCCAGTGGGAGCACCCCAGCCTCCACCTCCAGTGCTGGACTACCTGCAGTTCTTACAGCACCCAGGCATAAAGCCAAACCTTTTCGTTGTATCTTTTCCAACTTCTCACAGTTCGTGATTTGCCATACAGAAGCAGCAAATTCTAATTGTGGTGAGACCAATGACTTATATAGCTGTAACAATTTTGCAGAATTAATACCCTCCACCAATTTAACTTGTTGCAACAGTGATAATGTTCTCATTCCGTTTCGTTCCACCTCATGTGTATGCCGATCGAATGTCATCTGTTCGTGAAGGTGTATCCCTAACATTTTTGGATTGGTGTTGTGTGGAATTATTGAATTATCAATGTGAATTGTCTTGTTTCTGACTGCATTGGGAGCTTGTTTATCCTTTGAAAAACAACATACTTCTTTTTTTTCAACATTCAGTTTTAAACGCCATTGCGAACACCATTTAAATACTTTCAATATGTCCTCATTTAGTCCACTGATCATTGTATCTAAATCCGAACCTGTCCTCCATATTGTACTATCATCGGAAAATTTCACTTTGTTACTGTTAATACCATCAAATATGTATTTAATGAATAAGTTGAATACTAGGGGCGCAATGACAGATCCCTGTGGCAATCCTGTACTTGTTTGAAAGGTGGGTCCATTGAAATGTTGCATGCTGCATTGGGCCCATCTATTGGATAAGAAGTCCAAAATCCATGACCATACTTTGCCATTGATTCCATTCTTATACAATTTAACCATGAGACCTTTCCGCCAAACAGAATCAAACGCTTTCTCAAAATCAATAAAGATAGCAACAGTACTTTCTCTTGCATTAAAGCCATTATATACATCCTGCGAGAATCTCAACAAAGCTTGTGTGGTATTGTGGAATCTACGGAATCCATCTTGTTCTTTGTCTAGAAGTTTGTTGACTTCCGCAAAACCATATAACCGCCATGCTATTATCTTTTCCAGCAACTTTCCAAGACAGCTTGTCAAACTAATTGGCCTGTATGACTTTGTTTCATTGTAGGTCTTCTTTCCCGGTTTCCTTAAGAATTTTACGTGGGCAGTTTTCCAGCCTACAGGTACCTGCCCCAATGACCAAGATTTATTGAAAAGGAGACAAACAGATTTGCAAAACCATTCTCCAGCTTGTTTTAAGAAATCTGTGTGAACATTATCCGGTCCTGGAGCCTTTCCACTGCTGAGTAATTGAATCGCAGCCTGTATTTCCTCTTCTGTTATATCCCTATTCACAAATTCCAAGATATTTTCTGGAATATTATTGTCCCTTTCACTAGTTCCATTTAAAAGTTTAATTTCGTCCAATGTTTTAAGAATATTGTCTTTAAAGGTAGGATCAAAACCCACATTATTTGTTTTCTGAAAGAACGCATTTTCCAACATACTACACTTACTGTCCTCGTCAAATTCATATGAGCCATCTTCCTTCTTTAAAGGCAATACGCCGGCCGCATGTTGCTCCTGATATGATGTAAGAGTTCTAAAACATTGCCAAAACTCTTTGGGATTAACTGTATTGTTTATTTTTTGACAAATAGAAGTAATCAATTTATTCTTAGCGGAGTCCTCTGCTTCATCATATTCCCTATCTGCCCGCGTCAGTTCATCCAATAAGTGTGGTGTGCCTCTTCTTCTGAATGTTTTTTTGCAGAATTCCATTTTTGTTTAGCCTTTGTCACATTCTCATCCCACCATAGCGGTTTCTTTCTGCGGTATAGCCTATCTTGATCTCTTTCTTTGGTACAGCCTCTGACATAAGTAATTGTGACAAAAATTTACATTCTCGAAGTCGGACATAGACCATGTAGTATTCTTATTGAAGAGCGCGCTCATGCGCAGGGGGAAAATAAGACTTTTCCTTAATTAATTTAACTATTTTTCTGGCGTTATTAACAACTAAATTCCGGCAGTTAGATCAAGTTTAAGTTCATATTCAAGAAATTCGTATTGAAAATTCCCTTTAGTTCATTTGTCGCTGGACTAATTCTAACACTAATATTTATGATGGCGAAAATGATAATTTACAGAGCGGGATTAGGGAATTTTCCTCCAAACAAATATGGCCGACTTGGTCACGTGATATTGTGACGTCACGCCGACTTCCAGAATATGTAGATGACCCGATAAAGTAAATTTAAGCTAGAATCAACAAGTGACCCAGTCAGTGGCTGCCAAATGCAACATGTAAAAGTTAAGATGGGGTCCATTTTCTGTAAATGCAAAAATTATTTTCTAAACCTTCTACAATGTTAAAAATTGTTTCACAATAATTGGTTTGTATTATTAGCGATCCTAGCGATATCCGCCATTTTGGATTTCCCCATCTGACCCATTGAAATATTGGCTCTATTGAACGCGTATTATATAATCCTTCACACAATGTCAGCTTCAGTTTCCGCCACCTTTCTATCAAATAGTCTTGTATAGTTCACATAAACCTGTTTTTCATAGAAAACCATTCATTGTTTATAGATAAATTGATGTAAAATATGGTTGAAAAATCAACTTCCGGTTTCAATCCTGTCATTTTTGCTGTATACATCTGTCTCAAAATAGAGCGTGAAATCGCGTGTTTTGAGGGATTCTGGGATATCTGACATCACCAACACATGCGAGCATCAGCTAGCAACCGCCTCTGTGGGTTCCCAGATTAAAATTCACAAAACAATACTGAAAATTCATTAATTTTGTCCAAATTTTGCCGTCGGAAAATAATTTTATAACATATATCCTAATAGCACCATTTAGCTTGAATCATATTAGTAATATATAGCCATTTTCTAAGCAAGATCGCTGTCTTACTTTGGCCTAGATAGCTGCGCATCGCTGCACAAAGGCTATTTATATCTCATCAGTGGTTTCCAGATATGCAAATTGGAAACCGGTTGTGAGAATCCGAGTAGTCCGAACAGTAACAAAGACACGGAATTAAACCCAAAACCAAAAATTAGCTATTTCGCTAATAAAATCACAGTATTTCACTATTTTTATAATGATAACGTTTCTTCAGTAGTATCAATTAAGTTATTTATTATGTATTTTTATGCCCCCGCCACCGAATGATGATGGGGACATATAGTGTTACCGGCGTCCGTACGTCCGTACGTCCGTACGTCCATCCCGAAACCTTAGCGCTCGGGTAAATGGCTTATACTTTTCCTTGCTGGTGAAGGGGGCATATAGTGTTACCGGCGTCCGTCCGTCCGTCCGTACCTCCGTACGTCCCGAAACCTTAACGCTCGGGTAAATGGCTTATACTTTCCTTGCTCGGATCTGCTTCACATTTCACACACGCATTGCTCCAATGGTCCTCTACCACCCTGTGACAAATCTACATTCGTCCCTTCCTCGCTAAGCCCAGGGTCAATGTCACATACTTGGTGTGTTCGAAACCTTAACGCTCGGGTAAATGGCTTATAATTTTTCTTTCTTGCTCGGATCTGCTTCACATTTCGCACACGCATTGCTCCAATGGTCCTATACCAACCTGTGACAAATCCACGATCATCCCTCCCCCGCTAAGCCCATGGTCAAGGTCACATACTTGGTGCATTTAAAACCTTAACGCTGAGGTAAATGTCTTATCATTTATGTTTCCTTTCATGGATCTGCTTGATATTTCTCACATGCATTGCTCTAATGGTCCTCTATTGCCCTGTCAAAAATCCACGATTGTCCCGTCCCTTCTAAGCCCAGGGTATACACATACTTGGTGCGTTTGAAATCTTAACGCTCGGGTAAATGTCTTATATTGTCTGTTACCTTGCTTGGATATGGTTGATATTTCACACACGTATTGCTCTAATGGTCCTCTACCACCATGTGACAAATATATTATCGTCCCACCCCCGCTAAGCCCAGTGTCAATGTCGCATACTTGGTTTGTTCGAAACTCGGGTAAGTGTCTAAAATGTCTTTTTCCTTACGTGGATCTGCTTGATATTTCACAAACCCATTGCTCTGAAGGTCTGCTATAATGCTGTGACAACAGATCCATGCTTCTCTGGCCCTCTGTGTTTTCCAATATGCCTCGTTTTCTTTGGCTGCCAGCGGGGGCATTCATGTACCGACATGACACATTTCTAGTCTTATTATAATGTTCTGTTGATGGAATCTTCTGACTCTGCTTGTTCATTCAAACTTTCCTTTCGAACAAAGCCAGTAGATGGGTTATGGGTATTAGTACATTATTTTAATTCTATTGGTGGTGGATATGTTGCTAATCCAACAAAGTAACCTACTATATTATAGGTAGTTAATATAGGCGACTAACTGGCTATATTAACTACCTATATGTCAGTAGCTTAATTTTTGTGTTGCTTGGATAGTCAAAAATAGTTTTGTTCTTTTCTGATTTGTTTTATTAATATTTTTTTTAATGAATTTACATCATAATTGACATATTACACAAAGCAGACCCATTTGAGTTTATTATATATTATATTTAGTTTCACACTCACACCTACTTCAGTTTGGGCTTAATATTTACATGATGTATACTGTATGTAAATATTTTAACTCAGCCTTATGGCATTCTCAATCTTTGCATTGGGACGCTTCACTATAATATATTTCTAGATCCATGAATGCTAGTATGTGTCCAAAAGTGATCAAAGCATGTTACATCTGCTAACATTCTAACCGGCAGCACTATTTACCCAAATCTACCAAAATCTTACACAAATCTACCCAAATCTTCATTAAAAATAATATTTATTATTATATTATATACTTTTTCTACAATATATCATTAGTATATCATACAATAAGCACATTTTGATCGAAAAAAAGGAAGAATAAAGCACATGTATACGCGGGAAAACGATTAATATAGCATTGTTATAACGGGAGACTACCAAGACTCATTAATTATGTCTCAGTTGTCTAACTTTAAGTTATCATCGATCATGATTGCATATCGCACATATGTGGTTGTGACTGGAGAAATGGGGTTTATGGGTTTTGCGACCAGTGTAGATCCAGATCAGCCTGTGCATCCGCAGTCTGATCAGCATCTGCAACATTTGTCATTCCATAAATGAAACCCCATGCATCAAAACATTCAAAAAGGCCCTGGTATGAGCAAATTAATGACAGATATTATGTATGTAAAGTTCAAACATCGTTATTATGATATGTATAGCTTAATGTGATGGTCAGCATTTTAATACCAGAACAAACAGATACAAGTAGATAGTTGCTAATTTAAACTTTTCCATCATGGTTGTGAATCATCTTAATGCTTCGCTAATTATTAACCAAATTGCTTATACCTGTAACAACACCATGTTCAGCATTTTCTTCAATAACAAATTATACATGTACACTAACTGGCCATATAAATAGAAGAATAAAAATAAAAAATTCATAAACTTAACTGTATTTTCATAGAACGCCTATATTCTCGTGAATAGTTACAGGCGTTCTATAATTACAATCGGTCGATGGGCCGAATGGGGTTCGCTGCGGGAAACTTCGTAAAATGAAAGTGTGCCAATACCAACAAGCTATATGTTAGTTCAATATTGAAACATGCTAACACCTGTAAACATTGATAGGTTATATTAAAATAATAATACGCATGTAATTTGCAAAAAAATAGCTTCCCAATGAAATTTAGTTTAAATAGATTATCCCGTATGGAGCCTCATTTAGAACGTCCGGCACATATAGAGTCAATATTTGAACCTTTTTACTAAACGCCATAGTGTCATGTATTTATTGGACACAGGACACTTTTTTTTAATGTAATATACCAACCAATAACAAATTTACGTTTAAAAAGTCAGCTATTTGTTGTTAAATGCGATTTTATTTTCATTGTGACGTCATACTATATTTCGTGTCCTGCCAAACGCGTAATAATACAATGATTGGTCATATTGCCATTACACGTACTGGTCGAAGCCATCGTGTCATTATTGCTGTCTTCATTGTTGATAAGCTCTAATTACGGAAATACAGATACTCATTGTGTACTCGACGATTTGTGAATGCTACAGACGTACATTTCTGCAAATTTGCTAAAGTTGAGAGGACAATACGGCGACAGCCAAGACTCATCAATAATTGACCTACATTTAAAGTCTACCAGCTGCCAGACACGAAACATTCGTTTCAGGTAGGAATTATTTCTTTATTACTGTTGACCAATATTTGAATCGTGCTGACTTCGACAGCACTTTTAACCACAGGGCTACTAAAATAATTCCATTGTATTCAATCTAACATGAATTCAAGTGGGTGGGGGATATTCAACATTGCCTGTGCATGTGCCGAGTCATTGGTTTTCGCGACCAATGTTGTTTCCACCACAATTGTTGTTTAAATAGCGAATTTATGGTGCATCTCTCGGACTCTGTGTGTTTGTGGCACCTCGATACTTGTAGATTCACTTTGAATATATGTTTTCAGTCCAACAAGTCAATTCATTATCTATTTAGGCTATTATCTGTTATCTATTGTCTATATAGTATAGGCTTTTAGCCACTTAAAAAAGACACTATTTCATTCCCCCCCCCCCCACGAGAGTAAAAATGTGTTTATAAAAACTGTAACAACAGTGATGAAATAAGTAAAAAATTGAGGTGTGCGAATCCAGGTACACTGCATTTGCACAGCGGTGTTTTACTTTTCCCCGAAATATCATGAATATAGGCCGGTGCAGTATTTTCTATTAAGTATTATAAGTGTACCCGGCTTCGCACCGTGTATGTGGCTTTGCACACACCAATATTTTACATGTCTGATTATTCATGTTGTTTTCTTAAGACAAGTGTTTTCAGAAAGTCACGTGTTTACACGATTTAGAAAAATAAAACAACAGTGACCAAACAAGTAAAAAAATTGAAATGCAGTATTTGTATTAAGTATTTGTATTGCAGTGGGTGCATGGGCTTCCTAAAAATTTATTTGTACACAGGGTACCCATGTTTGGTCTGGGGTGGTGATGAGGGACTTCTTTGCTTCATTGTTGGGGTGACCTCGCGAAATATGGGCGGGGGTGGAGACTGTATGTTTGTTGGGATTACAATCGTGTCTGTTAATTCTGCACACCTAATAATAATTTTCGTGAAAATGTCCATATTCAGTCTAAATTTCCTGAACATTCAAGGCAGTTCTTAGCCAAGATAATCACGGCTAAACAGATGGCTTTTACTATTTCATCTGTCGTCTATTATCTGTATCCGCCTAGCGGAGACCCAGCCAAATTTGATCAAAATATCAGTCCATTTTGTCCTTGAGTTTTGCGAATAATACGGGAATAAAATAATAACCAATGTCGGTATATTTGCATGTGTATTATGGTTTATGAAGCTTTTTTTAACAGATCTGTTGTTGATCTATTAATTTAGTAAGCAGGACCACTAATCATTTTGACCATGTTCTGAATAACTTTTTACCAAACTATTGGAATGGGATAAAATTGTGACTTAGTATACCGTTAATCAGCTGATTTATTCCAAAATCAACAAATTTATTCTGACGTAATTAAAGCTGGCAAAACATTACGTGAATTGTGCATTAGCCGGTGCGCAGAATTAGAATTAGCCGAAATGACATTTTTTATATGCAGATCAGAATGTCAGTTTTCATTGGTTTGATACATGTACAGATATGTGTCAGTGATTCTATATTTTATGTACATCTGGTGTCCCGGTGTAATTTTACTGACAAATACACAATTTATAAGGTTTTAAATTTTTTTTTTTCAGTAAAAAAGAAACTATGTATAATACCATGTATATAACGATGTTTGGTACATGTGGTAAAACACGGCATTCTGTTAGTTGCCAAGCTATTTTGTTTTGCTTAACTTTACTGATTCATATTAAATACATGTTGTTGGGTTGCCATAAATGAGAAATTCCACGACTTGCTACTAAATTTTTCTGTTTCGCACTAATACAATTAGCTTACCATATTCTTGACACTTTTCTAAATAGATGCCCCTTCAGTTGTATGTTTTATGCCGTTGAAAAGAAAAAAAATGTAAATGTAAAGCTAT